>JAMYGW020000001.1:3600000-4079479 GCA_025617375.2 Acarospora socialis | reverse complement strand
GGATGCTCTGGGGGAAAATGCAAGGAGTCGGTTGATTACTTGGTATTGCAATACGCAGCTGCGCGAATACAGGCAGGTCTTCCGGGGCAATGACGAGGCTGGGTCACTGGACAATATCTCGAGGAGGTATTCATGGTTCAAGAGGATGCTCAAGACGTATGACGATGAACATGCCGTCATATTCCCTGCTTATTGGAGAGTCAACGAGATGCTGGCCAATGCATTCTGCGAAGCAACGAGGGACGATTTCCAAGGGATACTGTCAAGGGCGATTCGGAAGGTCGAAGGACAATCGCTAGACGTCAACCTACTGCTGTCTTGCCTCCAGGAGACTTTGGATTTCGAGCATGGTCTAGAAAGGCGCTTTGCGACCACAGTACGAATGAACGATCCTATGATGTGTACTCCGCTGACCAGGTGCAGTCACGCACTTCAATGGATACTCTCACATCCAGTGATGATAGATCGCCAGTCTTCACCCAAGCCATCTCGGTAGCTTTTGAGCCTTACCTCAGCGTCTGGATAGAAGCCCAGGATAGGTACTAGTTACCAAGCGTCGGCTCTCTTCGATTAAACTAACATGGCCAGGCAACTCTCCACGATGATTCCAAAGTACCGCCAACAGTCCCCTCGGCCACCTGATGAGGAGTTCTCTTCACAGCTCGTAATACCATCCTCTATAGAACTGTTCAGCTTCTATCGGTTAACTTTAGCACAATGCGCCAAGCTTTCCACCGGCAGTAGGCTTGTTGAACTGTCTACAGTTTTTGCCAAGTACCTTGATCAGTATGCGCAACAAGTGTTGTTATACTATATCAGCGAACGGCCAACCGGCCAAACACCGTCCAAAACCGCCTCCGTCGAAGATACCGTGCTGGTCCTAAATACTGCCGACTACTGCTACACTACGTGCACCCAGCTGGAAGAAAAGATCAAAGGTCGGGTTGACGAGGGCCTCAAGTCTAACATCGACCTTCAAAGCCAAGCTGATGCGTTCATGGGAATTGCTAGCGCGGCGGTCCGTGGCCTTGTCCGGAAAGTCGAAGTTGATTGCGAGAGCGCCTGGCGAGAGATGCGTAACACGTCTTGGAGCAAGCTCGAGGGTGTCAGCGACCAAAGCCCGTACGTGGCCGAGCTACTGCGAAAAGTCAAGGATCGAGCGGGAGAGATCTTGGGACTACTGCACAAGCAACAGTACGCGCGAGCTTTCTGCGACAACCTGGTTGAGTTGCTGGCAAATGCCTACGTTGCCAATATCGTGCAGTGCCGGCCGGTGTCAGAGATTGGCGCAGAGCAGGTAAGGTGCACTCAGCTCTTCGATTGACCCCGAATTGCTCACTCGCAGCAGATGCTCCTCGACTCTTACGTGTTGAAGAAAGGTTTCGAAGAGCTCTTCAACATCAACCATCCCGGCACGCCAGCGCCGGCCGGGTACATCAAGCGTGTGTCCCAAAGCATGGCCAAAATCGACCCACTCCTCAAGACGCTCCAGGTCCGGCCCTCGCCTCCCGAAGCCCTCGTGCAAGCCTACCTGATCCACATCGGCGACAAATCCGACCCCAATTTCCGCAAGGTCCTCGAACTCAAGGGCATCCGCAAGCAAGACCAGTCTTCTCTCGTCGAGCTCTTTCACGCTCACCGAGACAGTCCTCGCAACGAGGACCTCCCACAAACCTCGCCGCTCCTCACCTCCCTGCAGATCCAGGGCGGCGGCAGCTCCCACGGCGGCGCGGGGCTTGGCAGCATCAGCATCGGCAATGCGGCAAACATCCCCAGTACATCCTCGCTTCCAGCACGTTTCGACCCCTCGACCTTTGGCTCGGCGCTCATGTCCGCGGCCCGCGACGGCGTCGACCGATTCGGCACCCCGATCCTCGGGGGTGGCGGTAGCTCGAATACACCGTCTGGAGCGATGTCCCCACCCCAAGGCAACGAAGGACATGCCGCCGCTGCCGCGCATTTGAATGATAATTTGAGGAATATTGGGAAGTTCTTCAAGCGAGATTTGGGGAGCTTTGGAGGGAGATTTGGTGGTGGTGGGAAGAGTGTGGATGAGGGAAGGTAGAGACTGGGGGTAGACACTGGGGACTGGGAGGGGTGGATTGAGAGGGGACTATATTATATTATTCTCTGTCTTGAACAATTTGAATTGCACGTTTGGTTCATGTGTGTGTTTCGGATGATACGCAACGACCCAGTTTCCGTGGTGGAAGACACACAGTCGAGGGACGATAACCTAGAGTCTAATAGTATACTGTCCAGCCTTTCGTCCCTTTCTTCCTATAGGCGACGTACGTGTTGAGTACGAGACTGCAGAGCGCGAGTTCAACAATCAACTCCCTCTCATCGCCGTAACCCCGACACGGAGTGAAAATGCCATCGCTCTCTGCCGTGAGAGGGAAAGCGTCGCCTTCCAAGATAGGGTTTCGAAGACTCTCGTCGAACGTCCCAGATTCTTGAGCGTGATAGAGGGGCGCTCCAGTGTGCTATGAGTTTTGCCATTGAATGACGAGAGGCACCTCAAGAGGTTTTCCAAGACTCTCATCGAACGTCTCAGGCTCCGTACCCTGGAGGGAGGACATCCAGAATCAACTCTTATACTACTGCTGTCAAGGAAGCGAAGAGCGCAGAGGGTACATTGGTCTCTGTCAACCGTCTTAACGTCTGGAGTGATGGGGGCTCAACTCCAGAGCCAACGTCCTCATCTTCAGCCCCGGCGTCATCATCAACTGAACCACTTCCCTCCTCCTCCTGTACCACATGAATCCAGTTGCCGCCTTCATCCTGGATCCAAGATCCACTCTCGCTGGATTCATAACCGTAGCGAGCGCAGGGATCCTCCTCGTCGACGTACATGTCATCCGCCCTTCAGAGTACTAAGGTAGATAGCCAGGCTAGAGAGGTTTTCAGAGATTGCCGTCGGGCATCTCAGCTTCAATTAGGGGAGGTATAGGGGGAACTGCAGAGTAGGGTACTACTAGGTATGGTTTCTGGCACTGAAAGAAACGATACTGAAAGGGGGTTTTGAAGACTCTCATTGAACCTCTCAGGCTTTGGAGCCTAGAATAGGTGACGGGAGGACCTCAGAGTCTCCTACGATATGATTCCTTTCACTGAGAGAAATCGAAGACTCCCATCGAACGTCTCAGGTGTTGGAGCCTAGATCAGATGCCAGGGGTACTCCGAGAGCCAAGAGCGCAAGATCCTGAAACATGTTCGTCGAACCTCTCAGGCAAATCTTCATGCCGATGAACTCCACCTGGATGTAATGAAGGACTCACCACTGAGCGATGGTGATTCCATACCCAGACCTTGCCCCTATCATTTTCAGAGGGACCCTCAGCACCTGGTCTGGTGAGACGTTCGATGAACATGTTCAGGAAACCCAAATGCGGTAATACCACTTATGGGTTGACCGTTTCAGGCCTCTCCATGCTCGTCAGCACCGAGCCGTGGTGGACTACCCATCACCAGAGGGTGATGAGCTTAGATTGGACCTCGTCTAGTAGTACTCTGGAGGGTCCCTCACCAGCCTGTTTGAGCTGAGACGTTCGACGACGGAGCAGTATTTCCGGATCCGGTGCTGCGGAGATAGCCTTCGGGGTGAGCTTTGAAATGATTTGGTTGGCGGTTAAACAACATCGGTCACGTCACCCCGTCAACATATTGGCAAACACAAGATGTTTTGATTGAATTTCTTTCTTAGTCATATCATCTCATTATGATTTCCCCTTCGGCCCCGTCGGCACCTCCTTCACCACCCGCACCTTACCTTGACCCAGACTAGGGCTATTCCCGCGCGTGCCTTGACTCTTCTCGCCGCCCTCTCCTCCACTTCGATCACAGCTCCTAGCATCGATCCCTAAGATCCCACCGACGTTATTCCGATCGCCCGGCACGCTGAACTCCCGATACGCATACTTCCACTCGTTCAGGAACGTCCGGATCGCTTTCCCGACTTTGTCCTTCCCGTTCTTCGAGTGGTGACCCGTTCCCGTGATGGCGTAGACGGGGCGGGTAGAGGACTGTTGTTCGAACAGGACACGCTCGAGGTACTCGACCGCTTCTTCCGGGTGCAGACCGTGCAGGTCGACGTACAGTTCGGCGGTCGAGGCCGTGTTGGCGTCTTTGTTGCGTTCTTCGTAGAGCAGACGCGCGGCTTCGCGGTGCGCTTTTCGCATCAGGTCGTTCTCGCTCTGGCCACGCAGGCTGAGGGCCTTGGCGGCGCGGGCGTCGTTGCGATTCCAGGCTTGTGCGGCGCTATCATATACCTTTCAGTCGTTGTCCTTTAAATTTGGTTAGACCCTCTGAGATCGATATACCTTTGCAGAAATTTGTTCCTCAGACCACCATGCTTGATGGCGTCTTGCCGTGCCTTCAAATACATCTGATTCGCCTTCTCGCCAGTCTCAAGCCACGGAACATGCTGAGGCGATGGGATTGACTGTGCAGCTGAACCGTATTCCCTGCTGCTGGTGAAGCTCCTGTTCTTCATAAGCCCCTTTCGGAGGAGACCAGGTGCTGGAGAAGGCGACATCCTGACAATGTCCGCGAGAGAACTCGGAATGCTCTCCTTGCTATGGGAGTGACCGTGACCGCCACGTTTGCCGTGATGCTTCTTCCCCATCTTCGAACCGGCTGATCCTAGAGAAGGAAAAGCATCGGTGTCATCCACGGGGATAGCTGGCGTTGTCTCGCGCGACTGATGTCGACTTGTTGGACGTGAACCAGACCGCGGTGAAAAGCCGTTGACTGCTGGTACGGAGGGATGTCCCTTGCTGAAGCCGGGAAGCGCTGGTCCAAAGCCGCCTCCGCCATACAAGTTGGTTTGGTAAGCAGACGAGCCCATGGAGTTTGGATAGGTTGCGTTGGACCATTGATTCGTTCCCATGGACTGCAATGCTGGGAAGGAGTCAAAGTCTTGAAGTTGAAAACTAGGTTGTAGGTTCTGCTGCGGGGGGGTGCCCACAACTAAGCTCCCATCATCCATCGTAAGACGGTTCACGAGGGCTGAAGGGTCATGTGAAAAGATGCATGTGTCCCCGGCAAGACAGTTACCCATGACCCAGTACCTATAATGTCAGTCAAGTCGGCCTTACTATGCTCAACAGAAACAATAGACATACTTGCAGATATGGTTGCTCAGGTCGTGGCTGTATCTGCAGTCGGCTCTGAAGCATTGACCCGTAGAGAGCCAGAATCTGCACACGACGCCATTGCGTGCTTGCTCGGGGTTGCTGATAGGTAGCGTCGCATTTGGCTTCATTGATTTCCCGACAAGTATGGTTCCGTTCTGGTCGGAGATGTTGTTCTGCATCTGCTGAGACTCTAAACACTGGCCATCCATAAGTGTCATGATGGTAGCGCTGAGATCGTATCCATTCATCTCCAGTGCTCTCTCTATCTCTTCATCCGACCTCTCGTCTCCCAGCACTGATCGTAGCATATCGTATGAACTCATGTCCGTCTGTTGAGGCTGTACCCACGCAGCAGCAGCTCCGCTGAGGCCACTCTCACCGCTGTACCGACCTCCCGCGGACGACGCATTACTCGCTGTATCATCGTTTACTAGCCAGTCCACCGTATCACTTCCGTAATCCCCATATATTTCTGGCGTCGGACCCGAGTCGCTGAATTCGTACGCATTCAGATTCGGACTATGCGGTATCGGGCTGGCAAACGCTAGACGAGGTGAAGGACGCGGTGAGGTAAATGGCGAGGCGGTCGACGATTTAGCTCTTGTGAAACCAGGCGGCGCGAATCCTAGACCAGGTGGCGGTGCCGGAGTCACTCCCGTGCTTGTGGGTGACGAAGCCAGGGGTGTTCCAGCGCGTGGCATCTGCCACTGCGCCGGTGACGGCCGCCGAATGACGGTATGACGAACCGGTGCAGGCGACGTAGAAGGCGCCGTCGAATCCCGAAAGCGCCATAAAACATTCAGTATCGCATCCTCCAGGAGTGGTCCAGACAGCGACGTTTCTTTGCCCAAGAGCTCTTCAAGCTTCTCGGTCTTGTCTTCCTCTTCCAGCGTCTTGTCCTGTAGGATTGGAAGACACAAGTCGTACACAGTATCGGACACCATATTGGTACGTCCGAGACTTGGGATGGTCGAGTTGAGTGCACGGGGTTGGGGTGAGCGCTCGACAATATGCAGTAGGTGTGGCTATATGACGCTGGGTGAATGCTGCTCTGCGACATAAAGCAAGGTGTCAGGAAAGTGAGTTGTAACTAATTGCTGATGACCATTAGGGTCACATCGCAATATAGGTTTACAGCTCAGCGCATGTGTAGGGGAGGACATGGGAGGACATTGACGAGGCGCGGGATGACCGTCGATCTCGCCTTACCCGTCCCCGATTGGCTTATCAGAGCAATCGGTACGAAGTTCAGTACTTGTAAGCGCGCCCCAGCTTATTCCCTAACCCTAACCCTAACCCTAACCCTAACCCTAACCCTAACCCTAACCCTAACCCTAACCCTAACCCTAACCCTAACCCTAACCCTAACCCTAACCCTAACCCTAACCCTAACCCTAACCCTAACCCTAACCCTAACCCTAACCCTAACCCTAACCCTAACCCTAACCCTAACCCTAACCCTAACCCTAACCCTAACCCTAACCCTAACCCTAACCCTAACCCTAACCCTAACCCTAACCCTAACCCTAAGTTCAATGAATATTTCTGATTGATTCATTAAATCTGTGAGTTTTTGACTGTAACATTTATCAAATACTTTTAATTATCTGTATTGATGTAAATAATGAGTCAGTATAAGATTTTTGCATTGATTTTCTGATTTCTGAAGTCAAAATTACTTAAAGAAAAGAAAAAGTTATTAATAAATATATTAATCACTGAGATCTCAATAATGTATTATAGATCTTTATCTATCAGTTATTTTTTCATAAGAGTGAATCATTGATTACAGTTTTTCTGAGTGAGAACTGAGATGAGTTGTTGCTTTGCAAAAGAGTTGTTGAAATTCATGATGTAATTTGTAATGATAGTTAACACATAATATAAGAAATAAATAAACTAATGTAATAAGATGTATAAGAAAAAAGATAATGTAAATAAGAGAAAAAATATGTTTGTGTATATACTTGTTTTGCTCAATCATTGAGCACTGTATTAAGTCACTGAAAGTTTCATTTTGCTCAATTTTTTGAGCTTTGTATTGAGTGTTGAGAGTGTTTGTTTTGTTTAATCATTTAAGTTTTGTAATAAAGCTGTTAAAAGTATTATTTTGCTTAATTTTAAAGTTTTATATTGATTGTTGAGAAGTATCTGTTTTGCTCAATCTTTAAACTTTATATTAAATTGTTGAGACATTAAAAGTATATACTTTCTTTAAGAAGTCTTTGCTAATCTGAGTTCATAATTTATTGAAAAATATAAAAAATACTTGTACTATATTGTTTATCTAGTGAAACAAAAGTTATCAATATTGACTGCAGTCAACATATATTGTATCAGTTAAATAAATGTCAAAGTTAACTGCAGTTAACTTAATTTACTATTTAATTTCTGACACTAAAACTAACTAAAACAATAAAAACAATTAGAACATTATACTTTTTAACAATCAGTTCATCATTAATTATACTTTTTCTGCAACTAATTCTTTATAATATTTACTTTTTACAAGAAATTCAAAGATAAATAAATCTCATCATTTAATCATTGTTCTTTATCTCTTAAAATGAGTTTTTTCAATAAGCAAACTTTAATCTTATATCTGTAAATTTTACACACAAGTAATTCTGATGTAAACATATCATGAATTGTATTTCTTGTATTTTGCATGAGCTCATTAAACTTTTTGCA
Organism: Acarospora socialis; assembly: GCA_025617375.2. Lineage (NCBI taxonomy): Eukaryota > Fungi > Ascomycota > Lecanoromycetes > Acarosporales > Acarosporaceae > Acarospora > Acarospora socialis. Next base: position 4,071,650 of record JAMYGW020000001.1, on the reverse strand, counting down.
CACTTTTTTTTCTGCTTTTCTCTATTGAGTTCTTAACTCATGAAGTTTCTGATTTGCTTATATGATTTAAATCTTGCTTTTAAGCTTTTTTCTTTCTTATTTGAATTATTTTACTTGTGTTTTTTTTCTCAAGTTTTCTGAGTGCTCATGCTGTTTCTTGAGTTTCATGTTAACATTTCAATTGTTAATTTTCTTTAAGTTCACATTCAAATTCAGAGTCATTTAAATGCTATCTTTGTAGTTTTTCTCTATTTAAGTTTCTTGATCATTCATTTTTTCAATATTAACATTAAGATTTCATTTCTTGATAAGAATAGTTAATTTTTTTATTTATATTGATTAACTCATTATGTTATAACTATGTCTCTTGTCTTTCTTAAACTTTTGTAAGTATCATTTAATTTTATCTTTACTGCTCATATATGTTCAGCATATATTATCATAGCAGACTTTTCAGTTCAGAATATCATGTATTATATTTGTTTTCTTTGCTGTGTTTATTTTCTTCACTGTGACAATATTTTATTACTTTATTTATGATTGCTTGTAGACTCTTACAAGATGTTTAAACTTTTCATAATTATAATATTTGTGAATCTTCACTCATCATAATTAAGACTTAGTAAATTGCTCTGTTCAATCTTTAAACTTTATTTATTTAGTGTTTTAAGACTTCTGACAGCACTTCTTAATCATATTAAGATTTATAGAATTACTGTGTGTTCTTAATGTCAATAATACATATTTTTTATATCATTCTTGTTAGTTCTTTCTCTGAAATACTGCATATCTGATTTTTTTTATTCATCACTTTTACTAACAACTGTTTATACTGATGAGTAAGTTAATCATTTTTTGTAAATTGTTCAGTTTCTGATCTCAGACTATTTCATTTTTGATGTTTTTCTTGAGATTTCAGTAATACTGTAAAGTAAAAGTGTAATTATTTCATTCTGTCAATGCAGTTATGTACTGAAACTCTGCTGAGTATTTAACTGTGAATTTGTTTTGCTGCAAGATATAAATTCATTGTTTTACTGCTTACTTTTCATCAATAATACTAAAGATTCACTGAAGTGCTTTTTTGTATTGTGTGAAACTTGTAAAGATTGTATTGATATCTTTTTTCTTCTCATTATTGATGAGATTTATAAATTCTTAAAAATGCAAATCAATTCAATTAAAAACTGCATTCTTCAGATAAAAGATTGCAAACAATGTTTTCTTTAGTTTTTTTGAGAACTTTTTTTCATTAAATTCAATGTATAGTTTAAGCTTGATGAGAAATGATCAAAACTGTTCTCTTTTACTCATAAAGTTATCTGATACATGAACTTTTGATGTTTTATAATTAATTTGTAATAAAACAATTAAATTTATCTGATTAACAAAGACTGAGAGTTGCTTCTGTGCTTGAGTGATTATCTTGATATTGTAAATATATTTAAAGTGTAATGTTTTAACAGAAGATTTCTCTTGTATTAAAATTAAAAATTTTGACTTATTAATATAAAGATTCTTAGACACAGTTGTTAAGTGTAATTTTTAAATTGTTATTTAAGTTAAATATAATCATTTTCATAAGAAAAATAATCTTACTATATACTAGAAACTCAATACTCTTCTGTGTTGAGTTAACTTCTTGATTTGTTGAGTTATTGAGTTGTTATGTAACTTATTTTTAACAGATAATCTGTCAACATCTATTTAGCATACAAGTTAGTTTGCATTTTATTTCTTTGAGTATGACTGTAACATACAGTTTATCTATTAAATTGTTAAAGCACTTTAAATAATACTTTAGCACAGTCATGATATTAACTCTTAGTAAGCATAGTTAAGCAAGAGTCTATAAGTATAAAACTTTTCTGCACATAAGACTCTTCAGAGATTAGTTTTAACATCAATAAAGATATATTGTGTCACTTTATCATCAAATAACTTGTGTATTATTATATCTCACACTGTCATAAATCTATTCTAGTAATCTATCTGTGATAAATAGATATTGATGCTTGCACAAATGCTTATTTAATGTACAAGTCAGTTTGCATCATGCTTCTTGAGACATGACTGTAACATTTATGCTATAGAATACAAGAATGATGAGAATTTTAATGATATTATGTTAAAGAGATAGTATTATTAAAGTAGTAGCTATAGAATTATGATCTTTGTGAACCTATAAAAGCACTGTGAGTGTATCTGAATTGAAAAACTGCTGTGACTTTGTGATGTGCTCAACAACAAGATGCTCATCTAGAGTGGCCACCGGGCCGGGCTGGGCCCAGTTTTTGGAACCCGGCCCGGCCCTCCGGGCCTAACTTTGCAACCTGGACCGGCCCTGTTCAGGGCTGGGTTTTGGGCAGGGCTGGGTTTTGGGCAGGGCCGGGCCGGGCTTTGCTTAGCAGCCCGGTCTAGGATCACAATAGGATAAATTACCAAAAATACAGTATATTACATCTAAATTACCATTTTTAGGTGTCACAAAGTATAAATTTCACTTTTGGTATTTTATAAATTTATAAATTACATAGCTGTGTAGCCTAAATTTAGGCCTACCCTGCCTATATGCATGCCTATGTGTAATTTATGCAGTTATGTAAAACCCGGACTAAACCTCCGGGCCGCGCCGGGCTCTCAAAGCAAGCCCGGACCGGACCTCCGGGCTCAATTTTTGGGCCCGGCCCGGCCCTGCCCGGAAGCCCGGCCCGGCGGCCACCCTATGCTCATCTATGATGATTCTTTTTCTGCTTTAAGAAAATCTAACTATATACTCTTTGTTTTGGTGTTGAGACTCAAACTTTGTGATGCACTAAACTTCTTTCTGCCATGCACTTTCACTTTATCACACTATGAAGTTCACTATCACATAACTGTCAAGTTGAGTGTCACAGCAGCAGTAAAGCTCTTGAGCAAACTGTATAGATAGTATTGAAGTTCATGCCAATATCTGTGGTCAGTCACTGTGAATTGCTGCAATCTGACAAGATTTCAATGCTTCAACCTCTGACCGTTCAACCCTTATCCTGAAACACCACTCAAATTCAGATTTCCCACCAAGCTCCAATTCACCATGTCATCTGCAAGCAGCCAATTTTCAATCACATCCGCTTGCCCATCCTGCTTCACGACGCTAAACGCATTTCCAATGGCGGTAACCGCAACACTCTCGTAAACCTTCCTATTGCTCGTCGAGTTTGCCATCACTGAAGGACATATGTTTTGTACCAACCAGTCATTTATTGCTCCTGACCAAGTATTGACTTCAATGCCCCTGTTGGAAATGGACAAGACTTCAATCCAACTTTCGTAGCCTGTAGAGACACTGGAATAAGAGGAAGCAGCCGCGATGGGTGAGCCTGGTGGGATGATGTTGTAAATCTGCTCGTTGAGTGACCAACCGTCAACTGTACTTCAAGCATTAGCAGGATGCAGTAAAGATGGTCAGGGACTATCTAACCGCCGTTTATGGAGCCTGGGTTCCAGCTTGCTAGGCTCATGTTGAGATCTGACTTCTGGTGGTAGAGGTTGATCTGATCCTTTGAGCCATTGCGATAGAATGGCTGCAGTGCAAGTCCAGTCCCTATCTCCGGTTTAAGGGCGGAACCTAGTTGCGTCAAAGCCCAGCCATGGGATGAAAGGTTACCAATCTGAACAAATCCGTTCTTATCTTGAAAAGCAATGATCGTGGTATTGGCACACAGGCTGCACTGGTTGTACATGGCTGCTAAGCTTGAGTTTGGCATCGCAATGTATCCTTGGTCTGATAAGACTCCCAAGTTCCACTTGCCCGTCGCGGGAGTGTAGTTCATATCATGGATGAGGTTATTCCCATCGAGAAAGAATACACTGATCACCTAAAGAGAAGTCAGCAAGAATAGATTAACATGGAAAAGAGATAATTTACTAGAGAAAAACCCGGACGTGAAACAGCTGCTGCAATGGCAGACCCAGTTTTCCCGCGAATGCCAGTTCTATTGATGCTCCACTTGGTGTTGTTTGCAGAATTTGCAGCCTCGATTATCTGTCCCACATCGTCTTGAAAGTAGATACGGGTGTTGTTCATGGAATTCAAAGAGTAGGATATAGCGGCGACGTTGCGCTTGAGTGGCTTGATGGAAGAAGATGCAGTAGTTGGGTTCGATTGGTTTGACGAGGTCGCTGTCCCAGAATTCTTGTGTCTCGATCCAAAGACTCCTCCCAGCACGGCTGCAACAATGACTATCCCAGAGACTACACCAACCAACACCATCCATTTCCTCGAGGGTCGATGAACTTGGACATGATGGAGGCCGACATGTTGCGTATCGAAGTCTCCGTTTGCGGCCACTTCAACTCCGAACCTATCCACTGCACATTGTTTGCCATCATCCGGGACGACCTGCTTCCCCAAGTCGGTTGGTAAGGGTAAACCTTCTCGATGCAGTGGAAGGGCTTCCAATGTGCTGTACGCCTGATCCCCACCGCCAGCCATCTTGAAGTGCAGATCACCTAAAGACGATCCAGATTGTTATGGATGAAGGCACTGTATGCACTGTAAGATGTAGAATTGATGATGCGCCGAGGCGGTAATGGCCCATATAGCTACATAGCTGATGATTCGCCAAGAGATTTTGGCATGCCATGGTAGTCATGCTCATCATGTAATTGGAGGCTGTTCCAAGAATAGGTTGGGGGCAATCGTGGGTGAGTTACAGCCTTAAGTGTGCTGTGCCTCTAAGGCAGGCACAACGGTTTTAAACCTCATGCGCACCCAGGATCATTTCTGCAGCTAAGACTGGGCTCTATCCAACCCATATCTATCTTAAGCCCTTGCGAATACTCGTGCGGCTGCGCTCGTGGATATGGTACGCTTATTTTAGTTTCACCGAAACATATAAATACACGAGACGATAGCCATTCCGAGCCGCGTGAGTAATATGTACTACAAGTCAACGCAGATATGGCAGCAGAGAATTTCGTGCAGCCTTTTGAAAAAACCAACTGCTGGTGAAACTGAGACCAATTGTTCTGTTAGACAGTGTCTTCAGCTGTCTGCTGCTGACTGCATATGAGATTGCTGAAAACATGAAGGCTTAATGAGAGTGGCTGAGTTTATCTTGTAATGTATTGGTGCGGTCAGAATGGGCACTTTCACGATTGCGAAGCATACGCAGTATGTTCATAACGCCGCAGTCTTGTGAAAAGGCCTTACAGAAATTTCTATCTTGAAGATGTATATCTATGTAGATACTGTATGTACTCCTTGATCACCACTGAGATCTTTATCTAACTCATAAAATAACAGATAGACCTCCTTCTGCATACTTAAGATGTCACTGGTTCTACATTCCTTGATCTTTTCATCGCTGATACGCCACCATCGATCGTTCAGCGTCTTTTTGCGGCCAAGCCGCGATGCGTCGCTGAGACTGTTGGCAACTTTGCTCGACGTTGTCTTTGAAGTCGCCTGAGATACTGGCCTTGCAGCCGATGTTACCGATGGCTGAGACGTAGGACCATTGGAGGCAGTAGACGGCCTTGTCGAGGACAGCGACGAGGATGAGGTGGAATGTAATGATGATACTGTGGACGGAGGTCGGAGTTCCGGGAGGTCGGGAGTTGCCGTACTGCTACCTGGATTGGGATTCGAGACGGGTATTTGAGGACTAGATGCAGCTGAAAGGGTTGGCGGAGCGGAGTATGGCCCGTTCGGTTTAACGACGTTAGGTGTGGAGTATGGTGGGTAAAGATTCTGCCTTCGAAAAGTCTCATAATGTCCGCTGTTGTGGCTTCCTCTGTGCGTAACCACGCCGAGCAGTTTATAGTGTTTGCGATCCAATATGCCACCCAAGGGAAGCTGCTCGGGGAAGCTAACCTTTGCAGCGTTCTTAGTAGAGGCACTTCGAGGATCGAAAATCGACCGCGATAAGTGTATAGCCATTATTTTGGGGAAGGAGGTTATCTTCATATGCTTCGCTATCCGCCGCCTTGGAGCGCGCTTTATGTCCGGTAGATCAACCCCCTCAGGTGGTTTCTCTGGGTCTTCCTTGATGGCCGTTCGGATCTTATCAATATCGTTCTCGATATGCACCCGACTAGGCCTGGAAGCTGTCCTTGTTAGCTCGTCTAGTCGAACGTCAAGAGCGTGTTCCAGGCGACAACGATCGCATTTATAATCGTCAATGTACTCGGTCTTGAGCAAGCTATCGAAGCAGTTACTGAGCGTCGTCGAACTCTGCTGTGGTACGTGCAATGTCAACGTGACGAATGTAGTTGAGTTTGCTTTCGTCTTGAAGTGGCAGGCTTGGCATTCGATTTGTGAGACTATCTTGCCCTCAAGTGGAAATCCATCTTCCTCGCCTGAGTCTTCCGGCTCTTCGCCCACCGCTCTTCGACCATCTGACGCTGATGAGTTTATACTCTTATTTGACAGATCTGAGCACCGTGTAGCCCCTTCTTCGACGTCGTTCGCCGGATCTTGTGGGGGTACAAGTACGATAGCGTCGTCCTCGACAAGGGATTGCCGAGCTCGTAACCTTGCTTTGCACCCTGCGTGGTACTCGTCGCTCAACCTTTCGGCTACAACTTGGAGGAATTCTTGCGCATCTTGTTGTTGCCTGCTGATGCGTGTCCGAAACGCATCTTCTAGTGCGACCACGAAACCAATGGCGGATATAGTCTTCTTGTAAATGGGTCTCTCATTCAAGCTGTCCAAGACTTGCTTCAGCGCCTGCGTGACGTGCCCGCATTGCAAGCCTTCAAGTTTTTGTTGATCGAGATGTCTCCCATGCTCGTCCACTTCAGGTTCTGGAACGTATATGTGTGGACCGTCAAGCGTTCTCCGATGAAGTTCTCTGATGAGGTATGTCCGTAAATCCCCGAGCCCAGCCAGCGCTTGCAACACCGAGTTTATAAAGCAGTCGTTCGCGGGGTTTGATAGGCCCACCACGCCCTTTCTCCGTGTACTAGTCGAGCTATTGGAGGAATCTCCATCGAGGAAGAAGGTGGGTCCGAACACGTAGACGAGTGTAGCGGCTGCAAGTGATGCGCCAGCGGCGTAAGTGGCAATGATCAGTGGTCTTTCGGGCATTGCGGAACACCTGAGCTATCGAAACGCCATTGATGAGTTTGTGTTATATGAGGAACACATGAGGCCAACACCGTTATATTCCAGTCATTGGTGAGCCTTCCCAACGCATAGGCAACGATCTGAACTGACGTCGACCCGATAAAGTTCAAGCTGAAGATGATGACATCTTGGTTCTGACTAGTATATATCAACAATTCATTCCATATGCTGACGGATTGGTCAAAGAGGATCAACCTCGCCGTTCTGTACCGAGTAGAAGAAGTCCAAGTAAGGAATTGCTAGGATGAGGGGAAGACATCAGATTCCGAAGTTCTAAAGTTCAGCCTGCGGGACGACACGTTCTGCCGTGGGCGGTGAAGATCGAACGCTAAAGCGCATGCAACCAGATCTCGCTGCACCAGATCTTACTTCAATAGTAGCCTAGAACAACGCGGTATAGGTCTGTTGGAAAACGATGGCACTGCGCCTGGGTCCCTTGCGCTCATTTTTACGTCCAGACCGCTTACAACCTCTTTTTATGTCAAGTCCTGAGCCTATGCAAAGATGCATCTGTGAGCAACGACGGGGAAAGAAGAGTCTCACCAAGTCATCATCGGTCAAGGTCAAGCTTCTGGAAGATGTTCCTAAATATGGACGACGAGGTACATACCTTCTAAAATATTCAGATATACCAATCTGGCTGACTTACTGTCTACATAGGCGCGATTGTGCCCGTCGCGGCAGGCCGCATGCGCAACTACTGGTATCCCAGACGCAAGGCAGACTACGTGACTGATGCACATCTTCGCGACTCGAGCCTGCGAGACGTTCCCGCGGAGAGGGATTTCAACTTCCGGCCTGATCTTCGAGGTGCAAACCTTGAAACAGATGTACCGGACAGTGGTAGCGCTATAGACATGCAATCGCAACTCCTCGCAGTGTGTCACCGATTGATTCTTGCTTGATCGTCATCGACTAACGGATGCAAGCCTCAACGCGCGACAGAACTTATATCAAACCTCCTTCCGTCAGTAATCGATTTCTACCGGGTCCCGATTCCTAGCCCTTCGACCGGAAGGCCACAGGACACGTATACTCGAAACTCAGGGCGGGCAATAAATAGTGCTGCTGCGGACCTCGCCGCCGCGTCCGAACCGGTCCCAGAACCCGCTCCGGTAGCTATCTACGGCTCCGTGTCAACCCAAGACGTCGTCTCTGCCATCAAGGCGGTCTTGGCGTCGGACAATGACGGCGTCCGAGTGGTGCTGGGCGCGGAAGATGTGAGCTTTATCCAAACCACAGAGTCGGAAGGAAGCAGTGATATAGATCGGGTGAAAGCGCTTGGAGAATTCGAGATTGCAATTACAGTCAAAGGAGGAGGTCCGGTTTCCAGGCGGGTTAGGGTACATGCACAAGAGGCAGAAGCTTGAGCCCTTTTCGAAATACCGACTTGGCAATAACATCCAGGAGTGTCAACACGACTCATCTGGTAGCCGCAGGCTTGCTTCCTGTTGATGAAGTGACTCCTAGTGCTGATATTGATATGCTCACTAGATGCGAAACTCAGAGAGATCCTCAAATATCTTCCAGCTGTACTCAGCCCAGCCATGTGCTATTGTCAGATAGGGTTAGTTGTTTGCTGAACGGCTGAGAAGCAAAGGGATACAAGCTGTTTAAAGGCACAGCTACACATTGTTATCGCTATCCAGATATCCGATAGGCATGAACGGCATCCTGGTAGTCTACTTGCTTTGAGTATCGAGAATCCTAGTAGCTGAGCCATTTATATACTACTTGACAGATGCGTATCGGCCATAGGATCGACCCCATAGGGCTGGGCAGTCATCATCTTCCCACACAGTGTATATCTCCAGTTATAGCGTGCCTATCAAGTTCAGGTCGCTTCGACGTCAAGATGAATAACCTTGCCGGTCAGCTTCTAAAGCCTACTGTGCATTAGACTTCAGGGATACTGGTAGGTAATGTTTTCACAGTACCAGCTAAGGATGGGTTACGCCTACCAAGAATTTACCCCACCAAGAAAGCAAAGTCCCGCGGTCCCACCTGCGATCCGATTGACTATAATTGTCCTGCCTCCAGCTCCGTTTCATCTGTACTGCTACTTTGCTTTACCGACAAAGAGTCGTCTGAACCGGTAAGAATACCCATCCCGAGGCTGACTGTACTGTGCTTCACATACCGACGTGCGGATGAACGGCGGCCCCACCTTGGCGATTCCGATTCCTTTTCGCACTCTGTCAGAATAATAGCACCAGCTCTTGTCAAGTACTTGTGAGCTTTACTGATAGACTCTTCACTCTACAGATCTTTTGCAACAATTACCCAGAAGATTATGGCTACCAGTGTTCTGAGCAGAAAGAAGGGTGTTATCGTTGGCGATGATGTGCTGAAAGTGTGTCAATCCGCCCACGTCCGCTGACCACGGTGAAACTTGAACGAACTCTGTGGCGGTAGACATTGGGAAGTGAGAGAAACTGTACTGACGACCCAATGTGGTAGCTCTTCAATTATGCTCAGGACAAGCAGTTTGCCATTCCCGCCATCGTATGGCCTCCGTGCACTTGAATCTTTATGCAATGGACTGATGAGAGCACAGAACGTCACTTCATCTTCCACCGTCGTGGCGGCACTAGAGGCAGCCCGAGACAAGAAAGCCCCGATCATCCTCCAGATGTCCCAGGGTGGTGCTGCGTATTTCGCTGGCAAGGTCAGAAACCGATGACCGATATGTCGAGGCAACACTAACTCCCTGACACAGGGTGTCGCCAATGGAGAACAGCAGGCGTCCATTGCGGGAGCCATTGCTGGTGCACAGTACATCCGCTCAATCGCTCCGTCCTACGATATCCCGGTCGTCCTCCACACCGATCACTGCGCGAAGAAGCTCCTGCCGTGGTTGGATGGCATGCTCGATGCCGACGAGAAGTACTTCAAGGATCATGGCGAGCCCTTGTTCTCGAGCCACATGATCGATCTATCGGAAGAGGAGGTTGACTGGAACATCCAGACAACAGCAAAGTATCTGAAGCGAGCTGCGCCGATGAAGCAGTGGCTGGAGATGGTATGATTGACTGCGTCAAGATAAGTGCTGCAGGTGGCCTGACGTGGTCTCACAGGAAATCGGCATCACCGGTGGTGAGGAAGATGGGGTCAACAACGAGGACGTTGACAACAATTCCCTTTACACCCAGCCGGAGGATATCTACAACATCTACCACACACTCTCGGCCATCAGCCCATACTTCTCCATCGCTGCCGGCTTCGGCAACGTACATGGGGTCTACAAACCCGGCAACGTCAAACTCCACCCTGAACTGCTGGGCAAGCACCAGAAGTTCGTCAAGGACAAGATCAACGCCAAGGAGGACAAGCCAGTTTTCTTGGTCTTCCACGGCGGCTCCGGCTCGTCGAAGAAGGAGTACAAAGATGCCATCGGCTACGGTGTGGTCAAGGTCAACCTCGACACCGATCTGCAGTACGCTTATTTGACGGGCATCCGGGATTACGTGTTGAAGAAGAAAGACTATCTCATGTCGCCGGTGGGTAACCCGGAGGGCGAGGATAAGCCGAACAAGAAGTACTTCGATCCGCGTGTCTGGGTGCGAGAGGGAGAGAAGACGATGAAAGCACGTGTTGAGGAAGGCCTCGAGGACTTCAACACCGCTGGCCAGCTATAAGTCCAGCTTTAACTTAAGTAACAGTCACAAAGTCAACGACTGGAACTGTAGTGTTGTGATCAAGAACCGAAGAGGAGTAGAGAATTAGAATTCAATATTCGATTGGTCTTCTCCCAATACCCGTATCATTGTCATATCAGACCGTATCCCTGTGAGCAGGGAAAGCGACGACTTATTTTTAGAGTCCGTCGCAGCGCCAAACCCACATTAGCTTAGCTAATCCCGGATTTGACACCTTAAACCCGCCAAACTTACCGTATCTTAGTGCTTCTGCCGTTGACGTCGTTCTCCAAATGGACATACCGTAGAGTGTTCCCAACAATTTCCTCGACTATACGCCGACATTGACCTTACTCACCTTTCAATACTAATACGGTCACATCTTACACTCGTTTTGATCCGTTGTTTTCTCTTCCTCTCTACTGCAGGTGGTCGGGGGACACCTCCATTCAGAAATCAATATTAATGTCACGAGGGCTTTTATTTACGTACAGAATCTCTCCACGCAGATTTGATAGCCACCATAATGATCCTGCGGATCTTCACTTGAACCATTTTCACCTCACGCACTTCTTACCAGGCAGAGTGCTCCTCTGATGCCTACTACAACTCGCTGTTCTCATATTCAATTCACGCAATGGACACCGAGCAGCCCAGTATGGTATTCCGGCGGCAGAATCCGCAGTCACCGAGCGGCGCAGATCAATTTCTTAAGCTCGTGCAGGACCCATTTGCCGTCTCTGTAAGCTCAATGACTGGGAATTGGCAAAGCAAGAAAGCATAGCTAATGGCGCTCAGCTCCAAGCCAACGCTTTCTGGGTTTCTCTTGGCACCTCTATCGGAATCACGATTCTCATAGCCTTACTGTTCTCCCTCCTTCGACCGCACAACTCGGTGGTATACGCGCCAAAACTTCGATATGCGGACGAGAAACGCACGCCTCCACCCGTGGGCAGGGGATTTTTTGCCTGGATCACTCCACTCATAAAGACAAGAGAAGATGAACTCATCGACAAGATCGGACTGGATGCTACTGTATTCTTACGCTTTACGAAGCTGTGCCGGAACTTATTTCTGGTGCTGAGCGTCATTGGGTGTGGGGTCATCATTCCAACGAATATTGTCAATAGCGATCATAATATAACCCACGGCCTTTCGGCTTTCCAAGTCATGACACCCATGTACATGTTTGGTCAAACTCTCTGGAGTCACGTTGTCTGCGCCTGGCTTTTCGATATCATTGTCGCTTACTTTCTTTGGAGGAATTATATTGCCATTACAAGACTCAGGAGGCAATTCTTTGAGAGCCCGGAATACCGGATGAGCCTCCACTCAAGGACACTGATGGTGACTGACATACCTCCTGTTTACCGGACCGATGAAGGTATCCTGCGAATCACGGACGAGGTCGAACAAACGTCAGGTTTACCACGAGCGGCCATCGGTCGTAATGTCAAAGAGCTACCACAGCTCATTAAACAACACGAGAAAACTGTACGCGAGTTGGAGTCAGTCCTCGCTAAATATCTGAGGAATCCGGACAGACTCCCATCCGCACGTCCGACATGTCGCCCTTCCAAACATGACCGCAACTATAAGCCAGGACAAAAGGTCGACGCCATCGAGTACTTGACTAGCAAAATCCGCGACCTGGAGATCGAGATCAAGGACGTCCGAGAATCCATCGATAGGCGCAACGCCATGCCCTATGGTTTTGCCAGTTACGAAAAGATTGAGGACGCGCACGTGGTTGCATACGCTGCGCGCAGTAAGCATCCTCATGGAAGTGCCATCAGACTTGCTCCTAGACCAAACGATCTGATATGGCGAAATTTGGCACTGTCGAAGAAGGCCCGAAGCTGGAGGCGCTTCGTGAACAACTTTTGGGTCGCGGTATTGACGCTGGTCTGGATCGCTCCCAACGCCTTGATCGCCATCTTCGTGTCTGATCTCTCAAACCTCGGGTCTCTCTGGCCTGCCTTCCAGACACAGCTGAATGCTCATAAGATGACCTGGTCTGCCGTTCAAGGTATAGCTTCTCCGGCGATTCTGTCCCTAGTATATCTGATACTGCCCATCATTTTCCGCCGTCTGTCGATCAAAGCTGGGGACACTACCAAAACCGTTCGTGAGAAACATGTGACGCACAGGCTATACGCGTTCTTTGTTTTCAATAATCTGATTGTCTTCTCTGCCTTCTCTGCAGTTTGGAAGTTCGTCGCCAAGGTCATCGAAGCAAGGCACGGTAATCAGGGCGTTTGGGATGCTATCAATCAAGGAGAATTCTTCATCAAAATCATGATAGCTCTCTGCACGGTATCGCCATTCTGGGTAACATGGTTGCTACAGCGGAATTTGGGGGCCGCGGCAGATCTGTCCCAGATAGTCAATATGACCTATATATGGTTCGCCCGCACCTTCATGAGCCCGACACCTCGACAAGCTATCGAGTGGACGGCTCCTCCGCCTTTCGATTATGCTAGCTACTACAACTACTTTCTTTTCTATGCAACAGTGGCTCTCTGCTTTGCAACACTTCAGCCGATTGTTCTTCCAGTAACCGCACTCTACTTCACGGTCGATGCTTGGTTGAAGAAGTATCTTCTTCTATACGTGTTCATTACGAAGACAGAATCCGGTGGCCAATTCTGGCGTATCCTGTACAACAGGCTCGTTTTCGCAGCTGTCCTGGCCAACGTCATTGTCGCGCTTGTGGTCAAAGCAAGAGGTACCTGGACTCAGATATTTACTATGGCACCACTGCCTTTCTTAATGCTTGGATTCAAGTGGTACTGTAGTCGAACTTTTGACGACCAATGCAAGTACTACACGAAAGCAATGCTCCGAGACCCGGAGTCTCATGCTACAGCTGGAAAGCAGAGCCGTCGCAATGACAAGCTTGGAACACGCTTTGGTCATCCCGCGCTTTACAAACCTTTGATCACACCCATGGTTCATGCCAAAGCACAGACACTCCTTGCTCAAGTCTATCACGGACGACTGGAGTCTGAAGGTGCCGGTGCTTCCGGAGTCGACTATTCTGACATTGCCATGGAACGTATGGCAAACAACGATGTCGGCAAATCGGCGAGATTTGCTTCGAACGCACCCTTCGAGGTGGTCCCAGAGAACAAGCTCGACTTTGCGTACTATAAAAACAGAGATGATTTTGGTGAAGGGCATGGCGGAGGAGAAATATTCGGGCGACCTTTGGATCTGGTGTCGGAAAGATCACAGACTCCACGAAGTTTCGCTGAAGGCTACGATTCAGCAAGTTCGTCACGTGCACCGTCTCCTGCACCAGGGTATACGGGAAGATATGAACCAAGTGGAACAACATATCCTGCCGATTACCACCATCCGGCTTACAGGGAGCCGGACTACGATGGATCACTGGACCTGGGGCTCGGTCCCCGCATGTATCAGCACGCAAATGAGAGTGAGAGCAGGTTGCTGGCCGGAGCCCAGGCTATGCCAGTTGCAACGCCAGGAGACCAATTCAGAGTCGATCAATGGAGGAACGGAGCTTTTGATGATCAAGACGATGTCTTAGGAGCAGATACAACGTCATATGATCATTTTCGGCGGGGTAGGAACTGATACGACTCGAATTTCCCTTTGATTCTGTACCAGAAGCGGAAGGGGCGTATTGCATATGACGGCAGCATGGAAAGGCGTAAGGAATTTGTAGTTCAAGGCTTTGGAGGACCTTGAGGTTGTTCGAACAGTCTTGGTCAGCTGCATGGAACGTTACCAGATGGTTCATACCAGATCAGATCAATGTCAAAGAGCTACTATGTCGATGTAACTAAGAGCCAGCTGTACAGAGTGCCTAAAGTAAATCCGTCTTCACCAGGATCGATGAGCAAGCCACCCTGATAGAGATGATTCTTAAGGTGTAAATACATATCTACAACGTCATAGACCCAAAACACTCATGAAGTCTCCCACCCCGGCATCCCCTCCATGCCCCCCACATCCCTCCCAAATCGCTCGAAATCGACTCCCTGCCCCTCAAATGCCTCCCTCGCCTTCCTCATCGCCACAGCCTGCTTCGCGGCCGTGAAGCCGCCGGGCTGCGAGCTCTCATACTGCACGATCTCGATCCAGCGAAAGAACAGATTCTCTTTGCCCATAGCCGTCAAGCGGTCCTTGAACGCAACGATCTTCTGCCTACCAATCTCTTGACTGCTTGTGGCATCGGCGTCGAGCCTGTGCACGGGCCAGACGAGCCAGCCGTGCGGTTCAGAGTAGAGAATGACGGTCTTCTGGAAGTCATCTAGCTGAAGTTTATGGGTAGAGAGAAGGTGGTATGCAGCGATCATAGCGCCGAAGTCGAGGTCCCAATTCTTGTCCATCATGAGGTATCCCGTCTTGGCGCGGATCCATTTCCGGTCGATAGCCGGCATGATGCGGTCGCGAAACACGTCTTCCTTCTCCCGTTCACCTTTCTGGTCCCCAGCCCAGCCCGACGGGAGCGCCTTGTCCCATTTGCGCGACACGCGCACCACGACCTCGCGATCCTGAAAGCCGACGGTCCGGCGCCACGAGATGGGGTTTGCCGGGGCGCCGAAGAAGAAGTCGAGCGGCCACGGGCCAATGAAGCGGAGGAGGGTCCAGTCGAAGAGGAACATGAGGGCGCGTTTGACGGTGATGTTTAGGAGAGTCGTCCAGTCGGTGTCATGGATGTCGACTTTTGCTTCGGTGCTGTAGCCGAGTGTCGCGAGCGCGATGGCGATGTATGAAGGAATGGCGACGTAGGCACGCCAGGCGAGGAGAAGGATGATGGCGACGTTCATGAGAATTGGGACGGAGAAGACGCGGCGCTTGAAGTGCCATGGGTGCGTGTCGATGTGGGTGATGTAGATGTGGGTTTTGTCGATGGTGGAGAGGAAGGGTTGGAAGTTGGGTGGTGGGAGAGAGAATGGGGCAGGTGGAGAACTTGCAGCTGAGGGTTTGGCCACCGAGGCGGGCTTGGGCTTCGGAGCTTTGCTGGATGTTCCTTTCGCCATATTATCGAGGTCGCGGGTTGAGGTCAAACCCGCGACGGTAGTTGATGCTTAGTCAGCACCGGATCTACAACGAGGCTTGGTCTTGGTGGGTGAGATACTCCGTAGGCGCATAAACCACTCTGCCATACCCAAGCTGTAGATCGGTGGATCATCAGTTGGTTCGGTGACGACCAGCGAATCCTCATTGCTGTATGTTCATATCTTAATTCTTTTGATCTTCTGGAGGGTGTCAGTGAAAGGAGAGACGTGTCCGATCTAAATCCGCTGTCCTGACAGTCATGCTGGGGTAAGGCTGGCTTCCTTATCACAGTATTACCGGTTCTTTGTGCTGCTGGGGGCAGGGACCTTCATGTAGCTTTACTGGAAATGTGCGGTGGACATCTTAGATTACAAGCGCCTCCATGTAACTGGTATGTTAGCGCTCACCAGGATAGCTTGCAGATGCAGTTTACAGACATTCACCTGGTCCCTTTAGAAGTACTCGAAGTTTAGAACATAGTTACCTATGCTCTTGAAATTAGTTCGTGTTAGCTCTCGGAGATTCATTTGATGTTGTCTGTTATGCAGTCTCTTTATCAGTCAGGGAACATGATGCCAGAAGCAAAACGATCTATATTCTATAGATCTACTCTTGAGTCGTATCCGCCAACCGATCATTGACCCCCTTTCTTTAGTCCACGCTGCTGTGTCGCCACTCTACTCTTTTCCGAAAACCATGACATCGTAGCAGAAAGTCCCGTTGGCGAATCCTCTCCTCATCGCTCGGAATGCTTGCAGGAAAGCGATGCCGTCCCGTCCTTGTGAAAAGGCAAAGGCCCACAGAGCGGGTGACTGGATCAGCGACCATGAAATATCCCTGCGCGAAAAGACTTAGTGATCAACTCAATTCACGGTTCATACTTTCAATGACTTACCATGTCTTGGAAACATTCTTGCTAATATCAAGCGGCTTCGAAAAAGCACCAAGGCCAGCCTGCTTTGCGTACTGGACGTAATCAGGCGGAGTACACAACGGAGGGAGCAGCATTCCGTCTGTAATCACAATTAGCAGACGCACAAACACATTTCTGTAAGGGGCCTGACCTTCAATCGGTTTGATATCTGCCTCCATTTGCGTACTCGTCAAACCCTCCGCCTTGAACCAGTCTGCCACGACCAGCTTCCCACCGGGGTTCAACAACGCCGAAGCGTTCCGAAAGAAGAGTTCCTTGTCCGGCAAGTGACTCATCGCCTCCGAGATCCACACGCAATCGAAAGTCGCTTTGTTGGGCGGGGTGCTGAAGAAGTCACCCATTTTCTCGGCGTCCAGTTCCACATAGCGGACCCCTCCATTCCCCAACTTCGTAAATCCGGCTTCGTCGACCTCCCGTTGGCCGCCGCCAGCTTCCTTTGCAGTCAATTCTTTTGCAATCTCCACCTGGCGGCCACTTATGGTAAGCCCGATGACCTTGCATCCGTATTCTTTGGCCAGATAACGGCTTGTGCCGCCAATGCCACATCCCACATCGAGAACCGTGCTGCCACCGGGTAGGCTTGACCGTTCTAGAAGGAGCTTTATAAGGCGTATCTGAGCCTGCTCTTTCGTATCGGTAGGCTCGAGGAAATAGCCATGGTGGATATGCTCACCCCTGCTTGTCAGCCAAGGGTCAAGGTGATATGCAAACCCAGACTATGCCAGGCGGAGCAATTACAGGACCTACCAGAGGGAGTAGTAATAGTCGGAACAGATCTCGTAGTGATGTCTGATACGGTCCTTCAGGGCACTGAAAGAAGTCCAGGGCTGAGGAGAAGGGATCTCATATTGAGCACTGATGTCCTGAGATGATTGGTTTGGTGTCGAAGGTGATGATGAGGAGGCTTGAGGTGCTGGTGTTTGGCGGTCCATTTCGGGAGCTGTTGCAGTAGTGAGACACACCTTGGGAGTTGGGCTACGGTAACTTTCGTGAATCGTGATGTCACTTTCCTAATGGAACAATGCGGAAGAACACATGAAGAGACACTGATAAGCTCTTTAAGCTGTTCCACAGCTTAATTGCTGCTCTTCAAGCAGTTACTGTGCTCTGCGAACTCGAAATCACCTTTCCTTGAGTACGGTCACTACATTTGGGAGACTTTGAGTCCAGATACGGACAGTAGTACAACACCAGTGACTTGGTGATGGGTTCAGTGGAGCGCGAAGATCTTTATCAAGCCACCATCGCAGATCACACTCACCTCCAAAATAATGACATTTCCGAACCGAATCCAGTGAACCACTACAACGATACCTGGTCTGACAAAGTAGCCGGAGATGCTACTCCCAGCGGTCTCAACCATCAGCGCCCCACTGCCCTCCAACAACACGTCCTTTACTGGGACCGCGATAATGACAACATCATCCACCCCCACGATGTCTACAATGGCTTCCGCGAGCTCGGATTTTCCATCCCTTTCTCCATCGGCTCCCTCCTGATTCCGCTTTTCTTCTCTTACCCTACCCGCCTCGGGCACAGCTACCTGCCCGATCCGCTCTTTCGCATCTACGTCAACAGTATCCACAAGGCGAAACACGGCTCGGACACGGGTATCTACGACTCGGATGGGTGCTTCAGACCTCGCCTCTTTGATGAGATGTTCGCCAAGTTCGACGGGAGCGGTACACGGAGTTTGGGTGTCAGTGAGCTGTTCTGGTTGATCAAGAAGAATCGGGTTGTTATGGACCCGGCCGGCTGGAGCTTTGCATTCATGGAATGGTCGACGACCTGGTTGCTGCTTCAGAGGAAGGGGCGGGTGTGGAAGGACGATCTGAGGCAGTGTTATGATGGGAGTCTGTTCTGGAGGATACGGGAAGAAAGACTAAAGGGCAAAACGTGGAACCAGGGATATGGGTGGAAGGACTTCTTCAGGAGTATTGCTGCAGGTGGGATGTGGAGAGAGTGGAAGGTGGAGTAAATGTTGCTACGCTGTGCGTAATACAAGTGAGGATGCTAGAGGATTACAGGATTTTATAGACTCAAATTGATAATGAATATAGATAGCAATTGGAGCCTGATCTCATCCTCAAAATGGTGGGAGGCTCAAGATCGTCGCGATGGCGGGCCTCAAGTGTTGGGCAACAGGACGAGGCATTACACCTACGGCAGTTCCTACCCTGGTAGGTAGGTCTTCAAAAGACAAGTCAGACATTGAGAATGAAGGAGAAGTAATCTACTACGCAGTGAGCTTATAGTGCGGTTATCAACAAATGGTAAACCATCTGCAATAAGATCGAGAAGCACTCCATTGCATCATGATAAAGAACAGAACATCAACAAGAGACTGCTTCATGTACGATATGGAGGGCTTCAGGACAGTGTGCTGGTCAATGGTGTAAGCCCTCCATATTTGACTTCCGGCATGGAAGGCGATGGCAAAGGCGCCAGAAGAGAGAATTCGACCAGGGTTGCCGTGTCATCTTTCCAATTCGAACTGCGAAGAATAAATCCCGGAGGCTCGCTTTATTTTGCTTAATAATTGCTACAGCCATCGCGAAGTCTTCGGAGTTAAGTATGATGCGGTAGTAGGACCTCGATGCGAATGAATGGGAGTTCAGGCGCTTTGATACTGGCATGACGTCGCCTCCTGCGCGCAAATGAATGGGAAGAGTCCAACTTGGACGATATGGAAGCGAGAATTCTGGACGGCCCGATCCTAGCAAGCCCCGGTCTCTATCTTTGACAAAGCATTCTGTGCCACTTCCCGTATGAACTCGGCGATGACGACCTGGACCCTGAGGAATTGAGAATGGAGCCTGTAGAGGCGCCGAATGGAAGCCATCTGCTGACGAGAAGGCAGCTAAAGTGGCGGATGACGCTGAAATCGACCTAAACAATATCATCGAATCCAATGGAAGCGATGAGGAATGGTGAGACATTTGACCATCACCACATCGGATAAGAACCAGAGCAGCAATGTGCCCTTTTCTTGGTTTCTCCTGTTAGTTCAATCCGAGCTCTCTCGAGAGTACACAAGCGTCCAAGCCTTCCGGTGTGCAGCAAAGAGAGTCGTCACAGACGTCGAGAAGTGTCAATCGTGGATGGAGTGGTACCTATCAGCTAAAGCGCCGGGCGCTGCTGATGAGGGCTCCAGATCATCGAGATTTCTTCCATTCCATCACCGATGTCGTTGAGCTGTGCCTCCATAAGCCCTAACTTTTGATATAACCTCAGGCCCGCTGGAGTCGCGGTCAACGTGATTGGAATACCTTCCGCTCTTGACCGCTCCATACCCCACTCCATCAGCTTTGTTCCAATGCCTCTACGCTGATATGCGGGGTCGACAGCAAGACCGTCAAGATGCCAATGCTCGGAGATCTCTTCGAAAGGATCATGTTGACGCTGTTGGTACTCTCTGTAGGCTACTTGCCTTGCATATGACGCGCCACGTAGAAAGCAAAGCGTACCGCGGTACATCTCCTCCACTTTAAGCAGGCATGTCTCAATGTCTACGTGAGACGAAGTATATCAGCGACTCTGTGAACTTACGCCTTTCTGGCCTACCCGCATGAGAACTTACAGACACTAAACATAGTCTTTCTCCTTACGCCCCAAGCACTTCCATCTCTAGTACCTATACGTTTCCAGGCCGAATATCCGACTGTAGTCCTATTAATCTTGGCCACGAACATACAGGTGTCGGACGAGTAGTACTGTTGCTTGAATTTGGTAAGGGAGTAGGTCCGGAACCCTTCAAGACATGAGCCAAGGTGAGGCCATAAGTAGGCGAGCAATTCGTCATCCCGCACAGCAGCAACGTAGAGCGTTGCTATTGTTGGTAAGTCGGCGGCGACGAGTGGGTGCAGAGTGACAGGAGGCTCCAAGGTACCGGCTGGATCGTTTGTATTGCTGTCACCCATGATCGGCCAACGGTCTACGTTGCCTCACCTTACGCGGTACCGCCCGAAGTCACAGTGGACATCGTATCGCTGTGGAGGTGGCTTTCCACTGCAAGGCTGCAGTGTGCATATACTCAGTGCGCACTGCCGACATAGAACTGACGCTGCGCCCCTTCGGATGTAATTGCAAGTTGTTTCAGACTAGAACATGAACAAGAGCAAGCTTCAATGCTGAGGAATCGCACTGCGCTGCTGGCATCAAGGAATGCGGAGAGTGAAACAAATAAAGCCAACCATTATGGCGGACCTCCTCAACTTGCCAATACCATCAAAACCTACACATTGCGGTAACAGGCGCATCGCGCCGTCTCTGAATCGCGAGCAAGAGCTGCTCAATCTTTATAATGTTTCATAAGTCTGGCGGGCTTCCTAAAAGCCAACTTCGATCAGTAAGTCGTTGTTTAAGCCGTGACTGCGTAGTTTAAGCAGCGCGGACTTCCTTCTAAGTCAATAGATTTGCACATCGGAAAGAGCTTCGTGCTAGAGCGCTTGAAATGGCCACTAGATGAACCGGAAGACCTTGCACGATCTATTGTTCAGTTCGTGCTGACGGTCCGTGCAAGGTAAGCTTAGAGTTACCCGTAACCACTCAAGATCAGGGCTTATGGTGCAATTAGCGAGCTCCTATCCTAGTCCGCCAACGAGGTAAAACAGTGCAATGGTGGAGCTTCTAATACAGGTGTCAGAAACAACTTTCATTGGCTCTCATATCCTGAAAACAGTGTCGTCCCTACCCAGTGGACTTGAAGACATGAAGAGAATTCGGAAAGGAGTTCGGAGACTCCAGACGAAAGCGGCGGACAGCAAAGCAAATCTTCACCGGAGACAGTCCTGAGTTCATTGTCAGCAAGCATTTTCCGTCATAGGCATCATGTTGTTCTATTTTAGTACTACCTTAGCACTGGTAAATGATTTCTAGACGCTACGAAATTTCAGAAGCTGGTGGAAGGCTGATAAACCGTCAGGTGTGGGTTACCGCGCCCTTGCACGAAGCTGTAATAAGGTGGGACCTGAGTATTTACGAGCTTTAATGATCCATGGCGCAGAGTCAAAAGCACAGGATCCTGACCGCCTTACACCAATGCATGAAACAGCAAACAGGGAACACAGACAGGACGTCCAATTGCTGCAGCAGCATGGTGCAGACCCGAACTCAAAGATTTTCATGGCCATACCCTCTTGCAGGCTGCGGCACTCTATTTCATACTGGACCTTCGGGCTAAGCCCGGGGATGAACAACTGACAAAAACAGCTAGTAGAGATGGCTACAGGTGGCCGTGACGTGACAGTAAGGACTTCACTTGAATAGGTGCCAACATCAATGTCCGAGGGTCAAGCGGCGAAACTGCACTCCTGAGGCAGCGATGTGGTACTACCGACGAACCAACAATCTCCGGGGGCTGCTCGAACACGGCGCCGACCCTGGCGCCGTTGATCCAAATACAGGCCGGACGCCTCTACATCTTGCAGCGTGGACGGGTGACCTTGAGACTGCCTGCGTGCTGCTCGAGCACAGAGTCGGTCGGAGCACGGAAACGACTCGGCCATTGGGGGAAAGACAGCACTAATCGAAGCGGCGAGGAACCCATTCATTTGCAGCTGATAAAGTTGGTTTTGGAGCATGCATACACAAGACACCACCTTAGATTGTACGTTGGTCAGCCAGAAGGTGGAGGTGCTGAAGATTCTGCTGGATTACGGAGCAGATGTTAGTTGGAAGGATACAGATGGCAGGTCGCTGATATAGAAGACATCAAAGTTTCCAGTTATCAAGAGCTTGCCGGGAGAAGCCTCTGAGAGTCGGCGATAGTTGAATAGGCTCTCTTACGCGGAGAAATAACGTCTGGTGACTATCCAGATGATTTATCATGTTATGAGTATCTATCTACCTAGCTACCTTAGTAGTACCCATTCCTGCGAACAAATACATAGACCGTATCTCACGCAACACAAGAAACCTTAGGTTTACCGCGATATTTGAACCTAGAAATCTTGAGTTTGTCAACCAAAGACCTGAGAATGACTCTCATCGGCTCCACCTGTAAGGCGTGACTAAGAGTAAAGCAGTCGCAGTTAATGAATGTCTATCACATTGCTGCTGCAAAACGAAGAACCGAAGTATCAAGCAAGCGTAGGGTGTTGCTTACTCCATCTTACGGTGACCTTGTGGTCAATGTAGGGATTGGCCCCGATTCCTGCATGAGGCTGACAATGCCTTCCCCAACCGATACCCAGAGCCGCAAGGCCAGCCTCGCACAATTGGCTGTGCCTTAGCATGTGATGTTCGCAGACTTCGAGCGTAGAATCTAAATTAGAACAAATTCTTGGAATGCCTCAAAAATTGTTGGGACTCCCACCTGGAGCCAAGCACGATGTCGTTCGGCGTTTCTGTAGGAGAAGTATTGGCCGTCGGCCAATTCGCGTGGAATGTCTACAAGGCCTGTCTGTGCACTCCCCGGAGCGGTTGCTTTCAGCCTGAGTATACCTGTACTGAACAATTTCAGGTAAAGGAGCTCCTTCAGAGTTTGAAGAGATATCTCGAGAAGTCAGCACCCTTCACACGGCGATCAAGGAACTCCAAGATGAAGTCGAGAACGAAGACTCAATACTCAATCGGGCGGGCAACAGTAAGAGGAAAGAGTTAGAGGTTCTAGTGGGACATTGCCGGGTGGGACTGCAACAATTAGAACGGCTCGTAACGAGGTATAGGAGCCTTGGGACGAACCAAAAACGAACACAGGATAGGATCAGGTTCGACACAAGGGAGGTCCAGGAAATTCGGGAGAAGTTGACGTTCCATACGTCCGCTATTCAACTTTTCCTTGCTACATTGGGAACCGGCTCGCTTGGTCGGATCGAAAAGAAGCTGGAGACTATCATTGGGGAAATCAGATCTGGTAGAACTGAATCTTCCATCTTGACTACATCCGGCGATGATAAGGCGGATTCGGAGGTGCATTGGGATGCTTTGAAGAGTGAGCTAGTTGAGGATGGATTTCTAAAGGATGATCTTCAGTCGCACAGGCAATGGATAAAGGCTCATGCGCAGCCGCTTGTTGACGATGGAGAGCTGCAGGAACGTTTTCCTGCAGCCAAACAAAGGAATCCCTTTCCGAAGACCTCGCCGAAAGGGCAACGGACTACAGCGCAGACATCTGAGAATCAGCCTCCGGAGACAGAAATAGATATCAGCAGAAGTGATCTCAAAGTCAAGACTTCTAGCTCGGACTCTAAAGGGTCAACAACCTCTGCACGTACTGCTATTGCATCTGATAACAAGGCTACTCGCACTCCCACTATTGTTACACCAAGTAACGGTCAGTCTTCCATGCTTTACATTGAATGAGTCTCTCTGACCACGTTCTCTAGAAACAAATCGCCTTGATAGGAATGATGCACAGAAACTACGTCCACCAAAATCTGAAGCTAGGTCCTCATCGCCGCATAGGACGGAAGGCTCGACCCAAAAAGATAAGAAGGGTTTAAAGACCAAGGACCAATCTCCACAAACTATGGATCGTTGGAGTGATCCATCGAAATCAAAAAATAGCTCCTCATCACCACATAGGACAGACACTTCAGCCCAGAAAGACGATAAGGGGTCCAAGGCCAAGGGTCAATCTTCACGAACTGTGAATCCTTCCAATGGTCTATCAGAATCAAAAACTAGCTCCTCTTCGCCATATAGGACAGACACTTCAGCCACAAAAGATAATAAGGTGTCTAAGGCCAAGGAAAAATCTTCGGTGATTGGGGATCCTTTGACTGAACCGCGCTCTCCACCACGCGAGGCCAAGATTGTGGAAAGGCCACTGCACCTTACACTAGAAGAGTTATTCACGGGTACTCGTAAGAAGGTGAAGATCCCACGTGAACTTTTCGATAAGTCAGGGAGACAAGTACTTTCTGACGAGTCCGTGGAATTGAAAATCAAACCGGGGCTGAGGACGGGATTTAAGTTCAAACGAGAAGGTGTGGGAGAAGAGGGTCCTCAGCACATATTCTTCACTGTGACCGAAGTAAGAGCTCTCAAGACCTCTATGAGCGATTGGGCCCCTTCCAGAAAGTTGACCCCACACAGAAGCCCCATCCCACCTTCACACGAGATAAGAACAACATCAACAGCGTCGTCGAGCTCGATGTGGAGGAAGCTTTTACGGGCTGGAGTCGCACTGTCTTTACCATTGACGGAAAGTACGTCCCTGTGAGTGGAGCACGTCCGACACCGCCCGGTCACCAGATGACCATTCCTGGACTTGGGATGCCGAAGAGTAAGAGTCCGGAGGAGAGGGGAGACTTCATTGTGACTATCAAAGTCAAGCTTCCTTCGTCGTTGTCGAAGGATGAAAGGAAGTCGATAGAGCAAGCTCTTCGAGTCTCTGCGTCTCGCAGTGCTATATAGATGGCGTCAATAAAGTCAGAGAGACTGGGTTGCAATAAGTAACTCTTTATTTGACGTTAATTCTGCTTGTGTGGCTGTTTTAGGATAGAACAGAAATTTCTTGATTCAGTTGATGCGCCATGGCATTGTAGGATATGTCGACCTCCTTCTCAGAGATTGTCAGCTTCCTTGTGACTTACAGGGCCTAGATATATCTAGCTGACGCATAGCTCTGTTGCATGTACATAATGAACCAATAGAGCACGCCATCATCATTCCAGTCCTGTCATAGGCTGGCCGGAAGGTCGAACAAAAAGCTGTACCACTAACTGAACGCCAAATGGGACATGCTTGTATCACGGTCCCAGCCTCAATGAGTCCGAAGCCCGCAAAAGAGCTACGAGTTGGAAACTTTTGTCGTACGCTGACGGACCCCGGTCAAAGCTTTTTACAGCCACCTCGCGATTGTGGACTTGCGTCCAACACAGCTGCTAACAAACATCCAAGCCAGCCAAGAGTTACAGCTTGGATATCGAGTAGACACTGGCGGTATCTGTTCCAGGCCTTAACCGCAATCTAATCATGGTGGGCTTGCTTTTCAACTTCACCTTATGTCGAAGACCTAGAGATTGCTGGAAGCTGTAGATCGGGAATTTCAGGTAAACCGGTAGTATCCGGTTGAAGCCCTCGACGTCAATAAGACCCTGTTCAAACATGTAACAAGACCGTGGACTGTGTGCGAACACGTAATACCTTGGTTATTAGCGCCCGAATGAGGCACAGCCGCATAACAGCAACTGACTCAGGTCTCAGGTGCTCCATTACTGGGTGACGAGTGTTTTTATTGAGCTCTTGATCTCTTTTCATAAATGCCTGCAACAGGAATTTCATTGAAGACGAGTAACGTATCCTTTAAGCCTTGGAGAGAGCAGTCGAAAAGCGTGATCCGAACGTCATTAAATGGAGCTCTATCGCCATCTCGGGTACATCCACATTGGCGCTGTCATCTCATTCCTTTCTTTCTTGCATGACTCAGTACAGAAACTGATAGAATCGAGCGGCACCTGATGAGAACTCTTCTCAACTGTGTTGTTTGACCTGTTTCTGCCCGCACTCAAGGCCTATGCCATCGCACGACACTCTTGCTGTTGCGGTAGCTTCAGGCGATTAGCGGTAGTATTGTTCGGTCGATCGCCGTTACTTGGGTCTGCCTTCGTCGGTATTCCTATAGCCAATGGATTCCCTGACAGAATGGCCTTGCATCGAACAGCCAAACTTAACAATCACCTAGCTCACCGAGAGCTACACATCTGGACTTCGTGATACGTTGACAGTATTCATTAAAATCCTTAGCGGCTACAAGCTACTCTGACCTTGCTGCCAACACGACTAAGGTATTAACGAGCGTCTAGACCAGCCAAGAGCTCCAGATTAGATATTTCGTCATACGCTGACAGTATCCGGTCGATGCCACCCTTGGCGGCTAGATCGTCCGTTTGGCAGCCTTGCATGATTCCCAACTCTCTTGCATAGTTCCTCCGCATGAAATCCATTACCCATGTAGCGTCAGAACACAGACCTTGTTGCAGCAGAATACCGGCACAATCCAACGATAGATGCACGATAGCCCGACGCTTCTTCGGACTCTCAAACTGGCTTGTCCTTCTTGCTATACGTTTGAGATGTGCCAGAGCTGTGGCTGCACTAGGCTTCACCGGGTGATGAAGATGCATTTTCGCTTCATCAAAATCGCCCCTCGTCCATATCTTTATGTTCTGAGTGAAACGATCGAGATCCTCCGGACCGAGCTGTCCCGCTCCGCCTTCCTGGGTGAGCATGTGAACAAGATACCTCCCGGTAGGAGCAAGAAGCGAGGAGAGTAGATGGAGATCTTCGTCTAGACTCCTTCTCTGGATTTCCTTGCCTCCTGCGTTTCGATCGTCGATGACGCGAAGGAAGTGGTCCACAGCCGCCCTCATGCCATTGCCGTGAGTGAGCTCGGTTTTTACCAGCTGGAGTAACAGGCGTTGTGCAAATTGAATCGACCTCGACGGGTAGCCTGCAGAGTTCTCAAGCAAGAATTTGCAGCTTTGAGCATGTAGCGTGTAGACCCAATTCAATATGACGTCGTGACGCTTTTCCGCGAGCAGGTAGGTCGTGAGGAGTGCTATAAACTTTCGATCCTTGGAGAAGTCGAGAGAATCTTGCAACCCGCTGAGCCGAAGCCAACTAAATACTTTCGAGCCGGCGCGCGAAGCTGCCATACCCTTCTTGATCGAGGTCTCGGGCGAGCTTGTCAAGATCTTTTGGAGTGTGTCCATTGCGTATGTTGCCTTCGCTAGGTTCGCTGAGCCGGACGCCACCGAAGTCTCAAACCATGCAATCGGATCAAAAGAAGCTGTTTGATTGTGTGGAGGGTCTTCGTGGTGGATTATATGACTGCTCGAGAGTGATTCGTGCCGGTCCTTCATACCCACAGCAAAGAGTGGGTTCTTGAGTATGGATTGGAAGTGATGGTCTGTGGACCTTGATGACGATGCCGTGGCAGATGAGAAAGTCCCGGAACTTGACCGCCGCCTGATAGACTTGCCATGAGGGGCAGCGATTGGATTCTCTGTAGTGCCACCACGGTCGTCTGCACGAAAGGATGGATGCTCTCTATTCAGTTGTTCTCTGAAGGACGAGGTAAGCAACGAGAGAAGCTGCTGCGACTCTCGAGGCGTAAGTGGTAGTGGCGGATGTATCTTTGACGCCAATGCTCGGATGGCCAGGACAGCAGAGACCTTCATCGTGACGTTATACTCTGCGCGGATGGTGTTTCGGCGGACAGAACCGCATTGCTGATTGCTCTATTCGCAACTACCCGTTCTCAGGAGCGAACCAGCGCCATTTGTCACCTGAATCTCTGCCCGGTAGACCATGTTCCTTGTCTCACCCTGGTCGCTTATACAAGGGCTCCTCACGAGGTAGTATAGGTAAGGTAAAGGATAAGTGAGGTGACCTAACGATAGCGGAGGTGTATGTAGGTAGATCGTCGCCTCGCCTAACGATTTACCGTAGTTAGCGCCGAATCTCATTAGCGTCGAATTCGAACACGCGAGCGCATCCTCTACGTTAGAAAGTTCCAATGCAGATCAACCCTTCACTTCAGGTTCACTTTGCTCATATGCACTCGTACTCCGACTTCTCCTTTGGTATATTACTGCTCCCCAAGGTTCTTGCCTAAAGGCATATCCGTTGCCCTCTTCGGTTCTCGCTCACTTCTGGTACTTGCCATTCTCTCGCCATATGCAAGTCTAGGAGTCGATCGAGAGGTGTTCAACACGGCAAGGTCACCTCGACATATATTCACCAAGTCTTCGACGCCACACTCTACCGAACTCTTCGTGAAGCTGAAGTTACTATTTGTACACTTACTTCTAGTCGAGTCGTGTAGTCACTCATAGGTTCTCCCTGTTTAGCAACCTCAAACTCCATGATGTCCGAGGTACAACAACGACCAACTGCTCCGCGTGGGAGAGGATCAGCTCGCGGAGGGCGAGGCGGCTACGGATCCAGAGGTGGTCGAGGTGGAAGCAGATATTCGAACGGTGAGCGAAACGAGAACACAGTTCCTGCTGCACAGGAAGACGAGGGCGAGATTGGACAATTGAAGAAGCAATACTCTAGCCAACTGAGCACGATCAAGGAGATGTTCCCAGACTGGACGGATGAGGATATCGTCTTTGCTCTACAAGAAACCGACGGGGACTTGCAGAGTACCATCGAACGAATCACCGAAGGTATACCCTTGCTCCAAATTACCTCCCTCACCTGCTTTGCGCTTTGCGTATCTCATTTGCTCCCACGTCTTAGTGAGTCACCGCGCATAGAACGCTGATAGGTTCTGTGACTTAGGGAATGTGTCTCAATGGGGTGAAGTGAAGAAAAAGAACAAAGATCGATCTCGATCCAAGGCCAAGGACCCCGCAGCTCCTTTGACGGAATCGGTCAATGTGCCATCTTCTCGTGGCGGACGCGGCAGAGGAAACTTTGACGGTGGACGTGGTGGTCGTGGACGGGGCTCTGATCGCGGGAGAGGGACTGGAAGAGGCGGTCGAGGCGCTTCAGGTTCCAATGGCAACCGCGGCTCTACTACCGATAAGAACTCGGCAGACGCAGCGACTGACGGGTTGGCCGGCTCAACGTCGCACACCCAAGTCATTGGTTCATGGGATAATCCACAACCAAAAGCCGAGGACTTGACGGATACCAGCTGGGAGCATACAGCCAATGACCATCCAACGGCTCCTGAAGGCCAGTGGGGAAATCCCCACGCCTCTGACAACGCTGCCGCTGCTGCACCAGAAGTGCCGAAGAGCAGTCTCATACCAGATGGGACACGAAGCTGGGCTAGCATGTTTGCAAAGCCTGCCCCGGTACCACCGGTTTCAAAGGCAGCTCAGGTACCATCGCATCCGGACCATGTGGAAGAATCTGTTGTCCATCAATCGACAGATGCAGAGTCTTCTACTGGGCCTGGTCTTCCGCCTCCAGCCCCGAGTTTCGAATCCCCTATCGTCGAAGACATCGTGCCAGAGACCCCTGGAATAGTGCCTTCCCAGCCCGCACTTAACATCACGCCTTCGAAGGATGAACTTACAGAGAGCAATCTTGAGCAAGTGCTAGATACTTCTGGGGACCCGCCAACGGCTACTGCTGCGAGCACCATCGACAGTACTCAAGATCCTCGGAGCCTCATATCTACTCCCCTCCCAACATCCCAACAACAACCTATCTCACGCCCACCAATGGGTGGCTATGCAACGAGCGCTTATAAAGCGACTGGTATGCCGGGCCGTAGTTCCAGCTACCAGAGACGTGTCATGGAGCAGCAAGAGGCGGTCGTCATGCCGGGAAACCATGCCGTTGACCGTGCTGCTGTTCAATTTGGAAGTCTCGGTTTGAATGGGACCGCAGATGATTTGGATGTGGACGAAGACAGAGAAGAAGCCGAGACACGTGCGCAACCGCCTCAACACTCGCCGATTGCCCCTAGAGCCGCCCTGCCGCCAGCACCACAGGCACAGATATTGACTCCGCAGCAACCTGCAACCGAGTCTCTACCGACCCCGAGGCAAGCGCCAGGTTTGCCTGCACCGCAACAACAACCTCTGACACAACATTCGCCTCCAGCACCCATCGCTCCTCAGGCAATGGCACAGCAAACCTCGCAGGGTAGCTATCCGTACAATCAATTCAGCCGATATGGCCAACCGCCGGCTCAGCAGGAGTCCCCTGCATCAGCTCCGAAGTCCTATGATGCCTTTGCTCAGCAGATTACTCAACCTTCCACTCAAAATTCTTATGACGGTTATCCTGCGCATTCTCAGGCTCAAGCTCAACAGCAACAACAGCCACAAGCACAAATTGGTGGATTTTCTTCCGCTGCCAATGATTATCCTTCCTACTACACCTCCGAACAACAACGGAACGCATATCAGAGTTATTACGGGGCTTATGGTCAGCAGACACAACAGAGTCAAACAGACGCAGGAGCTTCCCAGCAGAGATCTGGAAGTGGTTTTGGCGTCTCGTCGGCCGATATATCATCGCAATACCCAACCAGTCAAGCCCAGCAGCCTCAGTCGCGTTATGGACAGCCAGGCGAAGCGCAAACAAGCGGTCACTCTACACCAAACCCAACGATGCCCGGACAGCAGCAACACCACCAGCTGCAGCAGTCTCAGCAGGTGCCGCAACAACATCAGGGCCAGGGCACCGGTCCAGGAGGCTACCCATATGGTCATCCGTACTATGCAAGCCCATACTATGCTGCGTACATGAATCAAGTAAGTCGTTGCGTATCTGTCTTATAACGAAGCTGAAATGCGACTACCCATTCTCCGCCACGCCGCTAACATAATACATCATTACCAGATTGGATATGGAAATCAAGGTTATGGGGGTCCTTATGGAGGGAAAAGTGGGATGTACGGACAGCCTCATCAGGGCTACGGCATGTCTCCTCAGTCCTCTTA
Organism: Acarospora socialis; assembly: GCA_025617375.2. NCBI lineage: Eukaryota > Fungi > Ascomycota > Lecanoromycetes > Acarosporales > Acarosporaceae > Acarospora > Acarospora socialis. Next base: position 4,040,573 of record JAMYGW020000001.1, on the reverse strand, counting down.
CGATCAGTCGTCTTCACCAGCCAATACTAGCGGATTCGGCCAGCACTCTATGCCTCCGAGAGAAGGTGCCCTCGGCGCCGGCGGTGTTTCCGCATATGGCCGTTCTGGATCTGCTCAACCATCGGAGAGCCAACAGCATCCAAGCACCAGTAGCGCCTTCGGGGGCATGCCGGATGTCTTCGGGCGATCGCAGTCGGGATATCTTGGTCAAAATCAATCTCTGCATCAGCCGCACGGGGTTCAGCCCGGCAGCAACGACGAATCTCAGAAGCCATATGGTGAGCTAAAGGGAGCAGGCGTACCTAACCCTCTGCTCGGTCAACCTGGTCGCCCCGGTTCGGCAGCCAACATGCCCGGTCAGTCCGGCCTTCCTCCACCGTTATCTCACCAGAACCAACAGACGTTTGGGGGATATCCAAGCCACCTGAACCACCCGATGCATGGTCAGCAGGGCTCTCAGTATGGTGCCGCGCTCGGCGGTCATAGTGGCCACCATCAAGCGAGTGGTCAGAACCATCAAGGCAGTGGATACGGAAACTACGGCGGCGGCCAGTTCGGAGGAAGTTATTACGGAAGCAGCGGCCGCGGCGGATGGGGTGGGAATTATGGCCATTAGTAGGGTCGGATAGATCCCACCACACCAGTACCTTTCTCCGTCCTTTGTCCGAATTTCTTCGATCTATCTCCAATCCTTTTTGTCCCTGAAAAGCACTGTCGAGGACGACGACGTTTTCAATGCGCAATGCTTCCATCCTCGAGAAGCTGTTCCCCTCCGTCTTGTATTTTCCGTCCATCAGTCTGCTAGCTCTGGCTTCTCGTCGCTCGACCGAAGGGAACATAGCGCTCAGTTTGTCTACAGAGGGTCATGAAGCGTGTCCGCAGGGTCATGTCCCAAGAAACAAGAAAGTTCAAGGGAATGGGGAGAGCGAAACTAATTCCTTTCCGATTCTGAAAATGTTGTTATCAGGGCCTCCCGTTACCTTCAGGCGGTTTGTGTACTTTTGTAACTAAATTCCTGCAAACAAAATTGGCTGTAGCTTCATCACTTGAGCTTTTGAGGTGGTGACGGTGAACCGGTTGGATCACAAATAGAATTCAACTTGTCTGCATAATTATTCTCGAGTGACAGTTCTGGACGAGTTGAAGAATATGGCTGCAGATTGTTATGGCCGAACCTAGATAAGCTAGACGGGTTCAATGAACCTATTGGAGACGCTCATTGAAGTAGGGTATGTTCAGGGAAGTACCCTAGGGGAGACCTGCACCCGAGCATAAGCTCAACATGCTCTACGGACTCGAGGGTAGACCCAAGGTAGTTCTATCAGCTTTATAGGCTCTGTGGTGAGAATAGCGAGCATGGCGATCCTGTAGTATATAATAGGACCTTTTCCCCTCTAGAAATGGTCGTGTTCAAAAACACTCAATCGTTACCAACTAAGAGTTACTCCAGGTGCGTTGCGACCTTTCTATCAATAAGCCAAAGCCTAAGCCCTAATATGAGGTATCTCACATGAGGATGTAACAATTGAGCATAAGAACAAGACTTTAAGTACATTACACAAGTTGCAGATTCTATCTTACTCTGTCATGAACATTAGATCTTACTAAAAGTTCATCGTCTTCTGGATATAGCGATTTTCAGGCATTTTCAGATAAAGATCAATCCTGTTTTGGGCATTGCTAGCGCCAAAACAGGATCTGGGCTACGTGACAGAGGAGGTGGCAGAGCAACAAGGGGTTACCTATGGGGGACAAGTGTAAGAACAAGCGCTTAGCGACGTAAGCAATTCACTGAGTCAAAAGACCACACTACCTATATAACTGTAGTACTAGCGCGGCTCTCTGTGCCCGTCACGCATGCTCTTATAGTAAGTCTGGGCTGTTGCGCTCCCTCCAGTCTGCTACCTACCTAGCCAATCTCAGCACAGACCATTGCTTCTGATAACTCTCTCTGTATGTTGAGGCGCATTTCTTAGCAGGTGATGCTGCCTTGGACACAACGAAATTGATATAAGATAGGGAGGTATGACGCCAACCCATAATATGGAAAGTACTGCGCCACGCCAATGTTAGGCAAGGCTGAGCTGCTAAATGGGGCTGAGTCAGGCAACAAGGCGTTTCTGAGATTCGCTGGTCGAAGTTCGAAACATCTGGCATGTATTTCATTGTCAATGGTCTAAATGTTTCTTCCAAGTTTATTCTCTGTTTCTTCACGTTCGTTCATCCGAGATGAGGTGAGCACACTGGAGAATACTAGTAGGGTTTCGGTCAACTTGATGACTAATCTCACCGCCCCAGTTCAAGCGACAATCCCGCCTTTGAGGACGCGATACAGCGTTTCCTCGATTCCCTCTCTGAAGAAGAGCGTGGGCGCTACTCACCTTGCGCTTCCGCAGATGATCTTCTTGATGGACTCAAAAAGCTCGAGGTTGTTGCGAAGCAGCGTTCAGCCAGACGCAGCACCCGCTTCCTTGCTGGGGTTAAGGCTCTCAATGATCGTTTACAGCCTTATTTTGAGGTCATCGGCCTTTTCATCCAATCTAATCCTACGTATGCTGCCATCGTATGGGGAGCTCTGCGGCTTGTATTGCAGGTATGAGATCCTTAACGAAAGTATGACACATGCCGCCGTCCATGCAGCTTACCTACCACAACCGCAGCTGGCAAGCAACTTTACCAATTTCTTCGAGAAGCTGGTAAAGGTTCTCCAACATCTCGCAGATGCCTTTCCACAGTACGGGCAGTTTGCGTCGCTGTGCAAAGATTACGCCTCTTCCCGAATGAAGTCTCATTTAGAAAGCGTTTATATTGATTTGTTTGAATTCTTCCAAGGAGTAGCTCGGGTTTTCACGAACTCCACAGGCAGTAAGTTTGATCTCCTGTTTATGCGGATCCAAGACAAGCTACTGATACGATTCAGAGCTCAGGAAAACAAATGTTATCATTAGTGACCTTATGTGGAGACCGTTCGATGCTCGGTTCCAGGATCTACTCGAACGGATGGCGTACCATAGAGAACTTGTCCAGGGCGAGCTTACTCTCGTTCAGGCCCAGGCTACCCATGACGCGGAGAAGGCAGCAGTTCAGGAACGAGCCCTCGCAGCTGCAGAGCGTTCCCATGCAGAGGAGGCCAGGAAGAAGGCGCTAGTAGACTCATCCTGTACTGCGGAGATGAAGAGACTGGTTGAAGAAGAACATAGAGGTATGTGCATCCTGCAGAATCCTACTGTAAGCGACTCAATGTCCATCAGACAAAATACTGCATCAAATCCGCAGTTGGCTTTTTCCGCCCGAGTTTTCCGAAGTACTCCAGAAATCTCAAGAATTACGGGAAGACGGCACCAATTACTGGATTTTCGAATTGTGCAGATTCAAGGACTGGAAACGATCTGAGTGGGCGATCAAACCAGCGTCGAATGTGAAAAAGCTGGGAACGAATGCACTCTGGATTCATGGTGAGCCTCCAAAGGCCAATTGCAACCACCCTTTGAATTACGGCGAAACTGATTCACCAAAGGTAATCCTGGATGTGGCAAGACGGTTCTAGCATCTTCAGTAATCGCAGAATTTCAAGCCGATCCAGACATCCATACCCCAACCGGCTAGTATATGCTATTTCTTTTTCAAGTCCGAGGATCCTCTAAATTCCACCACTGCGGCAGCATGTTCATCGATTCTTACCCAGATTCTACACCAGCATCGTCATAATGATGATCTGATTGATAAATTTGCCTTTGCAATGAGAGAGTCATCCGCGGGTATGTGGAAAGCAACCTCTCAAGAGCTCCGGGACCTTGTTCATCTCTGCTTGCTTGAGCTTGGACAGACCTACCTGATCCTAGATGGCATTGACGAATGCAATGACAACTCATACCTCATAAAGCATATTCATCAGCTTACATCTAGCACGACCACCAAAATTCTCCTTTTCAGTCGGCGCAACATTGCTAGCCTCACTCGCACGGTTCTCAAAGCTCAGCAACTGGCTGTGGACCGCAGTTCCATGAGTCACGACATAGGGATGTTTCTGACAAGTCAAATTCGTCTCTTCATTGAGGATGATATCTTGCCTGCCACAGTGGACGTTTCCGACCTGGTAGAACATCTTGTCAAGGGTGCAGATGGAATGTTTCTTTGGGCGAGGCTAATGATCAAATACCTACAGTCTCCAGCACTTACGCAAGCCTTGCGTCTTGCGACAATCAAGCAGGTCATACTACCTGAAGGGTTAGATGAGATGTATGAGAGAATCTTAGAACTTATCTCTCGAGCCGGTCGCTCTGAGAGGGATTTGGCTAGGCGTATCCTCATGTGGTTAACTTATTCCATGCGCCCGCTTACTGTACGCCAACTCCACGAGGCTGTTACTGTCAGTAACATGACTACGACTGATCCCTCGTCACACATGTTCAAAGACTTCCTCGAGACTATCACGTTAGTCTGTGGAAGCTTGGTCGAATGTGCTTCTCTTAATAACCCGGAGGATCCAAACGTGCATTTTATCCACCTATCACTGAAGGAGTACCTGATGCAGATCGATCGGCCTGATAGATTGAACAAGGCAGTCCGATCACTGATACCGGCGAAGCCTATCGCGAGTCTTGATCTGGCCAGCTATTGCCTTCAGTACCTGATATCACATACCCCAGCACAACGGCTGTCCGGACTTCCTGACTTTGCCTGCGCGCTGAACCGATCCAGAGATATAATAGCTTCTTTTGCAGGATATGCTGCGTCCAACTGGATGGATCACTTGAAAGATACCATTGCCTGGGACTGCTCGCCAGTGCAGTTGAGCTTACCTGATTTCACGACAGGGTCTTCACGATTGATCGATACTTGCTTCACATTCCTTGATAGTCCTGGATCCATTACTTCATGGCTTGAGACCTACTATCTGACGATAGCTTGCGGCTTTCAGGAATGGGATAAGAAACTTACTTTTCGGCACATTGAAGAATGGGCAGACTGGACGGCGCAGCTACCCTGTTCTGTGCCAGTCGCCAAAGCTTACGCTGATCTGGCTCCGAAGTTTCGGGAATTCTCCAGTGATATGGAGGCTTTAATCGAAGCCTGGGGCCAGAAATTGCGAGTGTCTCCGAGCATCCTCTGGGATGAAGCATCAGCTTTTACGAATTCCCGATTTCTGGTGCCGTCCATTGCTACAAAAGTGGTCTCTCTTGTACCAGAAACCCTTGGAAACGGCAACTCGAGCTTACAACCTCTCTGCACGATCTCTCATACGTCGGCTGACGAAAGTATCAATGGTGTTCTCAGCATATGGCCCTCAAGCAGTTTTGAGCGGCACTGGCAACAGCTCGAAATGAGCTCTTCGTACTTATCGATGAAGGAGTTTTGCAGTGGCTGGACAGCCAAATACGATGTATGGTCCGTCAAAACAAAGACTGTCCAACTCTTCGACATCAGGATTCCTCTGGATGAGGCTGAAATATGGCTCCAAATGCGGCAGTCATTCCGCCAAGAATATCAGGACAATTGGAAGACATCATTTCCATTCACCATTAGTGATGATGCGCATGCTTTTGTGGTTCTCCGTACACTTTTTGTGTTGCGGCCAGCAACTCAATCTACGCCGGCATCCATCAAATCGACTGTTATTCCTATGGATTTCGAACAGTCGCTTGAAGACCTATGGACTGATAAGCTGCAGGTATTTAATCCACATGCAGAAAAAATCAAGGATTTACCACCTGCTCTGCAGCGTTTTCATCGTTGCTGTTACGTCTACTCAATTCGTTTCAGCCCAAACGGCCGTTACTTATTCTTCTGGGACAGCAAGAAGCAACTCTTGACTACAGGCTTGGCCGTCTTCGAGATATCAGCACCGGATGTTCTGAGAGTGAAACTAATAGGAAAAGGGAGACTGTTCATTGCTTCTCAGGATAACCTAGCTACAAGGGTCGCATTTCACCCAGAAGCAGAGTTCTTGGTAGTTTGGTATATGTGCCGCTTGACGCTGTGGCATTTCAGACGACGTAAGATGACCTCCACTGGCTCATGACTTCCGTGGAACATGCTAACTCTCAGAAGCATTCGAGGAGGCAATCGACCTAGATACTGCCGGAGATCGCATCAACCTCAGGTTGAGGTCAATAAATATTTCGAGATGCGGAAGATTTGTAGTTCTGACTTTCCATGAAAGGAGCACTCCAAGTATCGTACCGATCCCAGAGAAGTATTTGCAGATAAGGCGAAGTCCACAGGCAAGTGCCTACGCCGGTGCTCCCGAGCTAACTGAAGATGATGGCAAGGAACTGACGCAGCTTGGATGCATGGACATATCGGCCTTCAATCTAAGCCCAGGTCAGTCCCTCCGAGGCAATCGTATTGTGGTTGCGGAGAACGGAGGACCTCAGAGACTGATGACAGTCGAAAACGACGGCACGGTCAAGGTGAAGATCATGAATGCAGGATCGCAAGTATGCCAGTCTCTGGAGATTGTGTCGCTGCCACAATGGCCAGGGTTGCCGGACGCCGCTGCTACAGTTAAGCTACCAAGCTCAGCCCATGGGGCGGTCAAGACGATTATGGACAAGACGGCGCAGCAGGGCTACAGTCTCTCCGAGCCAAATGTGGAGCGCCTTCCCTGTGTCATCGAGCGTGACCCGCGTGCGCTCCAGCATACCATCTCAGAAAACAGGTCTATCAAAGGAATGTTTCGATTGCCCGTTGAGGCCCCGGTACCTTCGCGGGGACTGGACACGGCACCCAGCGCGCAGAAAGTCGTCGGACTCGAGGACGGAGAGAGAACCCATGCGTTCGACGCGAGCGCGGCAGCAATGCTAGCTGAACAAGGTTCCCGCAAGCGCTTACGGCTCATCTGAGTTACCTGTGGCTCCTACAGCTTCTTTACAACAATGACGACTCCACTTGAGACAGAAATCGGACTGCCCACCATAAGCTATCCCCATAGAGAGACTCCAGGGACCATTGAGAGGGACCAGTGTAGACTGCATCCAGGAATTTTTCCATATTCTACACGAACCACAAGTTTCACGGTTGACAAGTGACGCATTGCTGGCCTGGCGTGTCCAAGGAATACATAGGTAAATCTTAGCAACGGGGGAAACTCAAGATGTGCACCGCTTGAGCAATGGAGGGCAGCGGAGGAATGAAATCAACAAGTGCACCAAATTCGAGAGAGGGTGCTCAAGAAAGAGCATCCTAACACGTTAACAAGCGCCAGCAATCTAACAGCACTGTTATGGCACCAGGGATAGTACGAAGCGGCGGGAGATGAATCGACGGGCGCTAGAAAGAAGAGAGAGGGTGCTTGGAAAAGACATCCTGACATTTTGACGAGTATTGGGCGCTTTGTATATCTTCTCAGCGAGCAAAAGAAGTACAAGGCAGCTATCAAGCTATTGGAACTAGCCTACTCTGGCTTTACTAAATTCTAGGATCAGCGTACCTAAATACCAGGTAGTGTCAAAGACTTATAAAGTCAAATAAACCTAGCTAAAAAGGGAATTCATACCTAGCAAACACCTCCATACCAAAATGCACATTCACATGGCAAGCTACACTATTATGAATGATCTATTTAGAGTACATGTTACCAATGATGAGTAGCTGACCTGCACTCATGTCAGAACTGGCTGAACTGGCTGAATTGTGTTTCAGCATTGACCAAATTGGTAATACCATTGATAGCTCATCTGTAGATGCTGTCATTCAAGAAGTTCAGTCCAGATCCATTTGTTGAAATCAAAGTCCAAGTCCAAGTCCACAGCCTCTTCAACGTTTCCCACATCCTCCTCCACCGGCCCTTCCTTTCGACCTTCGGCGGGCGCCGAAGGGCTCCTTGCTGTCGTTGCTGGCGTCAGGAGCCCCGTCCCCACGTTCACCACACCTGCTCCAACTTTGCTGAGAGATTGGACTGAGCTCTCCGTCTCGCCCACGCTTACCTCCCTCTCAAACTCTCTCATGTACGCCCCTACCGTAACCCCCATCATCTTCTTAAACACGCGGCAAAGATAACTCGGCGTAACTCCCACCTCTTTTGCCAATTCCTTGATGCCTCGCTTCATCGTCAAATCATCCTTCTTCATCCACAAAAGCGCTATCACCCTTGTGACAACCTCCTCCCCCTCTCCAACGAAGGTTGTGTCATCCGGCTTACACCGCTTGCACGGCCTAAAACCGTCGCGTCGGGCTTGGTCTTCTGTGTCGTAAAACACGACATTGGCTCTTCGAGCAAGGCGTGCAGAGCAGGTAGGGCGGCAGTAGATCTTGGTGGATTTGACGCCGTAGAGAAAGGATGAGTGCGCTGAGGGGGCGCGGTGCGTGAGGGCGAGCCAACGGGAGTGGGGGCTTTGGAACGGGTAGTGACTGATTAAGGACCTCAGAGTTTGTGATTGCATATTGAGATGAGCTTAGAGAGATTGGAGGACATGCAATATTGAATGGGAGTAAGCGGAGTGACTTTGAGCGGGTAGTGTGACGGTGGCGAAACAATCTAACTGGAAGGGTCGTCTATGGCATGATGAAGTTATTCCGCATGCAAAGACGAGTTTGAATTTGAGTGGAATCTGCAGTTGAGGCATTCAGGAAGCGTGATGGAGTGAATGTGGTCATAAATACAAGGGGCCGGGTCAATGTTGAGATTGTACTGAATATCATCGATGGTCTTGGGCACGAATTGGTATTAAGATGGTGCCCCCCACAACTACACCGGACTCGATCCTGTGCACCCGTTTAGCTCGCGGTTCAGGCCAATAGTGTAAAGTTAGACAAGGTGACCTTGAAAGTAGTGCAGTGGCACATTACACAGGATCTTGAATTCGTCTAGCTACAAAGTCAAAGACGCCTAGATATAAAACCTAAGTAACCTAGAAAGAAAGTCGTACCCAGCAAGCATCTCTATTTCAAAACCCACCTCGATGTAGCAAGCTGCACTGTTATGAATGACCCATTTGAAGTCTGTGTTGCTAACGGTAAGTAGCTGACCTTCACTCATGCCTGAACTGGCTGAATTGCGTTTCCAGCATTGACCAAGTCCGTAATGCCACCGAGTGTCTTGGCCAATTTGGTCTCCAACACGTCTTGGATAGACGCAATCTTTATATTCGGCCCATACCGACTCTACGTGGAGCAAAATGAGAATACATGCCTAAAGCAGTTAGAGATAATGCCTTGTATCTGGACACACTAGATGCACTTGAGATGATAAGTTATCTGCATTAATCTTCTGCCAGAAATTCCCACGGTGCAGGCAAGCTGATGGGGAGTGTTTGCCAACACTTGTCGCTGATTGGTCAATTTATGTACACACCCACGCAGTTCCGTCGCTTGTCACTGATTGGTCCATATATGTACACACCCGATCTTGTCTCTGAGTGGTCATTTTGAGTACACAGGCAATGCTTGATGCTGATTCGTCACTATAAGTTCACAGTTCCGTTGCTTGCCACTGACTGGGTCCTTTTGATACATACTTCCTACTTTTGTTGCTTTGCGGTGAGTGGTCATTTTGAGTACACTGTATGTGTTACGGTTATTAAGGTAACTCTCTAAGGGGCAAGTCAAGAAATTAATCCTAATAGGGCTGCATAAACAAGCTCTAACCCTAAGCCCCAGCATGGTGCGACGTAAGTAAGAGCCATACTACGTATGATTCGCAACACTTCTCATTGCAAAAAAAGTTCAAAAGCCACTGCAGCATCACCCGTCACCTTGTTGCCTTCTTCTCTAAGGGTGATTTGACCCTTTAGCAACCCCAGGCAGATTTGGTCTATCACTTCTCCTCTCAAACAAGAATATCTGTTGAATAGAAACATACGACAAGAATCATATAATCTTCTTTCGTCCTTTGAGTTCCGACACATTGCAAGTCTTTCAAAGTGAAGCAGTAGGAGATAATGACACCGACCTCCGAATACAGTTTGTCACTGATAGATGTTTCGCACATCCCGGATAACGAAAAAAGGTGCTTTCCCCATGTCGGAAAACCTTCGCAATCTCTTCCCACAGCGGTTGACCCAGCGCCCGTCGACACCGAGATTACTTATCCCGAGGGTGGCCGTGATGCCTGGTTGGTGGTGTTGGGTGCTTTTTGTGGCTTGACCGCATCACTAGGTATCTACAACACAGCTGGAGTGTTCGAGGTCGTTATCTCAAAAGAGATTTTACCGGAAGAATCTCCATCTACTCTTGGCTGGATATTCTCAACCTACGCCTTCGTGAACTGGATTTGTGGGGTGCAAGTTGGACCGACCTTCGATGCGAAGGGCCCGCGTGCACTGATAATTGCGGGAACTATTTGCACGCTCATTGGCATTTTCTCGCTCAGCGTCTGCACAGGTAAGATCAGTGCATATGATACTCGAGCATCACCCATTCTCATAATAATCTGCTGAGATTGATGTTAGCCTGATCTTCTTCGAAGCTCTGTTTTTTACTAATAAAGATATAGAGTTCTATCAGATCTTTCTGTCGTTCTCCATCCTAACTGGTATCGGTTCATCCCTTCTCCTCACACCATCAATGGGCTGCGTCGCTCATTGGTTCATGGAGCGTCGCGGTCTCGCCAGTGGCATAGCATTCATAGGAGGGGGTTTCGGTGGCGTTCTCTTTCCCTTGATGATACAATCACTCCTCCCTCAAGTTGGATGGGGATGGTCCATCCGTATTCTCGGATTTGTGCTGCTCGTGCTTTGCGCTATCAGCGTGGCATTCTGCCGAAGCAGAGTTCCACCGCGCAGAGGAGCAGCAACTACTTGGCGAGATACATTGCCGGACCCACGGATCTTCATGGATGGAACAGGAGCCATGGCAGCCACAACCGCTGGAGTCCTTTTGACGGATCTGGCGTACTTCATACCTATTACATACGCGCCGAGCTACTACATCGATCGACAACGTCTGTCTCACGAGGAGGCCTTTACGGGGTCAGCGGCGTTTGCGTATCAGCTTCTCGCGGTTCTCAATGCTGCTTCATGCATTGGCCGGTACATGGCGGGCGACCTGGCTGATCGATTCGGCCGATACAACACTATGCTTGTCTCGTTATTCCTCTGCACGGTATCAGTCCTGTGTTTCTGGTTACCAGACATTCTCGTACCAAACCTGGACAACTGCGCACTCCTGGTAGTCTTTGTACTGCTATTTGGATTTGTCAGCGGTTCAAATGTTAGCTTGACACCAATCTGCCTCGGTCAGCTTTGCGAAACTCCAGAATATGGACGATATTATGCAAGCTGCTTCACGGTAGTAGCTTTTGGCGTGTTGGCAAGCATCCCTATTGCTGGGAGCCTTCTTGATGCAGTGAACGCTGCAGGTAAAGAAAGGTATTGGGCCGCCGCTCTTTTCACCGGACTCAGCTATGTGGCCTCCTGTCTATGTTTTGTATGGGTCCGGATCAAAGTAAAGGGGTGGAATTGGAGGACAAAGTGGTAGAAAGTCAGCCTGACGGCGTTACGAGGACCATGAAGGTCTCGCAAAGCTGTATGAATGTAATCCTAACACATGTAGAGTTCGAGAAGTTTCAACGGAGTAATTTTGTGAACTGCTTCGCTTCAACATCGTCACTATTGGCTGGCTTTCGCAGGGTTAATTTCCGCCAGCGGCAAGCTATAGCGGGCGGTTCAACTATGGAGTGCATGCGGATCCATGTCTGCTGTATTGATAGTGCGGCTGAAATTAGCACATAACCGCAAGGACTTGCCATTCAAAAGGAATATCGGCATTCTGCCATCTGCACAATCAGGTCCCATAAGAAATGCATATTCATTTTAGAACCTGGAGTCGGTGACGTTGAGACTAATAGCAATAATTTTTTATGTGCTATATATACCTAAACTGTCAGATACCGAGTTGTTCTACTCAAATTAGTACTTACATCTTCATTTGATGTAGGTTATCACTGTGTGCGCTATACATGTAAGATGTCTGGTTTACTCCAGCTTGTAAGGACCTTGCAGGTGTATTCAGAGAGTGAATCTTGGCAGAAACCTAGAAGTAACACTGGTAGAAGCAAGAACCCGTGTCTAAAAGGGAACAGTGTGGAAATGTATCATCTAAGAATGTCAACCTCTTATGTTCACCACTGCCAAGTCGTCAGCTTTGTGACTGCTTGTACAAGCTTGCCAAGCTGATTGGTGAAGCCTACTGCCTCAATAATAACTCATCTTGTGTCATTGTCTTTTGTTCTGAGCATTCAAGTTCAGACTCAGTACCAAGTGACCAGCAAGGGGGCCAATGCTTAGCAATGGCCAAGAGAGGTTGATACCTTAAGGTAGTGCATCGGCGATGTCAAATGCACATCATACCTTATGCAGCTAATGCAATTATATTAGTCATGCCTACCGCTAAGGTAGGTACTTCCGTACCTTATGCTTATTGCTTACAAATGTCCAAAATTTGGATGCTGGTGCGGGGGATTGTGTACTTCGTACAATCTTTGAATAAAAAACCTTTCTTATTCATCCCTAACTGCATCAGGGTACCCTGTACTCGTGGGCTCCGAGTAAGATAGATTACCTTGAATGAGAGCTTGTATGCAGCACAGTACAGTAACAAACACGGCATGTTTAAATGCACTACATGCGTTGTAAGTCCGCACGGCTTATAATCATGGGGGACTCAGCAATCGAATTGGCTAGTGGAGCCTGCTTGGCTTGACATAAGATACACCAGAGGCCTCTTGCCGCACATCATATCCAAGCTTCAGCGCTCCTCTAAGTTCGAGAAGCAGTTTGACTGATAGGTTCCCGAACTCCCAGTCTTGTTCCTCAATGTCAATTTCCCTAAGAATTGTTTTTGCCCCAACTCAGACAGAATCATTCAAACCTTTTCGAGTCATTGCTTTCCGGCCAAGCCTTTTATAGTTATGATGTTTTACATCCTGCATGCCGCAGCTCTGCTTCTGACACTTGCTGTCTTCACTGAATCGGCACCTACTTATGAACGACAACGCCTGAAGTCCCGAACCCTTCTGGGCAACAACTTCGGGGTGCCCAACATTAACCGAACCTTCGATTACGTTGTTGTCGGTGGAGGTAATGCTGGCTTGACTATAGCAGCCCGATTATCGGAGGACCCTTCGACCCTGGTAGCGGTCATTGAAGCAGGGAGTTTCTACGAGATCACCGATGGCAATATCAGCCAGATCCCAGCCGATGACGTTTATTGGACTGGTAAAGACCCGAAAGATGTCAATCCATTGGTAGACTGGGGGTTTACTACAACGCCACAGGCCGTAAGATAGGTCTCGGCAGCGTAGAGATCGTCAAGCTGACTTTACTAGGGAGCTTTCAACGCGGTCCAACACTACGCCCGCGGGAAAACACTCGGTGGATGCACCGCGCGCAATTATATGGTATATCAGAGAGGCACCGTCGATTCCTACCAAATGTGGGCAGATGCGGTGGGGGATCAGAGCTATACTTTTGATAATCTCTTGCCATATTTTGAGAAGAGTCTGAACTTCACACCGCCAGATATCAGCAAGAGAGGAGTGAATGCGACGCCTGAGTATGATCTGCCAAGCCTTGGACCCGGTGGCCAGCCCCTCTCGGTTACATTTCCAAACTATGCCCAGGCATTTTCTACTTGGTCTCAAAAAGGACTTGAACAAATTGGCATACATCCCATTAATGGGTTCACAAGCGGCAAACTGATTGGCTCATCGTATGTGATCAACACTATTGATCACACAACAGGAGCTCGAGAATCATCTGAGACAGCTTTCTTACAGCCTGTGTTGGGAAGACCTAACTTAGTTGTATATGGCAGTACATTGGCACGAAAGGTTCTTTTCCAAGGACAAACAGCGACAGGGGTTCAGGTCGATACTCAGGGAAAGATCTACACCTTGTCAGGGAAAAAGGAAGTCATTCTATCTGCTGGTGTATTTCAGTCTCCACAACTGTTGATGGTATCTGGAGTTGGTCCAGTTGCGACATTGAAGCAGTACAATATCCCTGTAGTTGCAGATAGGCCAGGAGTAGGTCAAAACATGTGGGTGAGTAGCTCGAAATGGGCTTGATCTGCTTCACAGCCAGTAACTGACGATACAGTAGGATCATATCCTATTTGGACCTAGCCATCGAGTTGATGTCATTACCGGCTCTGCGCTCGCCAATCCTGAATTTTCCCAGCAAGCGATCAATGAGTTCAATAGTGAACAGGGCGGTATCCTCAGCAGTCCAGGTGGTGACTTTCTTGGTAAGTCATGCAGGCATTCCTTCCACCTTAGGTGCACCTGCTGACATTAATCTTCTGTAGGATGGGAAAAGGTTCCACAATCACTACGATCAAATTTCTCTAGCAATATCACTGATGAACTCACCCGATTTCCGGCGGACTGGCCTGAGATAGAGTTTCTGGCCGTTGCCGGCTTCTCTGGCTACCAAGAGAACTACATCCGAGACGCTCCTACAGACAGCTATAATTACGCCACCATGGCAGTAGCCCTCATTGCTCCTCTGTCAAGAGGCACAGTTACCATATCCTCCGATAACACCAATGATCAGCCCATTATCAACCCCAACTACCTCACCCATCCTGCAGATCAAGCAGTGGCCATCGCCGCATACAAGCGTGCTCGAGAGTTCTTTGCAACGCCGGCGATGCAGCAAATCGTTATCGGAGCAGAATACTTCCCTGGACCAGAAGTGCAGACCGACGCCGAGATTTTAGACCTCATCAAGAAGAGCTTCAACACTGTGTGGCATGCTTCTGCCACTTGCGCGATGGGTAAGCCCGGAGATGAGAACGCAGTTGTGGACTCACACGCCAAGGTGATGGGTGTGAACAGCTTGAGGGTCGTGGACGCGTCCGCTTTCCCCTTCTTACCCCCTGGGCATCCCATGGCTACCGTCTGTAAGTGCTGTTTTGGATCCAACATCTATGAGGCTCCCAAAACGTAATAATGGAATGCTAAGATCGCTTCCAGATATGCTTGCGGAGAAGATCGCGGATGATATTCGGACTGGATCACAGAAGCAGTATCACTATCAGTTGACTTCTCTCCGCCAGTAACTACAATCCAAGGACAATAGATCATCCCAATCCCTTTCAACAAGGAAAAGATCTTTCCGCAATCAGCAAACTCCAACAGAACCCTTTCTTGAGTAGATAGGATAATCTAAACTGACCGCTCGGGTCGGGTAAACCTGACCTGACTCGGTGGCAAATCGGCGGCACCTCATTCGTCCGTTGTCTCGAGTAGCCCCATCGCCCGATGGCGATACCTTGCGGCGTATGAAGACACTACCTTATATGGACGCTGTCCCCGCCCCGCCTTTCAATGCTTTGTTTCTGATTTGCCATAGACGAGGCATATGTTTGCCTTTCCATCTGCATCGCAAGTTCGCCAACGAGACTCTACCATCTTACTAGCCAACCATGCAAGTAGAACCCGCGATGACCTCACTTATGATGCTCCCTGATGACATCCTCTTCGAACTTCTTAAGCAGTCGGAGAGCATAAGCGACAGTCTCCGACTTGGAATGTGTTGTCGTCGCCTGTATGGGCTCCTGGATCAAAATAGGCTGGGCATCATGAGGTGTGTAATTGTAAGTCGACTTTTAGGACAAACCTGAAGTGGCGCCTTAACATAATTTTCTCTCGACATTATCTTCTACGAAGCTAAATAGTTAAGGGCACAGTCTCTACATTTGGCTGATCTTCTACTAGCTTCACTCCGACATCCACAAGTACGACGTCCGACTTTGCAATCTCAAGGATACCTACGACGCATGGGCATCGGAATTCCTTCAAGAGTTCCGTGACCAAGACAATCCAATCCCCCCGGAGGTCCATCCGCCATCGTCAACATTCATAGATTGCGTGACTGCCAAGACACTGAGTGACCAGCAGGTATGGGATGTGGTAGCTCGTTGGCATGGCTTGGCCCTTCTGCACAAGCTATACTTCCACCCTTATATCAACTTGGCCTATCGCAAATATATCTCTCAATACACACCAGTATATGAGACTCGCTCGCTCGAACAGGGCAATCCTTTGTTGAAAGAGCGGGCACTAGCCTTACAGAGAGAGCTTTCGACCACCAAGTTTAGAAAGAGTCTTGTTCCATCCTGTGACACAAAGGAGCGGTTTTATATGGCTTTGACTGGTTATTGGTTGGCAATTGAGGGAGCACGAACCGCGAAAATCTGCCAGTATCCTTTACAGAGCACCGAGCTCGCCATATATACCGAAGTGGATGCTCTGTGGGAGGCTGGTAAGAGCCTTCGTGAAAGCTTGGACATGTTAGAAGTATATGACTTTGTTTATGGCTATTTGATACGACAGATAGCGCCCGCGGGCTTCAACACTTTCGCTCGTTGGGTTGAGAATCAAGGATGGCTGGAACCCGATGAGCCACCCCAGGATCAGTGGCGCTCGTTTATTCAGAACATGCGGTTGAGGCTGAGTCCGGCAGATGTCATCGAGCTCTTGCTATTTACGTCTCGATGGAAGCATGCGTCTGAAAATCAACCGGGTTGGTCATCGAACGAAAAAGCGAGATATCTGCGTCTACGGGCCTTTTTTGAGACTCCCTTTCCAGGACATGTTGCGTTCCGTGACGTTGGTCAGTCGCCAGATACATGGTACTCGTCCGAAGACTTGGAAAGAGCGGTCGCATTACAGCTACAGAAACACTTTGGTGATCAAGAATGGTCACCTCAGCAGAATTGGGAGGACTATCGAAGGACCAAATGGAATACGGATATTCGGGGAAGGGCGCTCCTTTGGGGGAAACCAGATCCAGTGGTAAAGGTCGTGGATCGTATCAAAAGCCTCTCCGAGCGAGGAACGGATTCCGCCTGAATGGGCACAGCAACACCCACCCTTGTTCCGCAGTTCAGTCTCAGAGTCTGAGTAAGATGGTCTCGATCGTCCGGATGAGGAGTACCGGATACTGACTCTACTCAAAGTGTGGGCAAGAATCGTCTGTCCAGGCAACGCGGAGAACACTTGTCAACGGTGTTTTGGGATGCGGTGGTGGCATTGTCAGCGACAATGTTAGAGCCATAGCGGGGCAAGGATAACCTGAAGCCTAAAGAGTTCAAGGGGGAAGACGAGGTGGAAAGGACAGTGCGACGGAGAACTTCAGCACACGGACGACATAATTGTCGGCGAGGCTAAAGTCGGAGCGAAGCCTTAGGAATCATTCATAAGCGCTTATTTGCCGTTTACAGGGGGGTTTTGAGCATAGGTAGGTCCTAAGCAGCTACCCCATATATAATGCTAAGTGTCGAAGTAACTGCACATCAATCTGTACATCTCCCATCATCCATCGCTCGACAATCACAGTTCATACCATCCCTCCACTTATAGGCTACGGAGCTGTGACTGCCAAGATATATTCAAAGGCTGTGGTTCCTTTTATTTCCGTCGAGGGTGACACTTTTGATATATATAATACAACTAGAATTAGAACTATAGTGTAAAGGGAAAATAACAGACCTATGAGCGCAGCAACGCGCCGCCACGGAGTCCAGCCGGATAGAGTACTCGTAATTCTATCAGTATGAGGGCCGACACGATCGAGTGTTGGGGTGCATATCCATATCCCCCTACTCCATCCGACCCCCACTCCCATCGCGTGCATTCCCAATGCTTGAATTAGAGGTGGAACTAAACAGGACTTGCAAAGCTGGGGGTCATTCGAGATATTTGCGGTTGTTATATCCAGAAGTGCGCTCAAATATTTCCTTTTCAAATTTAAAGAGGTTTGGTCTACTCCGTAACTTAGGTCGTACGTACGGATTAAGATTCACAGATAGCACTATGGATATCAATGCTCGAAAGCGAACCGTCAGCCTCATCTAACTTTTTAGACATCCCCAGTCAACTTTCTCAACTTCTCAAGGCAAAGGAAAGGAACGCTAGGTGGTTTGACGCTCTTCGCCTGTTTTTCACAAGCATCTAAGTCTTCACATCAGGGTTGGTCCTCCCAATGAACTCCTGTAACTTCAACAGCTCGACCGCCAGGTTGATGTTATCCTTCAGATAATCCTGCGCATCGAGGTTGAACTTGGAGGAGTCACCCTCGTGCCTCTCCACATACAATCGGATGGTAGCCCCGCTGCTGCCGGTTCCGGACAGCCTCACGACGATCCTGCTCCCGTCGTCGAACTTGAAGTAGATACCCTGGTGTTTGCTGACGCTTCCGTCGAGGTCCGTGTACGAGAAGTCATCGGCTTCGAGCACTTTCCTGCCGCTGACCGTGGATCCTACGAAGTCGGATTTCTTGGTGGTGATGAGTTCGGTTAGATGCGCGACCATTTTGTTCGCGCCGTCTCCATCTACATTCTCGTAATCATAACGAGTGAAGAATGTCCGACCGTAGATGCTCCAGAAGTCCTGTTGAATGGAGGCGATGCTTGGGGTCTCGTTCGGCTTCTGCTTCGCCACGCCAGCGATGACGTTCAACCAGGCCACGACTGCCCATAGACCATCCTTCTCCCGGATATGGTTGCTTCCCGTGCCGAAGCTCTCCTCTCCGCAAATGGACATCTTGTTCGTATCCATAAGGGAGCAGAAGAATTTCCAGCCCGTTGGGACTTCATAGTTCTGCAGACCCTGTTTCTTCGCAACAAGATCCACTGCGCCTGATGTCGGCATACTTCGCGCAAGACCGTACACACCTTGCTTCTGGAAGTATGGGATAAGCTCGGCGTGATGAGCGATGATAGCCAAACTGTCTCCAGGCGAGACGAAGGTGTTTGCGCCGTAGATCATGTTTCGGTCTCCATCCCCGTCGCTGGCCGCACCAAAGTGGATCTTATTCTTGTCCACCGCTTCAACAAGGGAATGAGCGTATGTTAGATTGGGATCCGGATGACCACCGCCAAAGTCGGGTGACGGGACGCAATTCTGGGTGCTGCTGGCGGGAAGTCCAAGTTCTTTCTCAAAGATCTCCACCCCATATGGCCCTGTAACACCGTGTAAAGCGTCAAAGAGAAGTTTGAAGTCCTTGTGGGTTTGGAAGAATTCCTTGATCATGGCAAAGTCGAAGATATCTTTCAGCATATCCACATAGTCTGCTGTGGAATGGATAATCTCAACCTCGAGAGAGCCATATTTCTGCGTACCAATTGAGGATAAGTCGACTTTGCGAATGTCGGCGATCTTGTATGAGGTGAGAGATTTCGAAGTTTCGAAGATCTTGTTAGTAACCCCTTCGGGTGCTGGTGCGCCGTTGGCTAGATTGTATTTGATACCGAAGTCATTCTTTGGTCCTAAACGCAGCTTTGTCAGAAGAACTACCAAAAACTTCGTTGCGGACGTAGCCCATACCTCCAGGGTTATGGCTGGCAGTCAGGAGGATACCGCCGGTAGCCTTCCTCTTGCGTATAACGTGGCTGGCTGCGGGCGTGCTGAGGATACCATGTTGGCCGATCAGCAACTTCTTGACCCCGTAGGCAATGCCAATCTTGGCAATCAATTGCACGACCTCTGGGTTGTAGTAACGTCCATCGCCGCCAATAACAAGGAAGCTGCCCTCCGCGCCTTCGGGAATTGACAAGAGAATACTGGCTACGAAGGATTCGCTGTAGTGAGGCTGTTGGAAGACTGTGACCTTCTTCCTCAGTCCGGATCTATCTCACCATTGAGTCAGTGGGTGCTTTCTCAGACTTCCCACAAAAGCTATCTGAAGAGGACTATTGGGGCCATCGAAACTTACGTTCCAGGCTTCTGGTCGGTGAAGGGTTTGAATGAGACTGTTTGGACGCTCATGATGGCAAAAAGTACTCGCTATATAGCACAATGATGAGTCGATTGACTGCAAGAGTAGAAATCAAGGAATTGGAGGTGTTGTGGATTAATTCTTCTGGGTGGTGGGGTAAGGTAAAGGTACCTACCTAAGGTACCGCAGTGACACCGAACAATAGACCGGGGTTGGCGGGGCAGATCGTCAGACATCGGACGTTGACGCGCGAGTACTCGTACGCAACACGGTAACTGGACGTCAACAACATGCGGCAAGGATATATGATTACAAAGGGCGTGCGAGGACCATTGGATTGAGGCCGTAGAGCTCACAACAACATGATACAGATCGGGAGATTGTTGAGAGTATAGAATTGCCTTTATTGATCATATATCGTCACTGCATAATCATTGTCGCGTTAGTTCATAAGGAATTCTTTTACTCGTTCGCCCCAAACGGCGGCTCTGATGAAAGGTCAGGCTCGCACCATTCTAGTAGAGCTTATGTGGATTGCACGCCTACCGTTTATATCGATGAAAGCCTGGGACATTGCCATCTTTGAACCCATCAATGGCTTTAGCCATCTCCGGCCCAAGACCCACATCTTTGATCTCCTGCAGTGGGTACAGGTATAAGTGGACGCTGAGTATCCTGCCACCGCTCTTCGGTAACGCAAATAACGTCTGCAGCTCGCACCGCACATGGCAATTCTCCAAATCGAAATCCGTCTCCGTTGGCTCCTGGCCAGGGTACAGATGGTACTCTCCTCGTTCGCACAAGTTGTCGTTGGTAGCTATGGCCCAATTGACGCGGCATTTAATGTTACCAGGCTCCAGTTTGCTGAAGTACCGGTCCATGCTCAGTGCGAGTTTCTCCTTGTAACCAGGTACGGGCTGGTGAGCGTCGCGCAACTTGATGCCCAGTTTTGACTGTGGATCGAATCCAACGGGATAGGCCCAGACGAAAGACTGTAAGCTATACCCATCGCAGTCCGGTGCGGGCAGCAGCATCAGGAAGTCCTCGTCGACGTTGCGATTGATTTTCCGAAGGGTCTCGTATCGGTCTGCGGGAGCTGTTAGTGGCAATCTTTCGTTTGTGATTAGATTCTCTACAGCGCCGGCAGAGAGATCAAGACGGAAGATGGTAGGATACCGGTGCGGGAGGTACTCCTGCACCAGGAACTCGTAGAGTTCATTGAGCATGCCCACCCCGGAGTCGAGGCAGTCGAGCGCGCCAGCGTACTGACGGACAATGTCCTGGCGTGCTTTTATCCGCTCGGCGTAGATACTGTCTATATGGATGATACAGTTGATGTCTGTTTTCTGGAGACCTTCCCATGTATTAGCAAAAGGAGTCTGTCCCAAGTTGGCTTAACGGCGAGTCCACCCACCCATCGTGAGGAAATACTTTGGACTGAACTTGTAGATGCGCAACGGCTCAACTACTCGGTAATCGAGGTCATGCAGAGGTGTGACCTTGCCCATAGATGCCCAAGTGGAGCTGCCACGCGATGCCTCTTTCTCATTGATACCGAGGCCCTCAGCTGGATTGGAAAGCTATCAGGGGTCAGTCGAAGTGACGAAAACCAGTATCACCAGCTTACACAGACTTACCGTTTGCTTTCGAGATGGTCCTTCCAGACGTGACCGTGACAATCGATACTGGTCCATAAATTTCCGTACTGCGAGATACAATACAGCAAGGCCTGTAACTTGAAGCAGCATCCAAGTCACATCTTCACCGAAGATGAGTATCGAGGTTTGGGTCATTGTGAAGCTTGCAAGTTGACCCCGCTAAGGTGTTGGCTTTGGTTCTACCCTTCGACAGTCCGTCGTGTCAAGTACAGTGCCGGAAAAAACTCTGGTCCGTTCAGAACGGTTGTGAAAACCACTTTTTTTTTTTGAAAGCTCAAATTTCTCAAAACACACAATACTGCAACTACTCCACAACCACAACTTATACAGACAGTCTGAGTATATAGAATGATGAATTATATATAGATCTATTAGAATTTCAATTTTCATACATATCTTTGAGCAATTGCATGAGTAGTTATCATAAAGATGTGTAAAACAGCGACACAACATGAGTTTTTGTTGGAATTGAAACATTTCTATTGCTTGATATTAGGTGTCTTTATTATCTAGAAGACTAGAATACACAAAGAATAACTTTTGTGCATGATGACTAAGTGATATCACATGACACAGAAGATTCCAACACTAGATCAGATAGAGTTGAACTTCTAAAGAGCCTTCTAATTTCAACACTTCTTCTTAAATCTAGATGATCTAGATATTCATTCACTAATCAGTATAGATTCTTCAATTCTATCAAGAGATAGATCTGACAGCAAGATGACAAAGAAGTCATGAAAAAAATTGAGATGACAGTGAGATGAGAAAGCAAGAACAAGACAAAAGAAAAAGATGTAGCAAAGATGCAAAAAGTGAAACAATAATGAGGTCAGAACTTAAATGCACAACAAAAAGAATGAATAATTGAAAAGAACTGACTTAACAATCTTATGATGTAAACTATGATCTGTCATACTTCACAAGCTCATTAAGTCAGTTACTCTGATTATTATTAATGAATACTTCATCAATTCAATTTATAACATTGTCAACATAAGTTCTAGTCAACAAAGAAAGCAATGATGAGATTAAGACTCAAATGTGCAATCAAAAAATCAGTTGACAATTCAAGAAGTTGACTTAATTGTTATAATGTAGACTATGATCTGTTATACTTCATGAGTAAGTAAGTCAATCACTCAGATTGCAACTAATTGATATTTTATTGATTTAATTTATAAAGTTATTGCAGCTAGAAGATCTAGCTGACTAAGAAAGTAACAAAACTTAATGATGAATAAAGACTTAATGAGTTCATTAGCTGTTTATTCAGATGTAGAAACAAACTTAAGATTGATGAGACTGCAATTAACAGTTTTATGAACAAAGTAATACTGAATATTGATGTGCTTAATGCAGATGTGAAACTCAGAATTTCAAGCTAAATTTATAACATCATGATTGTCAGCACAAATAATAATAGAATTATTGTCATTAAGAAAGTTAATTTTCATAAGAAAATGATAAAGTCATATGACTTTCTTTGTTGCTTACATTTCAGTCATGTATTCAGACTTAATGAACAATAAGACAACAATCTGTTGACATTTTAAACATCAATTAATAAAATCTTCAAAAAGAAAAAAAAAATAAGTGTCAGTGAACTTCTGAGTATTGTGACATTTATCTCAATCAGTATTAATATAATCAATGAGATTCATATCAGTGATGTCATAAATGACACTTAAGTTCATAGTGTCAGCAAGATATTTAAAAACTTATTTAACAGTATTGTAATGTAAGACATTCAGATTCTGACTGAACTGACTAATAATAAAGATAATGAAGATGATGTCAGAATGCATTTGTAATATAATGTACATTAATGATTTTACTGTTTTTTGATAGTATCAAATAGTAGTGATGTCAGTCTGAGTAATGAACTTCTTTATGAGTACTGCATCAAAATTCATAAATATGTTGACAGAAACTATCTACAACTGTTGAAATGTCTTAAGAATCTTATTAATGTAAACTGTCTAAATAAAACAAATAGTGTGTTCAGAATGATTGTATTCAATCTTTATGCTTAAATAATAAAACACAGAATTAAGATCTGACATCTTGAAAATGTTAGTAAGATGTACTTTGATGTCTTGAATAACTGATTTATTCTCTTCTATAAGAAGAAGATTGTTGATGTAGACAGCAATAATAATATTGTTATTGATTTGAAAGAAGACACTATGATCAAAATTAAGACAATAAAAATCAAGTGAGATAAGATGATTGTATAAAGTCTTATATTAAAGATGAGATATCTGCTTTAAATCTTATAAAATCTTATTAAGTAAGACAATTATATCAGAAAGTTCATATTCATGAGAAAGCTTCATATAGATGATTTGATCAATAGAATCATAAAGAAATGCAGTTATCATGTTCATTTGCTTAAACTGACTGTCAGATTGAGTTAAGTTGTGTTATAATCAAGTCAGAATAGACTCAAAGCAGACTGATGCATACATGTAAAAGACATGCATTCAGAAGAATGTTTAGACAGCAGTTATGTGATATCTCAACATGCTTAACAGTGAGCTTGACAAGCAAGCTCAACAGATTGCATGAGTAAGTCACCTTGATGAGCTCAACAACAAGATTAACAAATGAACTCACTATATAGTAGAGTCATTTTTCTTATGAAAACAATCATGTTCAACTTAAATAACAATCTAAAAGTTAAAGATCAGAACTGTTTCAGACCAGTCATTATATCAATAAGCACAAACTCTTAGCTCTACATACTCAAGAAATCTCAGATCAGAACATTACACTTTAAATACTCTTATAATATAATGAGTATGATGTCTGACACACAGAAGAATGTCTTAACTTTGTTCTTGAAGCAAGTTCAGACAAACTTATCTCTATTATTTACTCTGAATAGAATGACAGCACAATCAGTGATGATGTTGATTCAAGCTATACAACTACTTTTAAGCACATCAAAGATACAGATACCAGATATCTTTGATGAAGAGAGAGAGAAGCTGTGAGTCTTTGTGACTAAACTCAATCTGTACATTAAGTTTAATCAATTGAAGTTTCAGATCAATCAAGAAAAGATATTATTTGTGACAATCTATCTTGTGAATGCAGCTTTTAATTGAATTGATTTCAAGCTGCATGAGTTTCTAGAAAAGAAGTATGAAGAATGCAATGCAGACACAGAGTCTATGTTCAATGACTATGTATGATTTAAGAAGAAACTAAGAAAAGTCTTTGAAGTGATTAATGAAGAAAGAACAGTCAAGAAACAAGTTCACATCTTATGACAGAGTGAATCAGCAGCAGTATACATCACAGAGTTTCAGCAGTTAGCAGCACTTATTAAATGAAATAATGAAGCACTCATTTACCAGTACTATTGTGAGTTGAGAAAGTTCATCAAAGACAAGATAGTCTGAGCAAAATGATCAGACAATCTTCAGAAAATAATTAATCTGAGTATTAACATTGACAGTTATCAGTGAAAACAACAAATGAAACAAAAAAAATATCAAATGTCATCTATGATAAAAGGTCAAGAAGAAAGCTTCTGACTGTGAACAAAGTGATATATTTTATTGATAAGACATAGAAGAACAAACTCTATAAATCTCAATATAATTAAGAAGCATCATCAGAAGTCATGAAAAACTAAATGAACAGAGTATGAATGTCAGTCAGAGTGATTCAATAAGTCTTAGATAACACTGCAAAACAAAACACAAACATGTTACAACTGCAGAAAATTCAGACATCTTGTCTGAGAATGCAACAGATCTCAGATGAAAAGAAAAAATGTTGCAGTGACAGTTAAGAAAAATACATGTGTAGTGCACAACACTCTCAACTAAACAGTCTGTTACAATGACATGTGCAGAGTACACATGAGCACAAAAGATAAAGCTGAATGATATTCTTAGAAATCACACAAAGACATGAAGAACAGATATGATGTGATGAGTCAATTAACTTACAAAAAAAAATTAACTATTCTTATCAAGAAAAGAGTTCTTGATGTCAAGAAAGAAGATAATATTCTTAAAGATGACATCAAAGAAACTGATGATCATGAATTTCAGATTGACAAATCTTGAATATTTTTCAATAACAATACACTCACAAAAGAAAGTTCAGACAATGCTGAGACAGAACTTTCAAGAGAATATTAAACAAAAATTAAAAGAGATCTAAGTACTCAGAGAGAAACAGCATCAGATTGCAGTACAATGCAGAAAAAAAAGAAAAAGACTTGAAATCAGAAAACAGAGATATGCAAAGAATTTGACAATTTAATGAAAGACATACAAACAGTTATGAGAAAATCAATATCAGAATTTCTTGTGTGAAAAATCAAGAGTCACAAGATCAAGATATGCTTGTCTGAAGAGTATATTACACAGAATAAAGATAAATGAATCTTCAATGAAGAATATATATCATCTGAATTTCTGTAAAGAGTAAAAGTCTTTGAGAGTCAGTTGCAGATGAAGTACAATCAGTATAAACTTTGACTACACTCAGAAAGACACATTGAGTGACACAGTTTAGAGTATGTGAATTTCATGATTAAAAGAAAATCAAGATGATTTCAAGAACTTTAAAGATGAGTCAAGTGATCAAGTGAGTCAAAAAATGAAAAGCTTTCTCAACAAGACTAGAGATCAAGAAGCTAGTAGCATCTCAAAGACAAGACAATGATCATTAAATATGAATCAAGATTATAATCAATGAACATCAAATCAACATATTGATGAATTTTGAAGCAGACAGTAATATTATAAACTGAAAAACAGTCAACATGTTGAAATTAGAGACACAGTGAGTGCACTATTCATTCAACATACAAATGATGAATGAAGTCATCAAAAGAATTGATGAGAAAATCTGTGTGAAAGTCTTAATTCTTGAAAACTCACAAGAGATAACATTTAATGTTATAAAATCAATCAGATACAATGCAGTGCTAAAAATGCTCTGATTGTGAAGAAGAAATTTGAAGATTGACTGAGTTACAAAAGAAATATATATGATTGAAGACACATACAAGATTCTCAAACAATCAGAAATGAGCTTATCAGAGTATAAGTCATGAAATCATGAAATACTGTTATTGAATGAAAAACAATCTAAGTAAATGTCTTTATACTCAATGAGCAAGAATTAACTCAAGAAAGTTAGAACTTATCTTGACAAGAATCTTAAGAGAGAATTCATAAAATCATCAAAATCATTGACAGAATATTCAATTCTGTTCATGTCAAAGAAGAATGACAAAAAATGACTATGTGTTGACTACAGACAACTCAACAAGATAACTCATTGAGATAGTTATTCTCTACTGCTGATAGAAGAGTTGCAAGATTAACTAGACAAGACTAAGTAATTCACAAGCTTAGATCTTAAAGACATCTATTATCAAGTCAGAATGAAAGAAGATAAAGAGTGAAAGACAGCATTCTAAACAAGATACAGACATTATGAGTACATTATTATGTCATTTAAACTGAAAAACACATCAGTCATCTTTCAGAGATTGATCAATGACATATTGAGAGAATATCTTGATGATTTTGTGATCACATATCTTGATGATATTCTGATATACTCAGAAGATCTTGAGAAACACTGAGAACACATGCACAAGATATTGACAAAGCTCAACAAGAAAGTCTTATATGTGAAAAAGTCAAAAAGCAGATTCAAGATCAAGAAAGTTAAGTTTCTAAACTATATAATTCAATCTGAACAAATCAAGAAGAATTTAAAGAAGACAGAAGCAGTCAGAAACTGATTAACACTGAAATGAATCAAGAAAGTGCAGATTTTTCTAGAGTTAACAAACTATTATTGAAAGTTTGTATCAAATTATGCAAGAATTGCAGAATCACTGACACATTTAACACACAAGAACAAAGAATAACATTGAGATCAAGAGCAGAAGAGTGCATTTCACATATTAAAGAAAAGTTTTAGCAGAACAGCACATCTGAGAATACTCAATTTAGCATGCAAGAAGACACTGAAAACTGATGCTTCAGATTTCACAGTAAAAGTATATTTGTATTAAATTGAGAAGAAGCAACAGAGACTCATAGCATATCAATTTAGAAAGTTATCAGAATTCAAGAAAAAATATAAAATTCATGATAAGAAACTTCTTGTGATAGTAGAAGCACTATAAGACTGAAGATCTTATCTTATAAAAACAAACAAACTGATTCAGATCTATACAGATCACAAAAATCTGAGAAACTTTGCAACAACAAAACAACTCAATCAATAACAGATTCATTGAGCAGAACAGTTGACAAACTATGAATTTCAGATTCATTACAAGAAAAATAATGAGAATAATGAAGCAGATGTCTTGAGTAGAGAGCTTAATCATGAAGATATACAGACAATACACATCAAAATTCTAAGCAAAGATGACAAAGAAGTTCTCATGAAGAACTTAGCAGTGATATACAAGATGAAACAAGTTTTCTTGACAGACAAAGAACTCATTAAGATGTGTTATCACAGCAGAATCAATGAATATCTAAAGATCAAGCACACTGAGAATCTAGTGCAGAAAAGATGCAACATTAACAATCTTAGAAATTGAATCATCAAAATGATCACTGTGTGCAATTCATGTCAAAGAAACAAGATCAATTAAGATAAACAATACAATGAAGTAATGCAACTAGATGCATCAGATATATCATGAAAGTCAGTTATTATAAATTTCATTACAAAGCTATCATCATCAAAAGACTCAGCATGAAAAGTGAAATTCAACAGTATATTGATGATAGTGAATAGATTGATCAAGTACACAATGTTCATTTTATTCAAAGAAACTACAACAGCATCAGTATTGACATACATCATACTGCAAGAATTGATTAGCAATCATGAATTATTAAAGAAGTTTATCATCAACAGAAACAAGCTGTTTACAAGCAAGTTTTGAGAAATGCTCACAGCAGAACTCAGAATAAAACACAAAATGTTGACAGCATATCACTCACAGACAGATAAACAGAGCAAATGAATGAATCAGACAGTAAAAATGTACTTGAGACACTATGTCAACAAGAGTCAAGATAACTGAGTATGACTGTTGTCAACAGCACAGTTTGCATACAACAATGCAAAAAATGAGATCACAGAAGAGACATCTTTCTATGAAAACTATGACTATAACTCAAAGATATGACAAGATTCTGAAGAACATAGATCATGAAGTCAAAAAGCAATTTTGAATATTGCTTAAATAAAGAAACTGCATCAAAATCTAACAAAACAGATCAAACAGCAGACAGAACAAATGATAGAGACAAGATCATTTGAAAAAGAAAAGAAGATATATTTAAAAACAGACAATATAAGAACTAAAGAGAGAAGCAAGAAGCTGAAAAACAAGAGCATTGAATTATTCAAGATTACATGAAACATTAAGAAGTTAAGCTACAAATTGAACTTACTTAAGAAGATGAGAATACATCTGATATTTCATGCATTCATGTTACAGCATTGTGATCAGTTTATATCACTTTAAATCATCAAAATGTCTGTCAAACTCAAAGAAGAATATAAAGTCAAGAACATTCTAGAGAAAAGAATGATTAGTGAGAAAGCTTATTATCTTATAAGATGAAAAGATTATAATATCTCAGAGAGTATCTGAAAACTCAGAGAAAATCTCAAGAACTATGTAAGAACACTTCAACATTTTGAGAAAAGAAGTCAATATTAGTTCAGAAGAATGACAACATGAAGTCAACAAGTTACAATATTGTTTGAGAATCTTCATTCTCAATTTCATCATTATCACTATCAAGTTCAGCAGCAAGACAGTCAGTCTTCTGCAAAGCACAGTAATCTGTCTGATTCAGTGTTTTCTGAAGATGTACAACTTTTGAAGAAAGTGCAGCAAGCTTAGTGTGCTTGACTGTCAGTTCATCATTTGCTTTACTTATTTTCTTCTGAAGTGAAAGATGAGTTCTATTGAGAGACTCTCATGATACATTGATACACAGACAATCACAATGAGTACACTTATTGCATTTTGATCAAGATTTCATTACAAAACAATCAATGTCACAATGAACACAATAGTCACAAGAAAACAGAGCAAGTACATCATCAATCTGAATTTTCTTTGTGATTCATATGTGATTGAAATTTTTAGAAAGCATTGTCACTGACAGCAAACAATGTGAATACTCTTGCTTATATAAATTCTAGAGAACTAGCATCTGAGAAGAAAAGAATAGTGTTACAATCAAGTCAGAATAGACTTAGAGCAAACTGATGTGTACATGTGAAAGATGTGCATTCAGAAGAATGTTTAGACAGCAGTCATGTAATATCTTGACATGCTCAACAGCAAGCTTGATGAGCAAGCTCAACAGATTGCATGAACAAGTCATCTTAATGAGCTTGACAGTGAGATCAGCAAGTGAACTCACTATATAGTAGAGTCATTTCTCTTATGAAAACAATCATGTTCAACTTAAATAACAATCTAAGAGTTAAAGATCAGAACCATTTCAGACTAGCTGTTATATCAATAAGCACAAACTCTTAGCTCTACATATCTGAGAAATCTCAGGTCAGAACATTACAAGTTGTATATAGAAAAAAATCTTGACCTGATTGAAAAAACCAGGTTGAGTTGGTTTTTTGACTAAGTTAAGTCAGGTTGACATTTCTAACCTGACCTGACTCACTATAAGGATTGTTATAAAATAAATTACTAAAAATACAGTATATTACACTTATATTACCATTTTTAGGTGTTGCAAAGTATAAATTTCACATCACATTTGGTATTTTATAATTTGTTAAATTACATAGCTTCATAGTCTAAATTTAGACCTATTCATGTCTATATGCATGTCTATGCATAATTTATGCAGTTATATCAACTCAATGAGTCAGGTCAAGTTAGAAATGTTAACTTAATCTGACTCAATGAGTTGAAAATCATTAACTGACTCATGCATCAGATCAGTTTGTCATCAAGTTAGTTTCAGTTTTATTAATTTGACTAATCAGTCTACATTTGCTCAGTCTCTAGATCAAAATGAGTGATTAAGACAAAGAGAGCTTTGTAGATTTGTGACTTGACAATAGACACAAAGATTTGATTATAGTCAACACTGAATTGCTGTTTGTAGTTCTTGACTATTCAAGTCTTATAGTAACTAATTTGATCATGAGCATCACACTTAATCTTATACATTCAGCATTCTTGAAGAATATACTGATCTGATGACATAGAAATCATCTTTTATGTGTTGTTTTTCTTCAAAAGTGTATCTCATTTTTCATCACTTGCTTTCACTTTTTGCACAGTGACAACTCAACAACTTGTTTATAGATAAATGATTTAACAATATTGCTCAAAAAAATCACAATATATACATACAAAAAGTGTGCATCAGAGTCATTAAAGAAGTCAGAAAGTTGAGAATTTTGAGATGAAGAGAACAAAAATGAGAATTTGAAATGAAGAAGAGAATAGTCAACTGTAATGTTAAATAATGTTAATGAGAAAGATAAGTGAACTTCAATGACTGAATACTGTATAAATGACATCAAGTCTTAATTTTCTGTGCTGAGCATACTAAATTGAGATGTGTTCAATAAATGAAAGTCATTTGAATTAATGTCTCAAAGATTTTAAAAACACTGTAACAGCAAAGATTATAACAATGATGTAATTAATCTGAAAACTTTTTCTGAAGAGAAAGAAAATTGTAACAACAAAGATGTGAATAAGAATGAGAAATTGAAAGAAAGATCAACAGTATTAAATGTCTTTTTCTTGCTGTAGATCTTTAGATTAATCATGTTTTTATAGATATTAATATTTTCTTTTACAAAACAGTTATGAATAATAAGAACATATTCTGATTCTGAGTTTCAAATATGATAAATAAAGTTACTGTTCATGTTTAAATAGTGATATTTGAGACTGTGATCATCAAATTTGACTTTTTGCTGATGTCATTTCTTAAAAATATGTGTTTAAGCAGTAGTACTGAAGATACAAAGACTTAAAAGATCAGAAACATTGTCTGTTCATGCTTCATATAATGTTATATTGAGTGTATAAGTAAAAGATCAATTCTTTAAATAGATTACAGTTCAAATAACTTTCAGTTAAAGATAAGACTTCAGATCAGAGTCTTTAAGTATAGCTTTAGTGAATTTGCAAATAATGCAATTCAGTCACTCAGAAATGCTGTTTTCTTTAGATGAGTAAAATGTAGTAAATTTTCATGTAATGTCATTAATGATGAATCAGTTCTTCAGAACAAGATATTCACACTTAAGATTAATGCAAAGATGTTTTAAAGAATAGTTAAAACAATTTATCTTCATTAAAGTGATGAAGTTCTTGATATGCTTAATCATTTTGATCTTGAACTTCATGAAAATCATTCATATAAATCTAGTAAAGTTGTCAGTGAAGATAACAAATCACTTTGAACTGTCATAAGTGATGAGTGTAATAAATTCAATAATATTCAAATGAACAAGATCTAATGATCAAGTTGCTTACTCAATGAAAGCATTGTAAAGATGACACATCTGTTTGATCTTAATGCATAATTCACAGATATTTTGATGTTTAAAAAGATTCTTAAGATTAATATCATTGATGATCTTAATTAGTTACTTAATATTGACATAATCTAAGTGATTTAATCAACAGTGTTACATTTTAAAAGATATCTTGAACTCTTTATTAGCTGCAAAGACATGAAACTGAGATGTATTGTTGAGTTGTAGTCAAAATAAGTTCTTAACTTCAGATGTATATTCAATAATCTTGTTATTATGATGTAAGATGCAATTCTTTATGTTGAACATAATGTCTTTAACTTATATACAGATATTGAAAATGAGATTTGCAGAGATGATAAGAAAGTGTATAATGTTATTGAGAATAATCTCTTGTATGTCTTCATCAGAACAAACTAAATATAGAGAAATTTGATTTTTTTCTATAATTTTAGTTGCTTCATTAGTTGTAAGAAGAGATCTATTGATAGACTTATAAATGATGAAGAATTTATATATTGAGCACAAGTGATCAGAAACTGCAGTGTCAACAGTTTATATGTTTATGATATGAGACTCAATGACATAAGCATGAAAATGAAGTTCAACAACATTATAAGTTTTCAAATAAAGCTCAGAAACATGAACTTCAGAATAAAACTTGATGATGTAAGCATCAGAATGAAGTTTGTTGATGTGAGTTATAAAGTTAAGAGTTATAGTATTGTTATTACTAGACTTAATAAAGTGAATGACTTAATCACTTTGTCTTTGTTCTTGTTCTTTTGCTTAACAAACTTAGTCACATTAAATTTCTTTTTCTTATGAGAATATTTGAGAAAACAGTTATGTTTCTCATGATCAGTCTTCTTGCAATAAGTGTAAAGAAGTAACAACATTGATTTGAAGTTCAATTTAAAAGTTAAGTTCAAGTTCTTGTTTCAAAAGATCATGATCACTGAGATTTTATTATTTTTCATTTTAGTCTCATCAATGAGTTTGATGACAAGAGCATCAAAAATAAAAGTAATGATTCAAATAAATTGATGTTTAGTTGTGACATAGACATTGAAAGTAGATTTTAGATTGTTAAAAAGAATTGTGAGTATAACTCAGTTTGAAAAAATAGAATTTATCTCTTTCAAATGTTGTGACAAAATCTTAAGCTGATTAACATAGTTCTTAATGAACTTGAAAGTGTTATAATGATGACTGAGAAGTATAGTGAATATGAGATATTTAACATTGAATTTTTGAATTTCATACAACTTCTTCAGTTTTAATCATATCTGATGAATAAATAGATTTTGAATGAAGTTTTTAAAGTCATTTTGACAAGAAAAAACTATAGTAGCACATGTTCTGTCATTTTTTCTACTTCAGATAATGTATTTTGATGAGAACTTTAAATTTAGATTGTTGATTATTTCAGATGTGACAACAGATTTAAAGAAAATGTTAAAAACAACAGCTCATAGATTTTTGTTTATAAGAATAAACTTGATGTTGATAGCTCATGAAACATAGTTATCAGTGTTAACAAGATGAGAGAAGTTGAAAGTGTCATTTGAGAAAGTCATAATTATGTGAGTTGTTTCTGCAGAATGAACATCAAAATGCATAGATTATTGAGAAGGTGAAAGAAGAATGTCATTTGAGAATATTGAAGTGATGAAAGAGTTGTTTGAGAAAGCATCTTGATAAATTATTGAAATGAGAAAAGATGTTGTCAAAATAATGACAGTGAGATCAATTAAAGACAAGAAAACATTCTAGATAAGATGAAAATTTGAACTCATAATCTGTTGAAATTGAAACATTTTTATTGCTTGATATTAGATGTCTTTATTATCTAGAAAACTAGAATACACAAAGAATAACTTTTGTGTGTGATAACTAAGTGATATCATGTGACACAGAAGATTTCAACACTAGGTCAGATAGGGTTGAACTTCTAAAGAGTCTTCTAATTTCAACAGTTTTTGTTGATTTTGCTGCAAATTGTATGTAAAAATCACTGAATATTGCAATAACAACAGCATTTATGTATCAATTGATTCAGAACTTTCAAGTATGATAGAGATTTATATATATTTTAATACTGTAGTCTCAGATTACTGTAATAAGTTGTTGTTGTTGAGTTATACACTGAATACAGTGTAAAATTGCTGTTTTTTCACAACAAAAACACTCAAAAACACACTTTTTCAGTGACTACACATGCATTTGTTCAATTACACACTTCAAATTTTGAAATATGAAAGATCTATATATCTTACATCAATCTATATACTCAGTCTATAATAATATACTGTGGTTGTGGAGTAGTTGCAGTATTTGTGTGTTTTGAGAAATTTGGGCTTTCAAAAAAAAGTGGTTTTCGCGACCGTTCTGAACGGACCAGAGTTTTTTCCGGCACTGTAATGCACGAGGAAAAGTCGCCCGTAGCCCGGGGTGCGGGCCATGCGGGTGTCATCCCAGCGGGAACTACAATATACATATAATATGATGATAAAATTTCTATAATCAGAATGTTTGAGCTCGAAGCTCTTGCTTCCTTGAATTAGGAAGAAAATGGTCTAAAAGCTTCTAGAAATGCAACACCGCCTGATCGCCGGGCAACACCGTACCACTGAGCCCACTTTCTACCTTACTTTATCATAGAACATTCTTTCATGGGAGAAAGCGCTATTGAAGGTTTCATCCTCTCATTGGAACCCCGCTTAGATGTCATTTCTGACGTACGCAATAGGTCCTACGTACTTGTGCCGTCCCCCGAACGCGTAGTAGGTCATGAAGAAGACGAGGACACTAGTCCATATCACGCAGCTCCAGTTCATTTCGCTCGGCGCCGGGTTCGGAGCAGCCGGGAAGAACTGGAATACCCAGAACACCGTGAGGAAGCAGAGCGCAATGATGTTAATCGCGTTGCCGGCTTTGCCAAGGTTGAATCGAGAAGCTGGGAGCGTTTCACCACGGAGTCGCTTTTGGAGGATACCTGGAACTTGTGAGCAAGCGATCTAGATCTCAAGGCGGATCGCCACCGGAACATACATGCGATGCAGATAATGTAACTTGTGAGCAGACCCGAGGCGTTCAAGGACACGAAGATTCCATAAGCCACCTCGCTTCCAATTGCAATGGAAGTGAGACAGATGGTGAACACCATGGAGACTGCCATCGCATTGACTGGGCTGTAACGTCCATCAGTTGAAGGTTCCAAGATTGCGGCCAAAGACTCACACGTCCAAACCAGGGCGCACCTGCGAAAGCCAAGAGCTATACGGGAGGCCGCCATCACGGGCGAATGACCTGGACCCGGCCTTAGCCAGAGTTCCTACTAGCGGGTAGAAGCATAATTCCGCTTGTGCTTACCAAAGCTGCCTGGAAGTTGTCGTGACGCCATTGATAGAACATGACGTTACGAGGATAAGGATAACAACCGCAAGTACCTTCGTTGCAGGAATGGAGTTCGTTGCGTTAAGAATGACCGCGATGTACGGCTGGCCCGTAGGAGACTCCATCGCGGATTCGATATCGCCAAGGCAGAACATTAGAGTGACTGAGATTGGTACTGGGTCAGCATCTAGGAATAGAATAAGCAATGATAAAGGAGAACGGACCAACAATAATAAACGAGGTGATGTAATTCGTGATTGCAGTAAGCAACATGGACCGAGGAAGTATCCAAGCAGAGTTCTTGAGCTCTTCTGCCAAATGCACGCTGGAGTCAGCACCAGTTAGGTATGGCAGAGGTCCGTTCAAACCGACAAGACAGGCCAAGCCGGTGGTAGGCCAACCATTGGATTCGAATTTGGTGAAGACGGATGAAGCAGTGCCCCGGGGAGCCATGGTCCTAGACGCGGTGAGATTGATGAGCGGCCTTTATGATTTCAAATTGCGCATCGGTAGGCGTTGGGCTAAAATACGCACCAAAGCACGACAACAAAAGCAAAGAAGCCAAGGACGTGGATAAATGTCACAATGCCTTCCATGAGAGGCAATTTCCGAAAGAGCACGGTGTTGGCGAAGATAGCCAGGAGTAAGATCGCCCAAGAAAGCAAGGCAGTTTGCCATTGACTTGGCTCGTAGCTTTGATTGCCAAGGTTGATCAGGGCAGTAATCTGCTGTGCAGACGCCTAGAAAGTTGAAATTAGCTATGGTCGTGTTTGGTAGTTTGACAAGACACGGACAGTTACTCACAAAACAAGTTGCCGCCAGACTGGTCTGCCAGCCTAGAACACAGAAAAAGCCGACACTGAACGAGAGGATCTTCTGGTACTTTCTCGGTGCAACTGGTGTATAGTTCAGTGGATGTTTCTGCAGGAAAAGAGCTTTTCGCTAAGATTCGACGTACATTCCGAGGTCCTGAGCCAAAAAGCAAGAAGTCAGCACAGGTGCAAAGTTTTGTAGCTTGGCGAAGAGACGGTCTCACCAGTGGTACTGCCCTCCTCTGCGGCGCAGGTCTGTCAGCCGAGATCAAGATCAAAGGCAAATGAGGATGTGCCCTACGCTGTTGGCGCTATGCTCGCCATCTCCGCCAGAGCTTCAGAGGTGTTAGCCGTTAAGTGCAACCTGGTGTTCCGAAATATTCTAACTCACAGAGGCAGACAAAGAATACGCCGCAAATGGCTACCAGCAACATATATATAGTCCCCGCCTTTCCACCATTGGACAACGTCAGTACCACATTGCTGGGTAGGAGATCTCGTCAGCATAGAGATATTGCCATTCAGTTCCAAAAGGGTCGACTTGGGCGAGCGGGCTCACATCAAGGCGAATTCCCACGAGCATCCCAAGATCATAGCATAGCCTGTTACACTGAAAAATTGGAACTCGCGACGCAGCTCTTGCTTCTTGCCAATGCGCACCATGCCGCGCTGGTCCCACTCGTTGCCCAACCTCTCTGAAGTGTCACCGGGAGTGACATCGGGCAGCTCGTGGACGTCAGACCGGGTAAAGATGGACGCTTTGGTTGGGTCCATGCTGGCTGCGATACTTATTCTAGAGGCCAGCGAAAATTGTGGTGGACTACGATGGCAAGTAGAATAGCCACCGGTGGCAGAGACGATAGGTGAGAGCAGTAAAGAAAGATATGGGACAAATTTGGGCTGACATGGGCCTCAGAAAAGCTGTGTTCGAGCATGCAGAGTTCGCTGAGTAGCGAATGAGAGATAGACATAGAAGTGGGAGGAGAATCCCTGACTGGCCCCGAAAGATTCGCGCATATACTCCCTTGTAGAGATATGCGGGACGAGGAAAGCGGGTGACATCTCTTCTTCAATTGGAGTTTGATGTGGATTATTTCTTCTGAATGGTGGGGTAGGTGCTGCAGTGAGACTGCACAAAGGACTGGGGTTTGCGGGGCAAATCTTGAACACGGTAACTGGATGTCAGCAACATGCAGCAAGAATATATAATTACCCTGCTGGAATAGGGAGTATTCAAAACAAAGAGCCAGTCTAATGCGCAAGGTCTGGACACTAATTCACATATGCTAATTGTAGGATATATCTGCTTCTGAATGGACCTTGACTGCGAATACAAGATCAAGCACTACTTGTAGGTAGCAAAACCCTCTAAACGTATCACTTATCAGACTCTGGCAATGCGATCGTATGCAGATGTCAAATCCAATTCTTCCGACCCAGACTGGTTCTACAAACGATCCAAGAGCTAGTAAGATGTCCCAAGGATAAGCAATGACAGCCGGAATTTCCACTATGGCTTCCAGGGCATCATCAACCTCTTTACCTCCTCGACTCCTCGTAACTGCTAATTTACCGCCGGTCATCTCATTCTCCAACACTGAAAAGCCACAGCTCGAAATGTACATAACGCTCCAACACTGTCAGCCAATCATTATCGCCCTAAAACGCAGTCGCCTGTGGCCACTAAACCTGCAAAGTGCACTCACGCTTCACCATGCCAGCAGCGGCCGGCAAGAATATCTCCCACGTGTTGACATTTGGAGAAGCTACCCTCCTCTGCCCAAACTAACACCAGAGCACAAGAACGAGTTCTTAGGCCTGCGACCTGGGGAGACCAGCGTTGTGCGAGTCTCATTCAGGCCACATGATGAGCCTTACGATTACGAGAAGCTGAAGGAGAAGGGCGTGGAGAGGTACCGGATGCTCTTTCCCCTTGGTATGCAGTTCTTGAAGCCAGGAGAGGAGTATGAAATCGGCGTTCAGCAGATGCAGCCGGAAGGATATATGATTGGGGAGCTAGAGGAAATTATGTCCGAGGACGGTGAGGGCTCAGTGTGGAAACAAGCTGATGGGGCTTTGGAAGTCATTCCGGGAGCGAAGTGTAGATTTCGCGTGGAGGCCTGAAGCAACATCTCGGTCTACAGCGAACGCTCCACCAAAGTCAATCAATGGCAGAAGGCCATTCATCACGACTATTGGTTTCGATTGTGGTACTTCCCCGACTTCGCTGGCGATGCGTTGATTGACCACCTATTAGCATGTCCAGTGAATATACAGAAGCTGGTTACGCGAAGGAATAGTGTTCTTTAACTCGACCGCTTGAAAAACTTCTGCTGGTAGAACCGTGCCTCCTCGATACTCTCAAGAATATCTTCTCGAGCCTCGTGTCGGCCCTTCTTGTTCGGTACCAATTCCAGCGTCTCTCTCGGCGCCCAACGTCTCACCGCCTCCTTGATAGAACTCACGTCTAGGATCCTGTAGTGGAGATGTGAAAGCACCTTATCATATGGCGCTCGGCTCAAGAACGCCTTGTCGGCATGCACACTATTGCCCGCAAGCAAAGCGGAGCGTGGTGTGGGAACGTAGTTTTGAATATACGTCAAGAGGCCTTGTGCTGCGTCCTCCGCCGTGGTTAACGATGCTATCGCCGCAGCAGTCAGGCCGGTTGAAGCATGCGTCCGAGTACACCATTCGTCCATTCTGTCCAGAGAGGCTTTGTCGTGATGGACAATGGCTCCCCATCCTTCTGCGTCCATCACATTTAGATCGTAATCTGTGATGAAGCAAGAGATTTGAAGGATACTGTCTGTGTTGACATTGAGACCGGTCATCTAAGATGCCAATCTCAGCGTCTTGTAGTATAATAGTGCATTATTTCCACATGTGCCCTACCTCGCAGTCGATCCATACCAAAGGATCTTTGGACGGTGTCACTGCCATTCTGTGCTGCGATCTTCCTCCGAGCCCTTTCGGGATCAAAGCCGTGTCTCCGTAGAAAGGGGCGAGGGCTCGCTTGGCTCGATACGTTGGTAAGGCGAAGCAAGATCTGCACAAGGCTGGTTGACTGAGTGCAACCATGTGGAGTAACGTTAGCTGCGTCTTAAGTGACTTCAAGCTCATGTAAACGAAGATAAGGAACCATGATGGCCACCGCTGAGGATCTCTCGCTAATTTTGCAAACGCAATTGCAATCTAAGTCGGATCCACATGGAAATCGTCAAAGTAACAGGAGAAGGTCTTAACCAAATCGAGCAGTCATCCTCTCCTCCAAGACTCTTAGTCATTGGGGCGGGATCTCGTGGAAATGCATACGCTCGTGCGGTCAAGGAGTCGACCGATGGAATCATAGTGGCCGTAGCGGAGCCCTTCGCATTCCAGCGCCAACAGTTCGGACGTAGATATATCTGGGGCAACGATGGTCCGAGAGAAGGGCAAGAGTTCTGCGGGTGGAGAGAGTTTCTTGATTACGAGCTACAGCGCCGACAGCAGGCAGAACATGGGAAAGATGTACCTCCAGGAGTTGATGGCATCTTTGTATGCACGCTGGATACGATGCATGAGGAGATCATCATTGCTTTTGCGCCTTTGAATCTTCATATCATGAGCGAGAAACCCCTAGCTACAACGATGCAAAGTTGCTTGAACATCTATAGGTCTTTACGTCCTGAGGGCGCAGCGCCGTCGCCGAAAAAGGTGTTCTCTGTTGGACATGTGCTTCGTTACAGTCCGCACAATATGCTTCTATACAAATTTCTAGTGGAGGATAAAGCCATTGGAGATATTGTTTCGATAGAGCACACTGAGCCGGTGGGATGGTGGCATTTTTCCCATAGTTATGTTAGGTCAGTGGGCAATCCAGATATATCTCGATGGTTGCTAAACCTAAAACAGAGGACACTGGCGGAAGGAGTCGACGACGGCACCCTCACTGCTGACGAAGTCATGTCATGACGTTGATTTACTGCTGTGGCTACTCTGCTCTCCGCCTGGTAGAGACCAGCCACTCCATCTGCCATCGTCTGTGTCGTCTAGTGGTTCCCTCAAGTACTTCAAAAGATCGAGGAAGCCTGTCCTGGCAGGGGAGGCCACTAATTGTCTCTCTTGCCCAGCGGAACCGGAATGTCTGTATAGTGCGAAGAAGATCTACAACGAGCGGCATTTGCAGCAAGGCAGGATGGGTTGGCCTGTAAAGATTGTCATTCCAGAAATTGAGGACTGTCTTAAGGACGGTGGTCCGCATCGGGCAGAAGCCGAGCTTATGGAACGTCTCGGTGAAGACTACAATATCAACACGCCAACGACTGAGGTTGATGGGCGGTCATGGTTTGGTCGATGCGTGTATGAGGCTGGAAACGACGTTTGCGATGATCAATATGTCACTATCACCTGGGAAGATGATCCCCTTCCATCAAGCGCCGAGATCGACGCGACGGCTAGGCTGAAGGGCAGAGGCGCCAAAACCGCGACCCTCCACATGATCGCATTTACGGAGAAGATATGCGAGCGCCGAGGAAGGGTATACGGCACGGAAGGCGAGGTAGAATACGACAGCAAGGTTATCAGAGTGCATAACTTCCGCACCGGTCAAACACAGACGCATTACCCACATCAGCCTGGAGGTGGTCACGGGGGAGGCGACGACGGTCTCGCAATGCAGTACGTCAAGGCCATTGATGCCGTCAAGAAACAGGGCATGAGGGCGGAAGAGGCGCAGGCTTTGTATCTTGGATGCTCGCTGGAAGACGTGATCCGAAGTCATGCCATGGTATTTGCGGCCGAGGATGCCAGAAGGGGCAAGCAGATTGTGGACTGGGAAACTTGGTGGGAGGACAATGTTGACTCACAAGTTAATACTCGGTAAGGGTAAGACCAGTACTGTTGGGAAGGGTCTGATTGTCAGTATGGCATTGAATGCACGGGCTTTTGCGGTAGGTAGGGCGGCGTCTTGCGGGTCTTCAATATCGGTATTCGGGTTCTTCAGAGAGCGATGAGGACAGATAGCATGAGTGAGTTGCTCAGAATACCTAGGTGGTTCCCAATATGTAATTCGTCTCTATCATGTGGCTTGCCGTCATGGGGCCATTCATATACGCACGTAAAGGGAAGAGTCAACGTTCAATCTGCCGGTAGCTTATTGCCAACGCCAGATGAGCTTGTATTCTGTAGAGTACTCGCTGCCTTCGATGTGCGGTAGACTGCCCTACATACAGGTACCTGGTAGATGTAGCTGCGAAGTAACACCATCTGATGACTCACAACTCTCGATCAACCTGAAACATGTCCGGAGTAGCCAATTAGCAATTCTGGAGTTGAAGATGACTTTTTGGGTCTGTTTCGTCAAAGATCGTGCAGCGGCTAATGACGCAGTGTTTGGCCAATCAGATTCGCTGTGTCGCTGAAATAGAATGGACGCGCCCGACGACTTCACCTCGCATCGCACATACACCATAACGTTACACATACACATACTCGTACACATACTCGTACACATACATACATCGGCGACGTGTAATCTCTTACTTGGCGCCCGACGTGTTCTCTGAAACTATCGCAATCGCCGAGGAGCAGCAGTTGAGGCACTCTTCTTCCTCATAGTTGTGTGTTTGATCTAATACCCAAGATTGCATCGGCGCTTGGTTATATGAGACAACGATACTATCGCCTGGCTTCAAGGCACACTGAATCCGAGAACTCCCTTTCTGTCTTTCTTCCGTATCGATCGCATCAAAGTAGACGGGCGATCCGCCGGCATAAGTAAGGTATGGATGCCTCAAATAGCATCATGTCTTGCTTTCAGGAACCCAAAGCATAATAATAATAGTTCAACTTACCTGCCTTACCTTAACCATTACACACACTCCAGAATCTTGACGCGCGACTTTCGTGGCAGGACCAAGGGAGCCCCATGTTTCGGATTCCCAGGTCTCGCCGCTGGCCTCCTCGGGATGGGTTTCTATATTCACCGAATCCGGATGTGTCTCCCCATCTCTACATGTTTCAGCATATCTCTGCTGGAGATCTAGCAATGGGCTAGGGCTGTCTCGCTGTCTGCTACTTCCCTCACCAATGGGTGCCGGTGGAGGATAAGTATGGGGCCCATCGCCACACTCAGCTCTGATGTTTTCTATCCATTAGATGTTTGCTTGATCACTCAAGCGCAGCCTTAGACACTCACGAATCTCCTTTGTCTCTCTCTCTTTGTCCTATAGACTTTCATACAGGAGCTGGTCTCCCTTAATACAATCAGTGTGACCTGCCCCACCACCATCGCTATGACTACTACAGCGTGGGTGATCTCTCAAGACATCACTGTTGTGCGCCTGCTAACGTCAGACAGCCATGAGACTCTATCCTCCCTCGAACCCTACTACTACAGACCTACCACACCGCCTGCCTCCGAACCTCCTCCGTTGATCAGCGATAGCGCACATAGCCGCAACACCTCCGGCTCGTCCGTATACTCCCTTTCCGGTCACTCTTCTCCCGCATCTGTCAACGCCGACTTGTCGACACCGGTCAAGTCCCCCGTCAGGCATCATGGCCCGCTGCTCCTGCCAAAGATCAGGCCTCAGGATCAGAGCGTCGAACCATCCTCGGCCGGAGGTCCGAGACGGCACAGGAAAGCTTTGTCAACCGCACGGAACCCTCCAGGCTTCACTCCCTACCGAACCCGACCTGCTCCTCAGAGGAGCGTCACCAGCCCTCCCGACTGTATACCCCTCATCTCCCCCATCTCCGCCACATCCATGTTCAGCTCTCGTGGAAGCTCGGCGCTGAACTCTCCAATCACATTCACACCCTCCCACGGCAGCAAGAGTTTCAATTCCCATTCTCGGTCAGGTTCTGCTTCAAGCATTGACGATTCGATCCTTGGCAAGTACGGCTTCCCCACGTACCGACAACTACCTGCATACATCTCGACCGCACAATACACCCCTTCAGTCGTACCAGGCGCTTCTACATTTGTACCCCCAGCGCCGATGCTGGTGCGACCGATGCAGTATTATACTCTTCCGGCAGAGCTTCAATACACCGTGTACGACGATAGTGCGTCTTACTCGCAGTATGAGGAGCCCACCTCGACGTTGATGGAATATCTGACCGGACCAAATCCGGCGGTGAATCTTGTCCGTCAGGTCAACGTGAACATCGGCAGAGGACTCAATACTCATTTCTGGTGGGACATCCGCAACCTGAGTTCGTGGGACGACTTCAACCTCGACACAATCGAGAGCATACCGGATTTTGCGAAGCTACTCCGCGCCGACCTCAAAGCCGAAGCCTTACCACCTGTCGGCAGCGCCAGTACTCGTCTCCACCCAGACTCGGAGCACGCATTACACGAGATCTGTCGAGACTTCTACGCTTCTAAAGTCAACGCTGCGTTGAAAGTGGCCCAAGGTCCCTCATACATGTCGATGCGCGCCGACATGTCGCGAGATGGACCTCACTTCGTGGCGAACTACCAAAACGACATGGAAAAGACGATATTCGGCAACGGTCGCGGTCGAGTCGTCGGTCTCGTCAAATCCTTCGACCGCTGGAACACCAGCATGCGCTACGAGGCCCCCCACCGTCGGGTCGAGTACCTGCAGGGCCTCTCCCACCTGCACCGTTACATGCGCGAGCACAGCTGCCGCTACGGCTTCATCATGACGGAGATCGAACTGGTCTGCGTGCGGGCGGGGACGGACTCGATCCCGTACTTTGGCTTCCTCGAGCTCGCCCCGACCATCGAGATGAAGACGCAGACGGGTCTCACCGCCTGTCTGGCTCTCTGGTACCTGCACATGATGGCCAAAGAACAACCACTGCTGGGACAGTGTTATTGGCGATTGGACGTCGGCGCGCCGGCCGCGATGACGAGGCAGCACTTTCTGGAAAAGGACGCCTGGATCCCGGAGCCGCAGGTCGGCGAGAAGAGGGACGCGAAGAGGGCGAGGGGTTGGGTCATGCCTTCTGATCCGTGGAATAAGAGGAAGGAGGGTGGGAAGAGTTGGCATAAGTAGTGTTTGTAAGAGTGGTTTGGATCCGGTTAGATTTTGGCTTAGTGTAGCACCATAGTAATCAAATACCCCCTTGTTGTGTTCTTGCATGGAACTCATCTCATGTGCACATTGACACGTGCTCCATTGTGAGAGGGAGATATTTTATTCACTAGATGACACTCTACAGGTGTGACGCTTCTGAGGAGTCAGCGATGCGATGAGGTTAGAGAGCCTTTTACATGAAGATAGATTGCTACGGACGATGTCCAATTTCGTAGTACATGTCCACCAGCATCACACGGATCTCGGATCTGGTGGGGTGATGTCATCTGATAACAGGCTCTACAAGCTGAAATAGAGTCCGCTTCTCAGAACCGCAGTCATTTTCATGCCTTTGAGTCTATCGGCTCCATCGTGAGGGAAGAAAGAACAAGGTTACGTTTAGACCAAGGAAGTGGATCGACTTACGTAGCGAAGGTACGAGTTAGGGATTCCAGTGAGAGATAAGTTCCCCAGACTTATTGACAGTCGCAAAGCCAATACCTACTGCATCCATGATATCGTCCAAGCAGAGCCTTACCGTACCTATCGAAAGGTCTACCAGGAGTTCCCCACCAGCTGGTACCTCACAATATTCTATAAATAGCATCCTTCCTACCCGAGTACCCAGTAAACAAACATCCATCAACTTACCCGGGATGATCCAGACCAAATGACTAGCGTCGCGCATCCCGTCCGCGCATCGCATCTCCAACCCA
The DNA here is from genome assembly GCA_025617375.2 of Acarospora socialis. Classification (NCBI taxonomy): domain Eukaryota; kingdom Fungi; phylum Ascomycota; class Lecanoromycetes; order Acarosporales; family Acarosporaceae; genus Acarospora; species Acarospora socialis. Next base: position 3,995,740 of record JAMYGW020000001.1, on the reverse strand, counting down.
ATCTCCCAGACGACAGACCTTCCGACCTTCACCTTCCCGTCCATTCATCAGTGTCAACAACATCCGTCCCTCATCGCCCAACATAATTCTTTCTACGCGCAAAGTCGCCTACTCATTGCGACCACGACAGTTGTGTTTTCGAACCTTTGCGCGCAAAAGCAGAACATCCATAGCGTCCTCTTCCCAGTCGCAATCGGGCATGGCTGACGAGAAGATCGAGAAGGGGGATGAAGGTATGTTTATCATATTCTCTTCTCTTCTCAGAACTAGTCGGCATATTGTACGAGTACACATGCGCTGTGCGCGTCGTTGCGCTGTACCCATCACCCGACCCGTCCTCCCATCAATACCCTCACGTCCCATCGCATCGCCTCGCGCGTACCTCCCTCTATACCCACCGAGAGCACCGCCCACTGACTCTCCTTTCTGCGCATCACAGTCTCATGGCAATGGTCCGGCGGACGCCCCAGCGGCACCGTCGCGGAAGTCAAAGAGCACGGCGACGTGACGATCCAATCCAAGCGGGGCAACACGATCAAGCGGCACGGCGAGCTCGACAATCCCGCCGTGCACATCTCCCGGCCGGGAAATGACGTCGTGAAGCGGGCGAGCGAGCTGGAGGTTGAGAGCAAGCATGATGGCGCGGGTGAGGGTGGCGCGGCGGAGGGGGATGAGGAGAAGGGTGTGGACGAGGAGAAGAAGGAGGACGAGGGGAAGGGGGCTAAAACGGGAGAGAAGAGGGAGAGGGAAGACGAGGACGGAGAGGGTGAAGCCGGGGATAAAGGCGAAGAAGTAGGCGTAGAGAAGGACGAATCCTCGCCGAAGAAACAAAAGACGGCCAACGCCAGCGCGAACGCCAAGACGACGGACACGACCGACGCCGGAACGAAGAAGAAGAAGGGCCGTCCCGCCAAGAAAGTCGTCACTGAAACCAAAGACACAAACAACGAGATTAAAGAGGCAGACTGCAAGCCCGACGAGGCCGCGCCGAAGAAAAAGGGCCCGGGAAGGCCCAAGAAGGGCGAGACGAAGGCCGGCGCAGGCGGTGCGGAGAAAAAAGCGAAGGAAAGGAAAGCTCGGCCCGTGGCCAATGGCGATGGGATTGGGAGTCGGACGAGGTCGAAGAAGACTTCGTAGATTATCTGCGCTGAGGGGAGGGGTGGTGGGGCAATCCTATTGGTGTGCGCGATCGGATGGATGGATGGGGACCTGAAGCGAGATAGACTGGGAGTCTTGCTCGCCTCGTCGGGTATTTGTGCCCTGCTTACTGTGTCCAAAGTCTTGGGTGCTGCGAGGGTAGGTGGTTTGGTTAGGTTAGTGTGAATTCGTCACTTTCAAAGCGGCTGGTGCGGCCAGGGGGCAACCCTTTCTCTTACCATCAGTGTCCTTGGCCATCCTTCTTCTGCTCTCCTCACGTCAGTATCTTACTTAGGCGGGAGGGATGGGAAAACTGGTTGTCCGGATCATCGCATCGCGTCCTGTCGTTGTAATTGTGGCGCGATGAATGGTCTTTGCTTTCTACGTTTGGTTGATTGTGGTCCCTACCACAGGTATGCTTTACCTTGTCTTACTCTGCAGTAGTGCTTCCTTATACATAGCATATATACATTGCACACATCGACACGCGGTCGTAAAGACTGCAGCCTGTCTGATGCGGGGGCTTGCCAAGTTACTGTATGCATGGGAAAGCGGTTGGAGCTGTGACAAAAGTCAATAGTCCTATGGTAGATAGAATCCGCGGAAGCAGGCAGTTTCGAGTCAAGCGCGACTGACAAAAGTTACATACCAAGACTTGGTAGACACAGTAACATCCAAGAAAGGTCGAAACCCGTTGCTGTAGTAGATACTATCACTCGAGGGCCTTCTTGGATCTTGGGCTCGACTGATGACTCTTGTGGCTATATACATATGAGATTGCTGGATTATCTACAGAAACGGAAATAGCCCGCCCTCCAAGGAACTTACATATTTAGGGCCTGGGTTAAAAGTCGAAAAGTGTGCTTGAGAGAAGTGCTCGTTACAACTGACGTGACGGTCAATTCATTCATCCTTGAGCAGCACTTTTCTCATCATGTCAGATATCCCTGCTGTTCTTGTGCCGTTTCAGCGCTCCCACATCCACTCATCAAACACCAAGCCTATGGTCTCTTGTGAACTGCATCATGGCTGAAGTCTCAATCCTACAAATCGAGCAGATACCGATGCCTCGGGGTAACTTGCACACCGCTGCAGATCGGGCATTTTCTGTTTTGATGAATTACCTTCAAGGGCTGTCGGACTTGACCACCACCGAGCAAACCGTTACCGCACCCATTGAGCGTCACTATTTAGAAGATGATAATCTTCACGAGGTCGAGACTGAACTTGAGGCTTTGTGGATGACTTTCAACGATATTGTCTGGCAGATTCCTCATGATCACCCGTGGCAAGACAAGCTAGCGCTACTCCTTTCAGCCCTGGCCGAGCGTCCTCCACCACCCGGCCCAAAGCGTTCGATCTGGGGGCTCTACCTGTGGACTGATCTGCCGTTGTTCGGACCGGGTATGAAGGAAGGCTGGGACAATCCTGCGTCCGTTGTAAGGGAACGAGGGTACTCCTCCACTCAAGACATGGCCATCGACCTTCCGAACAGATACAAGCACGGGGCCATTCTCCGTCAGGATCACACTCGGCTGAATGCATTTCTGGCCCGGGTCAGCCACCTTTCTGGAGACGACCCCGATGTACATGCCATCTGGGCCATGAGAGACGCTCTTGAAGAGCCGCTCCAGCCGGATGAGCTACATCTCAACGTGCCTGGAGCAGCGGTATGGATCTATTATGCCGGAGATCGGATTTTCAAAGCTCAGAAAGTTTGGGAGCCTGGCTCTCTGGAGGGGGATCCAGCAGTGGGTGGACCTCTTTGGGATGGCACCAGGGGCTTCAGCAGAGAGCGTTGGGATTTGTGGAGAGAAGGGTTTCAGTCGATTGCGGAAAATGCCGAAGTACCACAAGAGACCCGCGACTTTGCTTCGAAAGCAGCTTCAGAGATGAAGAGAATCGAATCTGGCGAGAGAGTCAAGGATTTTTGAGCAGTTGTTGTGTAGGGCCCGTAGGCAATATCCATATGTCACACATAGAATCCATAGCAGTCCGCCTTCCTCTAGAAACGAGTCGGTGCCACAGACTTGACTGTTGGGTGCCGAGATTGATCCTCAAATTAGGGCCGGCCTCCGAACTGAAATCATAATAATATCCCTAAGCCTCGACCTACATTGCGCATAAAGGTACAAGACGGGTCAGACTAGTGTCGTAAATGGTGCCTCATGCTCCTGTTTTCTAGCCGCCGACTGTGCTTTGAAAACACTTCAGAGGCTTCGCCGCCCTGGTGCTGGCGCTCATCCTTCGGACCAACTCTTTCGGACCCTTTTCAAACTAGTTCGAAGGGCACAGAATCAAGGTCAAGGATCTGGGTGTGTCAGACATGGCTCAGTGGATGGATAACTCGTTAATAATCCTGCTGGAACGGCACAGAACAGTTCGATCGCCGCATACTCAAACTCAGATTTGTTGGATGTAGCCCCCAACTTCGTTTCAGGAACGGTGCCTCAACATTGAAGACATCTACACTGCCTCCGAGGGCCATGAAGGAGCAAGAATAGGAACAGTTGGATAGTCAAGCGGCGCCTGCACCCATTACAGCAGGTTGAGTGATATAAAGATGTTGAAGTCGTCCATCACAGCGCCTGTTGCAACCTAGAGCGAGACCTTCGTTCTACCAACTTCAAACGTATCAAGCACGACACCGGCAGTTATCGTCTACTGAAGACCATATCCATAAAGTCGTCATGCAATTTTTCCACATTCTGACAGCCTTGGCTACCGTTGCCAGCGTCCAAGCGGGCCTCTTTTCGTCGCGGGATGGGAGAAAATGCAATGCTGGTCAGAGGAACTATGTCAGCTGGTCCGACACCACGAGTGCAGTGTCAAAATGGTGCAGTGCCCATGCAGGCCAAACGGTGCCACAGGGAGGGAAGATCGATGATGGCGCCATTGGAGGATACAGATCCGGGGACAAGCTGGTCAACATGTACGGTATGTGCAAAATGTTTCCGAAAGACTGCGCTCACTCGCCACTAACTGGTTGATAGTCAAGTATCAGAATGACCGTGCCCCGGGGTGGGTTATAGGAGAAGAATCTTGTAACTGGTACTTGCTTTACATCACTCAAGGTTGTACTCCCGGCGGCAACAAACCCAGCGATGCTGGGAAATTGTATACAGGTGGAGGCATCTTCTATGAGCCAAAGATGGGCTATATCGAGATGGTATGGAGATACCAAAAGTAGAGCCCCGAGAGCTAAAATGTGAGACGGGAAACCGGCGAATACGAAAGGAGAAGGGCGAAGATTCCATCTGGGTTGCCTTTTACCATGTATCTCTCTGAAGTAGTCGCGGGATCAGAAATGCTGCACATTGAGGTCTACTGGACCTGTACTCAGTCACGGTTTTCTATGTGCCAAGACTGGCGAATATGTGTTGTGTTATAGGTGCGGCCTTTGTACTCGTACCTTAGAATCCTGAGGTTGAGACGGTTGAGTCATTGCTTAGTCATCAACTTGTTGTTCATCCCACCTTTTGACAAGGTGGTATCCCTTCAAAGTCCTCGGCGTTGGAGTTTACACTGCATGATTGAACATGGAGGAGAAGATGGAACCCACCGCAATTCTACCTGATCGGACAAAAGGTCCCAAACCTAAGAATGAAAAGGGCCCCAAAGCCCCAAAACCCCCAAAAGGACCCACACCCCCAGCGACCAAGCGCCCACCAGCCGCGAAACCTCCCGCCGAAGATCCAGATTCCATGTTCAAGGTTGGCTTCCTTGCGGACGTATATCAGGAGAGACCTGTCGGTCCTGAAGGTATCAAGAAGGTTGTGACGCGATTCCCGCCAGAGCCCAATGGATTCCTTCACATCGGTCACAGCAAAGCGATTGCTATCAATTTTGGATTTGCAAGATATCATGGCGGAGATTGTTACCTGCGCTTCGACGACACCAATCCGAAGGGCGAGGAGGAGAAGTTCTTTGTCGCCATCGAGGAGATGGTTAGGTGGCTTGGGTTCAAGCCGGTGCAGATTACATATTCCAGCGACAACTTTGACCGTTTGTACGAGCTGGCGGAGAAGCTTATAAGCATTGACGGAGCCTATGTCTGCCATTGTACCAGTATACCCCCATCGTCCCCACTCTCAAACGCCACCTAGTACTGACATACTTGAAGAAAGTGAAATCATGGCTCAGCGTGGCGGAGGAGAAGGCGAAGGCAAAGCTCGATACGCGTGCCCACACCGCGATCGTCCCACCGACGAGTCTTTAACCGAGTTCAGGGCCATGCGAGACGGCAAATACTCATCGGGCGAGGCAGCTCTTCGGATGAAGCAGGACATAGAGAATGACAATCCGCAAATGTGGGATGTCTTCGCCTACCGGATCCTAGAAGACAAACACGCAAAGCATCACCGAACGGGAGACAAGTGGAGGATATATCCGACATATGATTTCACGCATTGCTTGTGTGACAGCTTTGAGGGAATCACGCATTCATTGTGCACCACAGAATTTGAGCTTTCAAGGGTCTCTTACGAGTGGCTTTGTGACAAGCTTGAGGTTTACAAGCCTATGCAACGAGAGTATGAGCTTTCTCTTCTTAGGAAATATTCGGTCATCTATCTAACAGTCTGCTCTAGATATGGCCGTCTCAACATCAGTGGAACAGTACTCTCGAAGCGCAAAATTATTGAACTTGTCAATGGCAATTATGTAAGCGGTTGGGATGACCCTCGATTGTACACACTCATTGCACTGCGTCGTCGCGGAGTGCCTCCTGGCGCAATCCTGTCCTTTGTCAATGAACTCGGTGTTACCAAAGCCACAACCAATATCGAGATCAAGCGTTTCGAGCAGTCTGTACGTCGGTATCTAGAGACTACCGTTCCGCGACTTATGCTTGTCCTCGAGCCGATTCCGGTCATCATTGACAATCTGCCTGACGACTATCTAGAAATGGTTGAGATGCCTTTTTCGAAGGATCCCGCATATGGGGTATGTAGATCATGCACGAACTGTGGTCCAAGCTTGGGCTCTCACAGTTATTCAAACCTATCCTTCGTAGCTAACTTCTTGATCCCCAACAGTCACACACGGTCCCATTCACCAAAACAGTGTATATCGAATCTAGCGACTTCAGAGAAGTTGATTCAGATAGCTATTTCCGACTGGCACCGGGTAAGACAGTCGGCCTGTTGAAAGTACCATTCCCTATTACCGCCACCACTTTCGAAAAAGATCCAGCTACGGGGCATGTGACCGCCGTACACGCCACGTATGAGAAACCAGAGGACGGTGTTAGCTTCAAAAAACCTAAGAGGTACGTATTACTTTCTCATACCTGTCCCCATTTCTTTAGTGGACGACTGATTGTACCTACTCACCTTCGACAAACTAAACTGTCACGAGTAACATTTGTTATATCATGATACTCCTCTGTTCATCACTATGACTCATCCTTACCTGTTCAATGAGCAGATATTACTTACACCCTTGAATAGCTACATCCACTGGGTTGCCAAGTCTCCCGCTCACCACAGTCCCATCAAGGCCGAGGTTCGCGTCTTTAACCCCCTCTTCAACTCCAGCAACCCTCAAGCACACCCCGACGGCTATCTAGCAGACATCAATTCGAGTTCGATAGAGAAGTTCACCAACGCTATGATAGAAACGGGCTTCGCGGAGATCAAGCGTAGAGCACCGTGGCCAGAGAAGGAAGGAGAGAAGGACGACCAGACGGCGGGGATCTTCCGACCCGAGACGGTACGATTCCAAGGCATGCGAGTTGCTTACTTCTGCTTGGATAGCGAGAGTACCGAGGAGGAAGTGATACTCAATAGGATTGTGAGCTTGAAGGAGGATGCGGAGAAGAATTAATTGTGAGGTTCCCTCCGGCAATAGAATTACGATGACGCTGGTACTGTTATGAACTGGACTAGATCTTTCATCATGGAGTCCAATACCCTCTGGGCATAGATAGACTAATGAAAATACTGGCTCTAGCTGGTGACTTTGTGTGAAGCTTCCCATGAGGTAGTTGTACGAGTATTGTAGAGTGCCATTGAGCTTGGAAGCTTAAGGCTGACAGGTATGACGCTATACCTTATTCGGCAGATACTGTACCACGAGGCGGTGACGTCGCCAATCATCGCCCCACCAATCCCCCTCGTCTCTGCAACCAACTTACTCGAGTACGCGCACGTCTTGACCTTACCTTATCAACTATACACTCAACAACTTCTCTTCTCCTAACACCTCCTCAGATCATCATGTCCTCATCAAAAGACGAAGGAGCAGGCGTTGCGCCTCAGAACAAAGGCTCATGGTCCTCGTTCCTTAAGGTATGGAGCCTGAACAGTACCATGCACATAACAGTCGCCAGCCATCGCACCAAGCTTTACCAATCAACACGACAACTCTACTACTCTTACTGACATGTATCCGTACCTAGTCTATCGCTTCCTTCAACGGCGACCTCTCCTCCATGACCGCCCCTCCGTTCATTTTATCCACCACCTCACTGGTCGAATACTCCGCTTACTGGACCGAACATCCATCGCTGTTCGTCGCGCCTGCTTCGGAGCCGGATCCAGAGAAGCGCGCTTTACTCGTGCTCAAATGGTTTCTCAGCACCCTGAAGCAACAATATAGTAGTAGGAACGAGAAGTTGGGTAGCGAGAAGAAACCATTGAACCCGTTCCTCGGAGAGCTCTTTCTGGGGAGGTGGGAAGATGCTGCTGGGACGACTCAGTTGGTTTCGGAGCAGGTCAGGTGAGTACTACGATTTGTGTCGCCAAAAGATCCTGGGATTAATGATACTGTAGCCACCATCCACCGGTAACAGCGTATTGTATCTGGAACGACAAGCACGGCGTAAAGGTAAGAGATCTGCGTCCCTTCGAGTTAGATCGTTACTGAAGGCCTACCTATAGTTACAAGGATACAACGCCCAGAAAGCCTCGTTCTCTCGTACGATCCACGTCAAGCAGATCGGGCACGCTCTCTTACACCTCGACAAATACAACGAAGATTACCTCATCACGCTCCCTTCCCTCCACATCGAGGGTCTCATCTACGGCAGTCCCTTCGTCGAGCTTAACAAAGCGACCTACATCCAATCCTCATCCGGCTACACCGCCAAAATCGACTATAGCGGCAAAGGCTGGCTGAGCGGCAAGAAGAACAGCTTCACCGCGACCCTGTACCCGGCAGGCAAGGAGAAAGACGTCCTGTACGAGATCTCCGGCCAGTGGACCGACAGCTTCACCATCCGCGACAGCAAGAAGCGCGAAATCGAAACGTATGTCGCTAAGAACAATAAGACAACGCCTCTGACCGTCACACCGGTCGACCGGCAAAACCCGTATGAGAGCCGACGGGCATGGAAGAGCGTGGCTGAAGCGATCACCCGCGGCGACATGGACACGACATCAGTGGAGAAATCTAAGATCGAAAACTCCCAGCGGGATCTCCGCAAGAAGGAACAGGCCGAGGGACGTGAGTGGGAGCGGAAGTTTTTCACTAGGGTTCCGAACGACCCAGTGTTTGAGAAATTGGCCGCTGCGATAGGCGAGAGGAGCGAGCCGGACAAGACGGGTGGGATGTGGAGGTTTGATGAGGGGAAGGCGGAGAAGTCTGCTCAGGCGCTCTATCAGCAACACTAGGGTACGGTAGACCGTAGACGAAATCGAGGGCTTTTCCTGGAGAAACCTTCGAGGTTAGGGCGAGGTGGGGCGTTTTGCTTTCCCCTCTGTTTGGCTGGAAAGCTGTGTGTATGGGGACTTAAACGGGATGGGCACAACTGACTGATGAGTTTCTTGTTCTAAATCATTTTTCACCACCCAGCACGTCTTCCGTTTATAACGTCAACCGCACGGCATGATGTATTGTACCGTGACGACAACCTGATGGATAGCTATCTTTGATACCGAACCAAAGCGCTCCAAGTACGGTAGGCGGATTAGCAGACGCTCGTTTGCCGTTGCTACGACGGTTCATCTGCCATAAGCCCGCTTTCAGTTTTCCCTGATCTCCCTCCGACGAGGACTAATACATAACAGGCTGCGGTACTCCAACTTGTGACCCAGATGGCTTCGGCAAGATTCCGGCCAACATCCTATTGTACCTGGCCTTGAAATCCAATTAGCAGTCTCGCTGCTGACGGTGTAACCCACGATGCCAAAGCCGTGCAGTTCCCCGTCATCGGGATTTCCGTCCGAATCTTCACAGCTTGGTATCGTCGTTGGGTGCAAGGATCCTCTGTATCTCCCTCTACCGTTGGGATTCCCTTCGCTTTTTCCTTATCCGATTTTACTCGCAGCACGGAAACAGGTCGACATGGGCGCCCACCGTGGCACACTTCCTACATTGCTTTCCTGACCGTTTTCCGCCAAATTCCCTCGCCCTGGGCGAAACGTCTGGCTTGAGGTTCCTTGATCTGCTCGTTGCTGTTGAGACGCCGCTACGTCCGTGGATCCTTGGATAGCACGTTACTTGGCCCTGAGAGGTCGAGTCGTTTACCCTTCTTTCGTTTGCGGCTTGGCTTGTGTATCTGGGCTGGATGTATTCTCTGGTGAGCTAGCTTACACACATCACATCGCATGCTTGGTTGATGGCCGCTATCTGTTGAGCATGGAAGACATGGTTCCTATCTGTCTGGCCCCCGGCTTACAGTGTCTACCCCACTGGCTTCATTCTCTGACATCTCATGTTCTGGCATCTGGAGGGAAACACAGGATATTGCCGACAACCATCAGAAGTGGCTGGGGTCGCTACCTTGGCGATATTTGTTCGTTCGTTCCTCTTTTCTCTCGTCATGTGCTTGGCCCAGCAACTGTTCGTCCGCCCTTGGAGCTTCGGGTTTCGGAAGGTTCTCGGAGCCATGCGGCGGCCTCCCGCTGACTAACGATAATATAACCCTCATCCTCCCCGCTCCTCTCTCCCTTCCCCTCCTGAACCTCACTATACCTACGACAAGTACCATGAAAGCAAGCTTTTGCCCATGCCCCGCTCGATCCCATCCCCCAACCCTTAAAATAAGCACCACAAATCTCGAGCCATCAAACGACAGCAATGGAAGTCCGCCATATGGTCAGAAGATGTGGCGGATGATATTTACATTCCACTGCATCGGCTGTCGGACGAAGCAGAGGATTGCATGTGAGAGAAATGGCTACGGCTTCTCAGATACAGGTCGGTATGGTTTGGGGGAAGATTATGACTTGTTACTCACTCCTTCCTTGATGATTCGGGAAGTGAGAGGAAGGAAAGGATGGAGGATGAACATATGTATATTTCTTGGGGTGAAATTGTGGCTTGATGGGGGTCCTGATATGCATGTACCTCAGTATGGGCGGGACAGATGGGATGGCGATGGAAAAGTCGTGGAAGTTATATCGGGTAGGTTCAGTGGAGGATTATGGGTATGTGGCGAGTGTGTTGGAGGAGTGGAAGAAGGGTGAGGATGCGCTGAGGAACAGTAAGGGTACCGGGATACGTCTGGGGTCCTCCGTAATGGAGGAAGGTACATATAATACTCTACCTGGAGATATCATGCCATACTCGGAAAAGGAGTAACTCCTGTTTCGAGGCGTCTTCGACATGGGTTCGACTATCTACTGAGGTGTGCGAGGTTTGTAGCATACAGCTATGGAGCACCCTGTGTAAACATCTTATATCGGTAGGGTAGGGTATACAGCACCCATAGCCCCACCAATCGCGAAGGCCGCCATCTGTACATGGATACTATCTCCGGCCTCAGCCTTCGTCTCATGTTTGGAGTCCCCGCTTCAGCGGCTGTGTCCAACTTCTGTGGAAGAAGTGGCTGCTTCTTGTTCTCTGCTTTCTCTTTGTGCTTGTAGGAATGCAACAGCTGTAGTCGTTCTTAGCTACAGTGGCTAGGGTTTCTTCGACGACGTTAGTCCTTCTAACTTCACTGCGCAGTCTGCGGGATTGAAGCTGGGGATCGCCCGCGCGTGCTCGTTTCAGGTCGACTCGTCGGGTCCCGTCTCAGTTGAGGAAAGTCGCGAGCCCGCCGACCTCTCTGACCTACTTGTGACCTATCCCCCGCCTTGTTGTTACTCCTCGCTCGTGACCGATCCAATCCCTCTATCCCGTACTGAGACACCAGTCATGTATGTCACCTCAGTCTTGACTGCCAGTCTCTGCAACTCGCTCTAACCGTCCAGGTGCCGGTCCGTCAAACGCGTCAAGTGTGCCTGGGCTGCGGCCGTCACGGGAACCATGTCATTACGCTGAGCTTCCAGGCTTGCCGGCGGAAGGCGCAGACGGGGAGATGCGCGCAGGACCTGGTCACGTTGAATAAGTTCCGGTGGGAGTTATGTTCGGAATGCGCGAGTCGGAGGCGGGCGCGGCGGGCAGCGGTGGTAGGTGGGGGAGGTAGAGGGGGAGGTAGAGAGGGAGGGAACCAGCGATGGTGATCGAGATGGTGGAGGGGGCAGATTGTTTCCGGAGTTAGGCGGAGAGGAGTTCTCGGGGGGTGTTCTCATGGGATTGCTGCGTTTATTGAGTTCATTTATCGAAGGTTTCATGTGTCGGGTCTGCTGCAGGGCTCGCAATCTCGCCAATCAACCCATCCAGAAAATTATCCGCCTGCTTCTGTCCCCTCTTCTCCCGAATCAGCTTCCGTCTCGCCTCAACCTCCACCCTCCTCTTCTCCCTCCTCTTCTCCCTCTCCTTCCTCCCCCTCTCCGTCTCCGCCCGCTCCCGCTCCAAAGCCTCCATCTCCTTCTGCCTGCCCTCCTTATCCCTCGAGAAGCTGTAAAAGCCGACGCCTTTACTCCGCACCTCGCCGTTCGCATCGTAATGCACCTCTTCCGGCGGCGTCATGCTCCGATCCCGCTTGCGCGCCAACGTCTCCATCTGCGCCGCGACCGGCTCCTCTGGATTAAACGCCGCCGTCTGCACCGTATCACCATAGATCAGTGCGCTAGGCTGCGCCGGACGCGCCGAGAACCGATCCGGCTCCTCCGCCGCGTGAGCCTGCGCTTTCCTCCTGCGCTCCTCCCTCGCGGCTTCGGCACGTGTGCCCCGCCTCTGCCTGCCGAACTCGTCTTCGTAATCGACCATCTCCTCCTCGCTGTCGCCGTTGTCGGAATCGGACGGCGTCTCGTAACTGCCACCTCGACCCGCAGCCTCGTCCTCCGCCCATTTGCGGTCGAAATCCACGAGCCCTCGCTCATCTCGGGCTTCGTCGCCGCCGGGAGGCACGTAATCTCCCCTTTTCATCGCGGCGTAGAGACGGGCTTTCTCCTCCATCTTGCGCTTGGACCGGTGGAGGGTGGCCGAGTCAACGGCGCCGATGTCGGCTTGCGTCTGGACGGATGGGCGTCTGCCATCGTCGAGAAGATCTTTGGCGGCGCGCTTGTTGGCGTTCTTGTTGTGGGCGGTGAAGATGTCGGATTTAGATTTTGTTGGACGGGAGCGGCCGGCTGAGATGCTATGTCCGGCGGGGGGTTTGGATATGAGGGAGGCGAGCTGCGATGTGAAGGCTAGGCTGGTTGATGAGGAGATTTCTCTCGTGCCTTTGGTGGATTTTGGGCGTGGGAGACCGTAAAGTGAGGAGTCTGGCATCTTTGCATATGTGGCTGATAGTTGACTACTCGTATAAATGAGTGGAGGGTGAGTTTGACATTAACTCCATCGGGACATGGCAGGGGGTTCAAGAACGGTAAGTTAGCGAAGGCGGTGGCAGAAACCCCCACCATGAATTGGTATCAACGTTGAGTTATTCAGTTTGAACGTAGTTGGCAAAGACGACAGGCTCACCTTTAGCACTAGAACCAGGGACAAGCCGAGCGGGAGAGAATCACTTGTACAGCTATGCCTGCAGTCTACATTGCTGTCATAGGTAAGCTTGCGCATTCCGTCTGCAGTCTCATACCATTGGAGAGCCCTTCTTTCTCGGACCCGCTACCACTTCAGTAGACCTGGACAATATCTGGGGCCAGTCTTAAATCTCTCTTTCTCATTCCCAGAGATCCTTATTTTTCTGATCCTCTGTACGCAGTCGACATACAGAAGTCTCATGCTTTTCACAATTGTGACTTTCTTCCATCCCAACGAATCCCGTACTCCACATATTTCACCGGCTTCCAGTCATAGTCCCACCTACAACCCCCCGCTTCTACTCACAGAACAAATCTAACCAAACCTCCCAGGCGTCGGCGGCGTCGGAAAATGCTTCCTCTCCCAACTATCCGCCCTACAGCCTCGCTACCCGCAAATCTCCCTCGCGCTCATCGCGCGCAGCAACCGCATCCTCTTCAGCGAAGACTTCCGGGGCCTCCCCCTCTCCACCTGGGAGACCTCCCTCGCGGCCTCCAAACAAGCGGTCCTCGGCCTGCCCGACATCCTCGCCTACCTCCGCAACGCGCCGGGACCGGTCGTCATGGTCGACAACACCAGCAACCAGGACGTCGCCGAGTCATACCCGCTGTTTCTCAAACAGGGCATCAGCGTCGTGACGCCGAACAAGAAGGCGTTTTCGGGAAGCTACGCGCTGTGGGAAGACATCTTCGCCGCGGCGGCTGCGAGGGGCGGAGGGATGGTGTATCACGAGAGTTCGGTCGGCGCTGGGTTGCCGGTGATATCGACGCTGCGGGACCTGGTCGAGACAGGGGATGAAGTGCGGAAGATCGAAGGCGTGTTTTCGGGCACGATGAGTTTCCTGTTCAACAGCTTCGCGCCGGTGGCTGGGGGCGGGGGCTCGTTTAGCGCGGAGGTGAAGAAGGCCAAGGAGTTGGGGTATACGGAACCCGACCCGCGCGACGATCTGAATGGGCTGGATGTGGCGAGGAAACTGACGATTCTGGCGAGGATGGTGGGGTTGAAGGTCGAGGGGCCGACGAGTTTTCCGGTGCAGAGTCTGATTCCGAGGGAGTTGGAGGGGGTGGGGAGTGGGGAGGAGTTTTTGGCGCGGTTGGGGGAGTTTGATGGGGAGATGGAGGAGGTGAAGAGGGAGGCGGAGGGGAAGGGGAAGGTGGTGCGGTATGTGGCGAGTGTGGATGTGGAGGCTAATGAGGTTAAGGTTGGGTTGGAGTCGTTTGATAAGTCGCATCCGATCGCGGCGTTGTCGGGGAGCGATAACTTGATCGCGTTCCATACGAGACGGTATGGGGCTAATCCGTTGATCGTGCAAGGTGGCGGGTGAGTTATCTCCATCTTCTCCTAGTCGTCTTTTCTCTCCCTTCAGTTTCGGTTTGCATACGCTCAGAAGTCATGGGCCGTGTTCTGTTGGTGCTGGTGCTAACTCATGAGTATGTAATAGTGCTGGTGGCGACGTGACGGCCATGGGCGTGACGGCCGATTTGATCAAAGTTCTGCAACGACTGCACGTATGATTATCCAGCTATGTGATAAACTGGTAGTTTGTAGCGCCGCATGTAAATAGATAATTTGTACACATGCCTTACACCATGCCGATTATATGAGAGTGGTACCATCTAACAGTGAAGTTCATTCTGACGTGGAGCAGCAAGCAACTCTAGGAGAGCGCATACTCAGCACATTTCCGTCCTCATTCTGAGAGATGAGTTTGGGATGGCCACAAGAGCGGACGGTGGTAGTATAGCATAGCGTGGCCGCCGTCAGACGACCGCAACACCAAGAACATATCGCATAAGCAGAACCCGTAACCACCTCGCTAGAATGGCTGAACAGATGAGATATCGTACTTCAAAGTAGAGAAGTATGCTCCTGGCCAAGAAAGACTTTTAACGACGCAGATGGAGTAGGGTATCATGAGAGAACATATAATAAAGACCGGTCAAAACAATAGTCATGGACGCTAGAGGCAGAAGTAGAATCGGCGCCCTATGAAGAGGAGAGTAAGTGCTGTATTCCTAGATCTGTCAAGTCAAGCCTCGAGTATGTGCGTGTGTAACCAGTGGCAGAGAAGCAAGTAATATAGGCTAAGGGTTGGCCACGATGTCGTTGATGATATTTCTGAAATCAAGAGCGTCTGTTGGAAGGTCAGTCAGTCAAACCAGTACCGATACATGGATGCTCGAAAAGATTGCAGTCAAGGCTGATGGCGAAGAGTACGACAGGTGGAACTCACCGTCCTCGGCAGTGAAATGCAGTTCGTGGTCGCCCCGCGGCCCATACTGCGGTTTATAGTCGGGCGAGAAAACGAAGCGGTTGAGTTCGCGGAGGTGGATGACTCTACCATGCCGGCGCATCCAGGTGTGTGAAGTAATGTGGTGGGTTATGAAAGCCGTCCAGATGGGGGTCCTATGATTTGGATTTTTTTCGTCAGAGGTCTGTGTGTCTGGGTATATGTAAAATGGGGTTGTGGGAGAGGAAAGAAACCTGTTCAACTCGCCGCCATGGACGGAGGCTTGGATTCGGATTCCTTTCGAGTCACGGTCACGGTAAAGGCGCAGAGCATGCATGTAGCCGTCGTCATAGATTTTGCTAAGAGAAATCATTCAATACTTGCGTGAGTTGACAACGCTGTTGGTTTGGTCCACTTACGCCGCGAATTCCTCTCTTTCTCCATGGAGTTCGTGATCATCAATGTCCCTTACAGGGCTACCGGAGTCTTGAGACCGTAAGGCGAGAAAGGTGCAGTAGAAAAGAATCATGCCTGAGGACGTTGTAAGTTCGGGTGTATAAAAAGCACTGTAGAATAACTCACGTTCGTACGTCGTAAACCTCAAATTCGCCCAAACATCCATGGATCGACTTAATCGATTCGGTTTTCTGAGCTGAATGCAAGACTCACTCCGATTCGCTTTCAAGGCTGAAAGAGGGAGGCAACATAATGTCGGCCGGTTGGAACGCAATGATCGGCAGAGGATCCTAGCTCGGAGATCTGATTGCCGCAAGTAAAGGGAGACGATCAAGTCTTGGCTGTCGAACGGCCTACATTGCTCAGCTACGACAACGTCTGATTCGACAAAGCCGGGCTTACAATTCACACAATCTCTCATATTCCTGGGCCAGGCGGGACCTCGCATCGGGCACATCTGGACCTAGACACGCTGATCTAGATAGTTGTCAGCAAGTTAGTCGGTCGACGCCGAAGCACGGTAACGCACACCTGTCCAGACGATCGGAAAGGGGTGGCCGATTGTGCCTGCTCGAAGACGGTCACGGCCCAGTGGGGGGTGACTGAATTACCGCCGGACGAATGGGACGAGCTACTGACAACGGTCGGTGAGATTGGTATGTCAGGAGCTCGGGGAAAGAAGGGGGACGGAGGTGATCGCGGCTCGGCTCCACCTCTCAGCCTTAGGAATGACCGCCGTCTTCCCACTATGGTGTATTGTAAGTGTCGGTCAGAACGACAATCGAACGTGTTGGACGAAAATCGAAAATGTTATCTAAGAGAATGCAAGTTGCGGTCAAGCGTACGCTGTGGTCCAAGTGCTACGGCATCCAAGCGTCTCGTTTGGGCATCTACCAGCGCGTTGATACTCCAACGAAGTCGATCCATTTCCCTGGGGTCAGGAGGATATCTGACAATCATCAATCGGCTGACTTCGGACACAAGCTTGGGGCCCAACCTTCGCATCGTACAACACAATTCCATGATGAATTGTCGGAACCGCTCCAGACGGGTTTGCAGCGTGTTGCCACTCTCTCGTTCGAAGTGACTGCAGATCTCTATCCACACTTCCCGGTACGCCCTCACCGTTGGAGGGTAACCGTCGCGGTTCAAGCCGTCGAACAGCTTACGAGTATCTCTTAAAGTAATTGAGAGGCTCAATTGGACAAGATCCAGGTCGTCTTGGATGATAGTCGCCCTCCGTCCATATTCTGGAGAGGTAATAATAAAATCCAAGTCTCGTAGGGCTGAACCGATGGCGTATAGTTCGGCAACCAGCGCGGTTAGTTCTGTGAAATAGTCATCCGGAAGGGCGTCCAAGAACCGATCGAAAGCAGTACCGACGTCCCGGGCATTCTGGGCTTCGGCAGCTAAATTCATACTCGCAGCCCGAACATCAAGCTATCAAGCGAAGAGAAGATGTTGAGCTGAAAATCGAAATATAATGCGGCCACATCGGCGTGTGAGATAGGATTCGAATTTGGAGATTCTCAAAAAAGCGTCGCATCGCGCTTAGGAGTACGAGTACTCGCAGATCCACCGATACCAAAATGGAAATAATTTGTATTGCGGCTCTAGAAGATACCTTTACCTAGTCATCGGCACGTTGACGTGTCAGTCCGTCCATGGGCGGCAGAGTGACCGATTGATTGCGGAGTCGAGGCCAATGAGGTGGAGGTGGAGGTGCGGGTGAGTTTGCGTCTACCTTATGATCGATGAGTCCTGCCGATAGTTACTCGGTTGTAGTCGAATCTTTCCCTCAGGAGATCTCTCTCTCTCTCGTCTTTCCTCCTCTTCTCTATCCTGATCGAATTATATTGCTGCAGTCAGGATAACAAACGGTAAAGACACAACATACAAAGCTTATGCACCACCTGTCTGGGCACGCTGATGCGGTGTCGCCAACATACGCCCGACATAGTGTATAACAGATTCCGTCATTCATAATTGACTTGGTGACCGCCAAACCGCATCATCATCTGATGTCGAGTCCAATTAGATCCGAGGTGACTTTTAGTTGCTGCATATCCGGAGCCAGTCGTGGAGAGTAAGTGACCGCCCGTATTATTATTCTGTCGAGGTAAGGTATGATGATTGCTCCCTAAGGCAAAGGCATCAGGTAAGCCTTGCATGCATGTATGTGTATGTTAGCCTCGATATAGGTATACGAGTATCTAAATTGATCCGATCGACCGTGCGACAGCAATACCCCGGCGACGCCGTTCGAGGAGACGCGGCTCAAGTCTACCGATCATCAAGCAATCTTTGAGTTTGGTGTCACCGTCCGCTGCCATCAAATGTTCTTGATGCACTCCTTATCCAACATCTGTAAGGACGATAGTCCTCATGACGGGGCCGGCAGATGATACTGCTAATTGTAGATCGGCGTGTCTTTTTAATAAGAATACTGCTGTCGAGCATCACAGACTTTTTATCCAAGCATAGTATATAGTATTTGAAGTGTGCGTGATGGCAGCCTGAATTGCAGACGATCTCGCGTGTACTCCAGTAAGGCAGGTTGTTCAACACAACGTTCCCTCTGAACATCGGTGGCAGAGCAAATGGAGGCCAAAATACAGCATTCATCGGGTGGCATCGACTACCTTTATATATTTCATTCCATCCGAAAGTGAGGCAAGACATCTATTGTTAGTGATGACTCCGCCTCAGAATGACAAACGGCTCCGCCTTGTTCTGTCACACGCTACAGGGGGGCCTCGGATAAGGCGACGCGTCAACGATATTCAGGCACGCGTCTGGGTGGACGTCGATGAAGCAACGCATCAATGCACGGGAGCGATGTGAGAGGATATCTTGATTGAGCGCCCTGGAGCTAGTGTACATAAATCATCAATGTTCGCACGACGAGAATGCCCAGTCGAACACTGAACACTTGGTTTCCGTGGGGCGAAGTGTGACCACCCTCAGATCGGCCTTTTGTGGCCTATTAAAGCCCCGAGAGCCTGACCGAATGGAAAGCGATAGATGAAAAGCCGATAATCCCATCTCCCAGAGCACCCAGCCGAACAGAAAAGAAGGAAACAGGAGGACAGTGCGACCGGCAAGCGGAGGCGAAGCACGACTGACGACGACAGTACTTGAAGTGTGCCGAAGTAGACATGCAGACGCCTAGCTGGTGGCATCGGTAGACTCGGTGGTAAGCCGGGTTAACCGGATTCCTCCTCGTCATCGCCGGCCTGTACAACGGTCAGTCAACGACGACTGTCTTTTTCTCCTCTGGCCGTCGACAGGCTCGGAGCTCACATTATAGCTAGCCTTCTCGTCCTCGTAACGTTTCTTGTCAGCAGCGGCCTTGGCTTCGTAAGGTTGACGCTGTTTCTCGTTCAAGGCCTTCCACCTCTCGCCCAGGACCTTGCCGACTTGACCTGCAGGCACGACGACGACCTTCAGCACATGGACATAAGGAAGAATTCAACAGTGGATCCTTCATACCGAAGCTGATGCCAGGATTCTCTTCTCTCACATTCTCGCGCTGCTCGTTGGCGAAGAACATGTAAGCGGAGAGACCACGCTTCGGCGCATTGGGATCTGGTGGAGCGAGTCAGCAAGCGATGACACCAAAGGGAGGGGATTGATGGCGTGTTGGGAGAGCGTACCCTTCTTCTTCTTCTCGGTGGTTCTGGCCTTAGTCTTGCGGGTGGTGGTCTTCTCTTTAGGCATGGTGGTGGTTGAGTGTCGAGCAATGGAGGCTGTTGACGAGGCCGGCAGATTAGTTATCCACACAGTTCAAGTAATTGCGCGTCGGGCAGTCTGGACAATAGCAGCTGTCGAATGGAAGTAGTAGCACACTGAAGAGTGGAAGTATTCTGGAGGACGGGCCCCTCAGTAAGGGTCTCGCGCCTTCTGGATGCGGTCGCAAACTGAGACGCGCCATAATGAAACTTCGTGTAGAGAGATTTCGAATGGGGAAGACGACGGAACAGAATCACTCACCTAGTCAAGAGATAATGGATGTTGACTGAAATCGAATTGTTGCGGTTCCTATACGGTAGATAGGTCAGTCCATGATCAAAACAAACAACGAAGATCGGGCGCGCCATGATGAATTGCGTCAGGAAGAGAGCAAATGAATGAAATCAAGCGTCGAAAGTGCCGGTGAATTGATTGGGAGCGATTGGGAAAATAAATAAATTTGAGCGATTCTTGTTGATGATATTGAGAATCTGGTTAGGGAGGTGACCTACGATTGAAGGGAGTTGATCACAGTACTTTGTGTATTTGCGGTGTGCTCTCTCACTGCGGTCGGTCTCTCTCACTGAAGTTGTATGAGGGGAGAGAAAGGCGGGCAGGAAAGTGGGCAGAGCTGCCTCTACCTAAATGTATGAGTAATTTACCAGACCTTCTGCTAACGGAGCTACCCGTAATTTATGGTAAAATAACATAACATCGGCCCCCCTTCCCTACAAATATCCCGTGCGCCTTTAACAACAGAGGGAAAGAGGTACCTTGTAAGGTAGGTAAGGTACGCGGCAACAATGAAAAGCCAAGCCGACGCAAGCAACAGCAACAGAGCACAACAACCACCGGTAAGGTATGCTCGTTTAGGCGCATATACATATCAGTACAGGCTGCATCAAGCAAACAGAGATGTAGCAAGTACCGACATAGCCTCTATAGAAATTAACGCGAGTGTAAGTTACAGTATGTCCAGGAAGTGGGTGTGTATTTCGCAGAACAGCAGACTGAATTAACTACATGAGTAAGCCGCTTTCTGGCTGCTCGCAGGTTTTCATAAAACGTGCATAACTATCTCGATTTATGCCAACTGCAGCAGCATGAATGCCGGTGCCTTCTCTCTTTTCTTCTCCTACCTTATGAGCAGCGCTGAGGCTCTACCCTTATGAGATGGTGACTACAGGCATTCATTGACCAATCCAGTCTGTCTCTCAGTTCTTCCCCGTAAGCGACAAGCATGGAGGAAGCAGTCACCTAGACAGAGGTCACATCTCGTCTCAGCAATCCAGAGCTCGCAGAAGGTCTCAGCATCTTCGAGCAGTATGTATGATAGACACTAGCGATCCGTGGCTCTGATCCCAGCTGCGTGGAGAGATCATCCCTAGTCCTCTTCACAGATTATAGCGTACGCTCCTCACCACCTAATTCTCGTATCAGGCGAAGCTGGAGCTCCTGTTCAGCATAGTGTCATCGTACTGGATGTGGAGCGCATTGACCTTAACCTGTTCTCAGCGAATGCCCACAAGTCAGATGATAGCATAGTTGTCCTACCCTTACTGTAGCCATCATCGCTGGACTATGGTCTCGCGTAGAAGGCCTGGACTGAGAGTGCGGCGGAGGAGGAAGAGCGCCGTATCCTGAAGCTGCCGATGAGTATGTCCGTATGATCCTTCCGGAATCGGCTACACATCCAGGACAGGTTCTCCATCACCGTCGTCTACGACAAGTTCTCGAAGACTCTCATCCCGCGCCCAGTCGACTCCGCTACCCACAACAACCGCACTGATCACGCTCTTCAGGATTGTCCACTTCGATTTGCTGACTTCAATCTCCGCTTCTAGGTCTTCAAGCTGACGTTTCAGTTCGGGATCGGTGACCTGATCTCTATCTTCGGCTTTAGACTCCTCCGCTAGACTCAGTAACGTGCGAGCCAGCTCCTGGTTCTTCTTCATAACAATGCGGTTCTCTGTCTCCGCCTCTAGTAAGGAGTCCAAAGTCGTCTTGAGATCCGATGAAATAGTCGTATGCGCCATGGAGAGCACATCCCGGCGATTGACGAGAGTTGACAGCATTCTAATCTTGTCAGTGTGATATCTAGTAGACTGTCGAAGTTCGTACCGTTCCGCAGTTGTGGCCTGTTCTCCTGAGTGCACTGCTTTCAGGATAGGATCGGTCATGAGGACATTCTCAATGATCTGGTTTCGTAGTGAATAGGTAGCTTTGGCTTTGAGAAGTTCATTTTCAGCTCTCCTGACTTGATCGTCCAAGTCGTCGCTCTCAAGAAGCTCGTCAACAGGCACTGCCGCGGATCAGCTGATGCAGCCTATACTGGTAGTGGCGTAAATCACCTGGCTGGACGGTCTTCTGAGCTTCCAACAGACTACATTCGAGCTCTATCTCCTTAAGACTGTCGTAAAGATCGAGTATTTGCTGTTCACGCTCTGACAGAGAGACCGCGTCGTGAGGATCATTGCGTACTAGATCCTCATAGATCCTTCGCGCATCCCGATCAGTGCCGGTTCCTTGTAAAGATAGGTTACCGATCCCCTCCAGTGTAGCCATTAGCCAGGTAGGCGATGGAGACACGTTTTCCTAAACGCGCAAGCAGCTGATAACGGCGAGGTAGATCATCCCACTTCGCGCGTGTTTGGCGATCCTCCGAGATCTGTGGCTTGTTTGTGGCTGTGCTGTGCTTCTGATACTCACTTTATGACTCGCCCTTACGAGACCTATGGCACAAGCCTACTGTCCACAACGCCTGGGAAACTGAGAAAGTTTGCGAATCTGGCTAGCTGCGTGAGGTGGAGGGGATGTCGTTGCTGCTCTACATTGCACATACGGGCGAGAGCTTACAAGCAGATCCTGCGACTTTCGCAACGTGAGTGGGATGACTTTGCTTTGATATACTGTGACTTGGCAGATCGGAGGAAACCATCGAATACCGTATGACTGACTGGGGATGTCTTATCCAGTCTCGATGCGTTGCGAACATGGATCGCCCGCAATACCTCTGTTCCGGCGCAGAGGCAGATCCTCATGACTGCTCGGGGAAAGCAAGTCCGCCTCCAGACACTCTTGAATGAGGTACTTTACAGATCTTCTGTGGATGAGCTGGCAACAACCGCTGATGATCAGCAGACGGAGATATTTGTGTACGATCGTCAATACCTCGTTCCACCTACTTCCGAGTCTCCAAAACATCTCCCACCAACCATACCGTTGCCAGCTGATTTTTCACCGGAAGAACCACCAGATACGCTGTCGAGTCAAAATGATCTACAAGCATGGCAGAGTCTCTTCATGAAAAGGAGAGCGTGGGCGTTGCGAATTGTGGAGAGATGTGATACGATGACTGCGTCAGCTCAGAAGGTTAACCGCGAAGTTACTATAATTAGGCGCGGAGTTGGGGTTGCGGTCGAAAACCTGAAGACGCACGTTAGAAGCCTGGAACAGAAATTCGGAGATGCAAATGCGTGGGTGGGGAACCTGGTGCAAGAGCATCACGCACTGGTTGAGAGCTGCGATGCTGTCATGTCAGGTCTCCACAACTTACCGGCAGAGAAAGCTTTCTTGCCCTTTCTTGAAGCTGCCAATTTCACGCGAGATGGTGCAAAGGTTTCCTTGAGTACACGATCTGTAACCACGCTCAAGGACTTTGTAAAGGTGGAAGATGTTCAAAATGCAATCCGTCTTAGTCGCCGCGTGGCGGATATTGGCAGTCGGTTGTCCGAAATCGGCGTCCATGTTGAGAGGATCACGTCTGATAGCCAAGATTTGGTTGCCAGTGTGGATATGGAGGTTAATCGGCCTGTGTCTGGGAGTTCTGACGAGGTGGAACAGTTAATGGAAGACATCGAGCTGATCGCCAAGAAAGTCAGCACGGACTACGAGCATGTGTTAGGATTACAGAGCTCCCCGAAAGCCGTATCACAGGCGTCGAAGATGGCGTTGGTGCATACGAGGGATTATCTTCCAACACTGAAGGAGCGAAGTCATGAAATCAGTCAACAAGTACGCTCAATTTCCGAGCAAAGGAACACCTCTTCAGTGTCTGCCGTCCGTCAAATGCAGACCATCTCAGCTATCGAATCGATGTTAGCGAGCATTCACCAACAGTTATCGACCTTGACTATAGATCCGGAAACCACCAAGGCCTTTGACATTCTCAGCTTTGTGGCCCATTTACCTTCACTATACGGCGCTTTACTCATAGAGTCAGTCATGCGTAGGGAATGGCGGGAGAGAATGACTGCTGATTCTTCTACTCTGGCGGAAGAGATGGCAATGTACAAAGAGGAAGAAATGAGACGGCGCAGAAAGTGGCTGAAGGGCATAGAAGGTCACCTAAACTCCGACGTCGTTGATACTTCGTCGCTGGCTATTGAGGTCAACTTGCGGGGAGAAGAGAAAGAATGGCCTTTTGTTACTCGAGAGAACCTTTCAACGTTCCTCGAGAAGCTCAAGGGAACGAAAGGGATGAAAAATACGGTTGAGAACTTTTCTCAGATGTTGAAGGACCTGGATACACCGAATCGGCAGCAGACGCGCAGAGCCAAAGCGTTCAAAAATGGCAGTGTTTACGATGTCGGCATGGGAAGAAGCTCGTTGCTTCTTCGAGGAGACGATGATTTGCTACGAAGCCTGAAACACGACAAGTCAAGGCTTGAAGACAGATTGAAATCCTCGGACAGTCGAATTCGGAAATTAGAAGATCTTCTCCACCGGCAGAGTCAGTTCAATCGGACTATGAGTGGCAACGACTTCCAACCTGCAGGTACGCATGTTGCAGAGCAGCAATCTCCAACACCAAATCAGCCCTCATCGACAACTACCTCACGACCGCACGAGAATCTCTCTCGAAGGTCTTCGGTGTCGTTACGAAGACTTTCTGCGAACCAGGGAGCTGAAGACAGAAGTCTTGTACAAAGGATCGTGGCACTAGAAGCGGAGCTGTCGTCGGAGAAAGACCACTCCGCTGCTTTGCGTAAAGAAGCACTCGCGAGAGGGACTGCCGACCATGAGTATAAGCGACAAATGGAAGAAGCAGTATCAACCAAGAAAGACCTGATGGAGAATCTAGAAGCTCAGCAAAAGGAATTCGATGATGAGCGTAGACTTTTGGAAGATGATACTAGCAAGCTCAAAGTCAGAGTCGAAGAGTTAGAGGACGAGCTTGACCGAGTTCTTGGAAGTCGGGATAATGAGAAGAACAGCGCTGACGACAAAGTGACATCTCTCGAAAAAGAACTTGAGAGAGTAAAGAGAGACGCAGCGGAATCGGTGCAAAGGGCTCAAGGCCAGACTGACTATCTACGTGATGATTATACACTGCAACGGGAGAAGGCAATCAAGCTCGATAAGCAGAATCAGAATATCGAGGAGGAGAAGAAGCAACTACAAGAAAGAATTCAGATGCTCGAGGATCAATTACGCATTCATGCTACCAGCGAGAGTGAACATCTGGCCACCTTGCAGGCAGTTCATCGTCGATTATCACCAGATGAGAGTATACCGGAGGGATTGACTGCTCTTGTGGAGTCCGTCGATTTTGTCTCGGAGCGTTTAACAACGAGAATCAAAGAACTCGAACAGAACTTATCTATAGCACGAGCAGATCTTGAACTACTCAGCTCTCGATCAAAAGACATCGAAAGTCAGCTCTCCAGCATAAGGGAGACGTTGGGTATTAAAGAGACAGAGGTTGGTTCCCTGAGCGAACGGCTGGCAGAGGAGAAGGCGAAATATAATGCTTTAATATCCGAGCTTGAGGATGAAAGGATGCAACTCAGCACCTTGCGGACGAAGTTTGCCGCGGGAGAGACCGGTTCGGAAGCCTTAAAGGAACGATTGGTCGAAGAAGAAGGCAAAGTTGCCAGGCTATCCGAAAAGCTCGCTGCCACCGAGTCTATAGTCCAGAGCTTGGAAGGAGAAGTCTCAGCAGTGCATGGCAAATTGCAGGAAGCGCAAAGGACTCAGACCACAACCACCACACGTCTCGAGACTCGCAGCGTGCAAGCCAAGGAACTTACGCAAAGGTTGTACACTCATACTGAGCGCATCAAAGGACTTCTAGAGTATTTAGGCTACAATGTCACGTTGGAGAATGGATCGACGGCTATCCAGCGAGTACCGCGAACCGTCAGTGCCAGCACCACCATCATCGATCCCGCGTCGTCGATGAACCGCAGTCTGTCAGGTCCACTACCAACAAGACAATCGTTCGAGAACACCACCGACCTCGCTCTCCTCCACTGGATGCACGCCTCCGACTCCGAGGCCGAGACCTCACAGTACGCCACGTTCATCTCTCAAGCCGGCAGCTTCGATATGGACGCCTTCTCCGAAACCATCATCAAGCGCATCAAAGAAACCGAACACATGGCGCGCAAATGGCAGAAAGAAGCGCGTGCCTACCGCGACAAATCTCACCGCGCTGCCAGCGAAGCGCACGAGAAAATCGCCTTCCGCGCGTTTAAGGAAGGCGATCTGGCCCTCTTCCTCCCAACCCGAAACCAGGCCACCCGCCCATGGGCCGCCTTCAATGTCGGCGCCCCGCACTATTTCCTGCGCGAGACGGACTCGCACAAGCTGCGTACGCGAGACTGGTTGCTGGCTCGCATCTCGAAGGTCGAGGAGCGCGTCGTCGATCTATCCAAGTCCATCAACGGCTTCAATCCTGCAGCGCCAGGCAGCACCGAGCGCCGCTCCCTGAACAGTGACGACGGCGGTCCCTCCATTGACGACGAGAACCCCTTCGAACTCTCTGACGGGCTACGCTGGTATCTCCTCGACGCGGCGGAAGAGAAGCCCGGGGCGCCGACCACGCCAGCAGGGCCGGCGAAGAGCACGGTAGCGAGCGCGCACGTCGACGCCAAGGGCAGCATCCGCATGAAGAAATCGAAAGACGGCAATGGCGGGGCCAGCAAGACGCTCAGTAAAAGCCTCGACAGTCGGCGCAGCAGTACGAATTCAAAAAAGGGTCTTCCCTCGCCCGCTCCGCCTGCCGGATATTCGGCGCCCAATGGAGGAGGTGGATCTGGAGATGTTTCGCGTGGGAATACGTCGTCTGGAGTTGTATTGCAGGAGGGCCAAGGCCCTGCGTCTGACTCCGCTGCTGCGACGCTGGCTACCGCCGCTCTTAGAGAGGACGAGACGAGTACGGTTACGGTTACGGCGCGGGATAGTGAAGAGGTGCGCACAGATCTGTTGTGGGGGCCCTAGTCGCAGTAGCGAGGCTGACGGATTGGACACATGCAGGGAGGACCTGTCCCAGGACCAGGACCAACACAAAGACTAGGACATCGCATCCTATCTCCGCAGCCTACCCGATCGAGAACACAATCCGATCTGGCGACATCGGCTTCGGCTCCCTCGTCGCCGTCAAAGGTGCTGGAGAAACCAAAGTCGAAAGGGTGGGATTCGTTTTTGTCGTGGGACTGGAAGGTTGAGAGCGGGAGTGCCAAAACTAGGCGCTGAGAGGGTCGGGGAAGTGGACGTTTGTGGGGTGTTGTTGGGCTCATACGGAGTTAGACCTCAGGTTCAGGTTGGTGGGAATCGGTGGTGTTGTTTGAGCATGATCGTGAATAGAGTCGGCATTAGGGTTAGGCTTAGGTCTGGTTTCATGGAGCGAAGCGAATTTGCATTGCATTGCATCATCTGCACCAAGTTTTCTTTCCTTCCTTTTGCGTGGCTGAGCGTTCGTTCGTTCGTTGCAAATCAGAGCCGGCGCTGGTTGAGAGTTAGGGTTAAGGTGAGAGTTGACGATGAAGGGGTTAGAAGCGGTGTTCTGCTCTGCTCTGTTCTGTTCTGTTCTAGATACCCTTACACTTGTCCTGGGCGTGTACGAATACAGCAAACAATTGCGATTGAGGCACACCTTGTTTAATGATGTCTACCCTACCAGTCTGCAACGTCTCCGGGAAAACGCACGCTCCATGAGCATAACCACAATCACCACCATCACCTTATCCGGCCTCCTTGATACTGACATACAACCATAGACACCCTGCAACAAGTGTAGTAATATTAACAATAACGTAACCCAACATATTTTCAGGCCCTATAAGGAGAGTGTTGCGAGACACTGATGTGCTAAGAAAGCTTCTTGAGCAGTCACACCATCCTCCTCACTTTCTTATCTTCCCCGCCATCCATTCTCCCGTCCTTGCTCCAAATAATCCTTATCATCGTCCAATAATGGGTTTCTTATACCAAAACACCAGCGCCACACCTTCGTCCCGGGAGCGTTCAAAAGATAAAGAGCAGAAAACCGGTTACGATCGACATTCTTGGCTAACAAGGTATGAGGAAGCCCATTACAACAAGAGCTGTTCACAATTGAGTTAGAGTAAGAGTAGGATCGGCGACGGCCGGGTTGATAGCGAGAACAGGCGAGTTGGTACATCATCATTGAAGAGGGAGCTCTGCTGGTGATACGAATACGATAGTGCATGATAACGAAACAGACGGACTGGCGTATAACGAGTGTTTGGATCGAGACTCAAATTGAGTGAGCCATTGAACTGGCATGACCGTCTGGGTGGTGTTAGACCGTTGAACAGAGTTGCAGTAGCCCGACAGCACGTTAGATTGTGGAACGTAGTTTGGAGATCATGAGGCAGGTAGCGACTAATCAAACGAAGTGTAGGATTGAGATGCACGAAGCATGAAGAAAGAAACACAAGAACGATAAAGAGCGGCCAGCAACAAAACGTCAGACAATCTATTCCACTCCGCTCGGTCAGGCCAGCCTGCCTCACGCCAATCCGACGACCCGCAGCCAAAATACCGAAACCAAGCCAACAACAAAGCATCAGATAATACGAGCCATTCCGCTCATCAAACCCAGCTTGCCTTATGCCATTCTCAAGACCCACACACGAAACACCGCGATCAAACCAACAACAAATCGTTAGATGAAACAAGTCCCGCTCCGCTTGGTCAGGCCCAGCCTGCCTTACGCCATTCTCAAGCCCCACAGATCAATACCGCATTCAAGCCAACAAAGAGCGTCAGACAACTTGATCTGGTTCACTCGGGTCAGGCCCAGCCCGCCTTGCTTCATTCCATGCCACGCAGCTCAACGACCAGATTCCCCACGAAATACCTTCTCCGCACGATCAATAACCCATCTCTCCTTCCCGCGCTCATCGACCACTTTCCCAAGACCGTACAAGGAGCCCTTGGCGCGCAGAAAAGCGTCTCGCTGCCTCGTCGACATGGTCGCCGTGCGCTGCACATCAACCAGAGCGTTGTTATCGGTGTTGGTGAAATAGGCAATCGTATCCGCCAGCGAGTACGGGGCCCAGGGGAGCTTGTTCCGGCATGTGCAGACAAAGTAGGCGATGGCGACGACGAGGTTGAGGGATAGGACGACGGCGGAGATGATGAACATGGGGGTGGAGACGGTGACTCGTTTGGTGCGGTACGTGATGGTGCCGGGGATTGAGGTGCTGTTATCGGGGCGTAGGGCGAGCAGGTCGTCCGTGGCGTAGTGTCGGCCGAGGAGGATGGCGACGAGCATCTGGTAAGTGGCATTGACGCGGACTGCCATGGTGGTGGGGTTGGGTACGGGTAGGCGTGGGTTGAGGAAGTCGGAAGAATTTGTTTGCAGGGCCATGATGTAAGAGAACCAGTCTTTAGCGTTGCCGTCATTGTGAAAAGCAAAAAAAGAGCCTTCTTTTGCGGTAAAATCATCGCGGCCCATGACGAAGAGCATCATGATTAGGGCTGTTAGGTTATCCAAGTACTCAGAGGTTTCAGGAAGAGCCGTTACTTGATTCTTTGTGCTGGGTCGACCATGCTCTAGAACGAGACCTTCGGCGTTCACGGTAACGTTGATCGCGTGTGCAGTAAGTCGCTGCCGGCATGCAAGCATTGTGTAGCTGTAAGCTGCTATGGAGCTGGTTGACTCACCATAGAGCCGCCAGTTCGAGCTGGTGGTTGTATTTGCACGAAACCAACTAAACAATACTGTGTTCCCGCATGGAAAGCTTGGATTTGCATTAAAGTTCTCGGTTAAAGCATCAAAAGTTTGAAAGTACTCTCCTGTGGTTGCCCCGTTTCCGTATACGAGCACAGTCGTCAGGTATCTGGTATTGCCGGTGCATCTGATCAAATGGCCAGATTGATCTGGGATCGATATATCCGGTCCGTGGAGTTCGACAATCATACGGACAGGCCAGGGGTCAGCAGTTATATTTTTCGGAGGGGGTGTATTGAAATTATCAAACGAGAAGGACAGATTGAACGCGTCCCCTGGTGTAACCTCTTCGCAACTTAGGGTTGGCAGAAACCCCATTGTCTCAGCGCGATATTGAGTTACATCAGTTGAGTTCTGACCACTCAGCTCAAAGGGAGCAAAGAAGAACTCTGGAGAAACCCATGGGGGTAAAGAGCCACTGTCGGAAAGGTAGGAGTTTGCTGTGTAAAACATCTCTGTTTCTGTGGGACTGGGGTAGGTGTCATTAACGTCGAGAAGATGAGCCCGCAAGCGTGGTTCATATTTTTGTGTGAAATTGGATGGCACAGTAACATTGCGAAAATCCGGATTGAATAGACTTGAGAAAGTGATGGCAAGTAGATTTACTGATAAGGTCATGCCACACACCAATGCCAAGACCATATGACCAGAACGAAAAGCTTTGCCAAGTGTTAGTGCTGGTGGTAAGGAGGTATATTTTAAAGACAAAGAATGAGAGGCTGCCGTTGGCCTTTTCTGAAGCTCAATGAGTGATTGACAAGTGCAGAGATAGCGGTTAAGCATTGTCCAGATTGGGTCCATGAAAGTTGCAGTGGCCGATGGAAGGTAGGAGAAAAGTAGCTGAAAAACCACAGTGTTGCTGCTAACCGGAGACAATCCTGTATTTGTCAATAACTGAATGTATGGTACTGAAAGAAGATCCTACCTTGATCGTTTAGGGCATACTTCCATAAATACGTCAAACCACCTAGAACAACTATGATGAAGGCACAGAAGAGACAGCCCAAACCGATAGATGACTCCACGGAGGTTTTTGTCGCTGTTTTGGTCCTTGTTTTGGTCCTTTGTAAAGAATTGTCTTGCCCTTGTGTGATATGGTCAATAGCAACTTGCGTTGGTCTGCTTCTATCAAGCCGATATGGTGCACCACTTGTCCAGTGACAAAGCTTAAAGTGGTGGTCTCTCAAGCGGTGTTCCATCTGGTCCACATCCCTTTGACTGGCTACAGCCCGTAAGAGGATGGTACTCTCAGATATGATGGACATTGTGTGGGTCAAGGATGACGGATCGCTTTTGAGATTCGTCTCTCTCCTCCAGCAGTAGTGCAGTAACAGTATTCCCAGCACTATTATCAGAGCGAAGAATGCCTCTAAGATAACAGCAAATGACTGCACAATTGTAATGGACTGTTGTTGTGCAACGATGGTACCTTTAATCGTCTCATTACCAGTGGGGTGTGAATTGAGGGAGTGGAAAGCTGAAATAAAAAGGAGGTTGTAGGCGGCCTCGAATGCCTGCTGCAGAACTGATTGATTAAGGTATTCAGTGTGATCTGCAGGTCCTAAAGCAAGGCCATATTGAGTCAGAGGACTAATTAGTTCAACATCAGTGTCCGGAGGCCTAGGAAGAGTGTCCACAGGAAATTTAGTGTTCATGCTCCCATGTGGTACTGCCGCCAGGGACAAGACTTCTTCAAAAAAAGTGAAGTTGAAAGTTTCAGACGGTATATCCTGCACTGTACTGGTTCGTGGTGTCGATTTAATAAGACCTTCTGGGGTGGTGGTAATGTTGACGTTGTAGAAAACGTATTTAGCATTGCAGAAGAGACTTGTTATTGTAGGACTTGCGCCGTTCTCGAGGCGTTTTCTTATCCAGATCAATGCGAAGGTTTGCCTTCCACCTATGGTGCATTCTCCATCGAACGACAACTCGGCGGCTGAATGGATGAATTCATCCTCACGCGAGGTTTGACCTGCAAAGACACCCACAAATGGTGGGTTCGTGCTTGAGTCGTTATACCGTTGCCAGTCGGCACTCACGTTAAACAAGCAGCCTCTTCCATCTGATATAGTAAGATTTTCTTGTGGAATTCCGGAGATACACTCTAACGTGGCTGAGTACTGCTTGCTGGGGAAACTCCAGGATTCATCTATATGGTGTCCAGACATCTCTGGTCTTGCTGCATCATAGGTCGCTGTCAAGGTCATGAAGGGCGGAAGCTGAAGTTTGAGCGACGCAGTGTTGAAGGCGGTGTAAAAGAATTCAGCGGACAGTGCCATAGGCTGCTCTTGCAAAGGGATGAGGCCGGAGGTTCTTGTATAAGTGACATCTTGTGTTTTTGGAAGAACTGCTTGCCCAATCACTGCATTCTGAAACGGCGTGATACCCCAAAACAGTAGGAGCATGACTATGCTAGAATAGACAACAGCCCAATGCCTGAGAACTGTAAGCCTAGCACAACTGATATATGGGGTTTGGGGAACTACCTTCTCCGAGCAGCCTTGATAGGCACAAAGGGTAGAAAGTCGTGAGGATAGCTCAGCTTCAGAGAATCTAAAGCCATGGCGCCCTCAGCCCTCGACAATTGATAATATGGCTCCATTCGCTTCACGTCCAAGTCGACCCATGCCCATGCAATACTGTACATGATTGCAATTATGGTTGGGAGGTAGAGGTATGCAATTTTTTGAGATGCAGGTAAGTCATCGAGGTCATCTGCAAACAGTATGCCGCCGTTCTGGTTGCTGATTTGTCGAGAAGCTTCCACAACGGCAAGAAGCAGTGCAGTGAAGGCGATAAGGCCGCCTAGGGCTGGCGGGCTGAGAGTGAAGGGCTTCCATGGAGATATCCGTGGCTTGTCCGAACAGTGTCTTGTAGCTTTGCGTCGTTTAAGCCATTCCTTTACACGCATGACGAAGAGGATATAGCCGTAGATGTCCGAGTAAAGAGGTTGAGGAGCCTAGTCTGGTGATGAAGCTCGTTGACGGGCACAAAGACCAAAATAAAATGCAGAAACGGTGAAGTGGAACTATGCGCGCAGTAGCAGACAATAGTACTAAAATCTAGAGAGCAGATTGAACTGAGAAATTGTCGTGCTTTGCGAACGATCAAAGTTGATAACTGTATCGCTGAGCTGAGAAGACCACAGTTGCTTTTCAAGCGGTGCTTGTGGAACCACCTGTAGGGGCCAGCAGCATCAAGAAGATAGGTTGTGTACAAAATCATAGGCTGAGAGTGTAAGGGAGATGCACTGCCAGTGAAGAGTGTCTCAGTTTCGACCCCCACGATTTGGTTTTCTTCGTGATATAGTCAGTATCTCATTCAGCAAAGAGACTATAGCTGTTATATCTGCCAATTCGTTTGAAGTTGGAGACCCTCAAGCCGTTGGATCAAGATCTTGGGGTGGCGTGCAAATTCACCGCCTGTGTTGAAGTTATGTAAGCGGGAGGGATGTACCTAAGCGGGAGGGCTCATGCCAGATCCAACCTCGGCACAATCTCGCGGTGTATCTGAGTCAGATCAATCAACACCCACCAAAGCGTTACGTGTGACTGGGGCTCAATGTCTAAAGTTTAGGATCTCAATTACTGAAGATAATCATTGTCGAACAAGGACTCGCATCCCAACAGGGGTTGGTTGGGTGTTTTGGGATCTGTTTCGAAGACTGAGCGAGGCTCTATAGCTGCTGTAAGGCAGACATCTGACTGGGAGCGTGGATGTTACAAGAGTTGCCTAAGAAGCAATACACGAGAACCCCGCCTGAACGGGGCTCAGTATCCTTGTTCTTAAGGTGTCCGCCAGTCCTGGTGGTGTGAACACCGCGGAGCTAGATGTTGCACGCACAAACTATTCCCACTGTCATGCTAATATTCGATTATCCAAGCTCTCAGCAAGCGACAACCATACAGCAGATTGAAGGGCTTCTCGAGTCTCCTCCAGGCAGAGCATGCTGGTCTGATCTGACATTGCAGGTCCACGTCCTGGCATAGATGTCGATGTACGTCAGCACTGATCAAAGATACCCAGATTGAAGTTGCCACAATGGTAAGTGTTAATTACACCTGCTCCTTGAGCATGCCGTACAGTCTCTTACCGCTTCCTCTACTCTGGACACGCGTAGAAGCAGCCCTTCTGCGACATCAAGGAATCACTCCGAGCCGGCAGGATCCGCAACCTGGCGGTAACAGTACTGCGGCCAAACCTGTCAACACCACTTGGCGTTCAAGAGCAAGGGATCCGAAGGCGGCTGATAAAATCTATGCTAGCGGCCCTTGCTGAACGCTTTATTACGAAGTGATGGATGCTATCATCCATTTGCACATCAGACTGTTCACCAGGGTACCCCGCCTTGCATTTTGGAGGCTGGATTGGGGAAGCTTTGGCCATGCGGATGATTAACAAATCCCCACCCCCTTCTCTAACTACGATGAGCACTTAGTGACCTTTTTTATATGATGGACCGAGCATTGTGGAGGATAAGCTACCGTTGCCAAATGGGTCAACAGAGGGAGAGACTCCCTTAGTTCATTACGTGATCGCCATTCTACCCTACCACTCACACCCACACCTCCTTCCGCACATCCATCTAACCCCTTCTACCACCCCACCCAGACCTGAACGACTATCAACGCCTCAAAAACTCCCGCACCACCTCCCCCCAAACGACCGCCCTCTTATACCACCACATGCGTGGCACACTCCCCTCTTTCAGGCCCTCGATTGCCTGCACCAGTTCCTCGCCTAGCCCTTCCTCTTTGATCTGCGAGAGCGGATACAGGTATGTGTGGAAAGCGAAGAGGATGGCTTTTGTCTGCGGGAGGCGGTGCACGGTTTGCAGTTCGGTGCGGAGATGAGTCTGTGCTTGTGTTAGTGTGGGTTGGGGGTCCCTGCGAAACGGAGAGAAGTGGTTTAAGGGGGTAGCGGGAAGGGGTTGATGTTGGGTAAAGGGAAGGGTCGAGAGGGGACATGAGAAGAAGGCGGACCTTCGAGATGTTGATTTCTTGGTCGGGTGGAGGAGGGACATCGTTTTCGTAGAGGTGGGTACCGGTCGGTGAGAAAAGGTTGGCGTGCGTGGTGATGCTCCACTGTTGTTTACCATGCACGCACTTGTGTTAGTCTTTTCACTCTGGCGCAACCCAATACCCTCAAAAACAGAGATGGGAATGACTTACATTCCTCCTCCTCACAAACGTTCCCACCTCCAACCGCTCAAACCAGCGATCCATGCTACGCTCCAACTTTTCCGCGTAGCCCGGCACCGGGGCGTGAATCTCGCGCAGCTTGAGCCCGAACTTGCGGCTCGTATCGAAGCCGCTGGGGAAACAGGTCACGAAGCCTTGCAGCGTGTAGCCGTCGCCGTCGGGGGAAGGGAGGAGGAAGAGGAGGTCGTCTTCGATGGCCGAGCCGAGGACGCGGAGGGCGGAGAGGGTGCTGGATGGTGGGGTTAGGGGGTAGAGGTCATTTGTAGCGGTGTTGCGGAGGTGGGTGGGGTTTGCCTTAGTGGTAGTGCTGGTAAGGCTGCTGGTGAGGATGAAGAGTCGCGGGAAGCGGGTCGGGAGGTAGGTGGTCATGAGCCAGGTGTAGAGCTCGTTGACGGCAGGTTGAACGGCGTCGTTAGCGGCGAGGACTGTTTCGGGATGCTCGGCCATGATCTGCTTGCGGAGAGTGATGCGGTCGAGGTAGTTTTTGTCGATTTGAATCAGGTCTGATGCTGTGATGGTTTCCAAACCTGGTGTTATGTCAGCCATATATGTGTGCTGTCATTAGGGCGCCGTACATACCCATTGTCAGATGATATCTGGGCTTGAAAGGGCGAAGCTTCAAGGGCTCTGTGGTACGCCAATCAAAATCGAGCAGCGGCGTGACTGCCCCATATCCAAGAGCTCCAACGTCTTGGACTTTAACAGCATCTCGTGGCTTCGGGTCCTGCTGAGCAAGAGTATCTCAGAGACGTGTACAAGATCCGGAATGAAAGACGTCTAGGTAGATGGAGTAACTTTGGATTGTGCCAACTTCAAAAATCCGGTTCGGTAGAGAGACCCTACCTTATATTCTGTTACACGGCGTAAAAGTTGTTGAGAGGTACTTGGTGTGCAATAATAAATAAGGAGAGCACAGAACATCAGAGCCAGGCCGAAGGGCCAGAACTCAGAGACCATTACGTCAAACCCGTACTCACGAGAACCAAACTCCATACATCTATGCTCCAATTGAGAAACAACAAAGACTGCGGATAACTGGACAGCAACAATTATTCATTCTTTTGGTATATAGTTGATCGATCTACATATTAATAATTTGAGCCGGAAAACAAATAATCTGAGAGATTGAGTGAACTGTGGAGGGGTCGCCAAGCTTCGATGCCGATAAGGCGATGTCGCGGAACAAATTGCCTCATCCGTACAAGTGTGGCGTCTCGTTTGTCCAACAGTGCGGGAGACCAAAAACCACCCAGGGTATTTCTGTTATCGTGTGCTTCGATGTAAACAACGCTGCAAGTATTCCCCCTTACGATCAAACCGACTTCGGCAACTGGCGTCACAAGCGTATCCCTAATACATGGCTCTTTTGAGCTTGTCATGCTCTGAGACCCTTGTCGCACCTAAGAACTCCAGCAGAATATTCAGCTTGCCCTGTCTGACACGGCTGCTGCTGAGACTTTCTCGAGAGTTGGTGCTACTGTGCACAGAGCGAAGATCCAGAGGAAGTCGGTATGCTTGCAGTATGCGGTCCAGTTGAGCATCTGATAGTGTCCGCGATCAGTATTGCTGGGCCCGCGCAGAGAGAGATATTTGCAAACTTACTGTCAAGAACCCTCATCGAGTCTACCGTTCGAGGGATCTGGAAGTCTTGAGGAGCTCGGCCGTCATGGCACAGAAAAGGGTGCACTTGGCTGTACTGAGCCTTAGGTCCGATGGTTCCATTTACCAGTGCTGCAGCGAGATTATTTCTATATATCATACAGTAAACATCAGCTCAGGGATTCTTGTTCGTCAATCTGGTGAAGAAGCACTACGCACCTTCTGACTATCTCATTGACGTCCATATCATGGTAATAGCTAGCAAGCCTCTCGTGATCGTAGACGCTTGGGAAGGGAGATCGTGGCCGTAAGTTGCAAGGAAATCGACCACCTCCTGAGAAATAGTCCGGAGCTTCCAATCCGAGGCGGGCATGCTCTAGGGCTAATGTCATGTCTTGCGGTCGAGTGTCAACCCCATAGAGAGGCGTTCCGGGTAAGGAGGCGTATCGTTCCTCTGGCTGGCGCATGGACATCATTTCAGCCTTCGAATACCGAGGTGAATGCATACAGATAAAACGGTAGAGCGCAAGATTTGCCAGGTTGTAAGAGTACGATTATGCTAGAAACAATCGAAGATAGAGAGTAGAGATCTGAACAGAATGATGGTTATATGCTTGGATCACAGCCGTAAGACGAGGGTAATGTATTGCAGCAATGTCAAATAACAATAGCGGTCATCTCCAACCTAAACCGATTCGGTGTGTATATTGGAAAAGCCTAGACATCAGGCTCATGTGTGCATGGCCCAACACCGTGTTGTCCTCGCACGACATAGAGCATGTTAGGTGATTTGGACCTTCACGGAAGGCTGCATGGTGTACAAAGTTCACGACATGTTTGGTGGCGCCAAACTTTTCCAGAGGGGCGACTCAAGGTATACGTGTTGGCTGATTGCACCAGTCCCATGATTGAAGCAACATTCTCTTCATGCGTTCTACAGTGCTGTGGACTCCAAACAAGCGCAAAAAACTTCCTGACAGCCCAATTCAACCAGATGATGACCTAATGCAGTTCCAGCCCAACAGGACGTTCGACATTGTGTTTGCTGATTTCATGACCTATGAGCCGGTGTAGTCTCCGATGCGGCAGCTGGTTGGCGTAACCAAAGAAGCTCCTTAACGCACCGGTAGAAGTCCAGGCCGGCAAGACATGACCAACAGCCAATGATCTGAGGAGGGAACAATCAGTACCCATGCATTTCGCCGACAATACCTAAAGGGTCCCTGCTGTGGTTCTTTTAAGACTGGTGCGGAACGTGTCGATTTCCATCATGCAAAGAGACCTTGACGTTGACTAGGCTCGTATTTTTCTCGACACGCTGCTTTGTATCCCATCACGGAATGTAGATCCATCGTCTGTCATCAGCGGCCGCAGATATGACACAATGCCAAGCTAATATGGACCGATACCGGACTGAGGTTGTGTTTGCCTGCCTCGTAACAGTCATGAGTCTTGGATTGCTGTGTTGTCGTTGATTCTCGAAGCAGAAGTTCCTGGTCGCTCTCGAAGGCCTTCCTTGCTAATAGGTTCACCGGAGCTGGACAGCGGACCCGCAATACTAAAGGTACGCGGCCGTCCACTCGGCCTCTCCGCGAGACTTGGGGCTCGAGGACGTTGCCTCCCGCGTGCTCGGCCGCCAACGTAGGGGATCTCGTAAGTCACTGCTCGTAGGATGTATAGAATGAGGTCATAAGCGATCAGCAGAGCCCACGGGCCAATTGTAAGAATGCCTAAAAGAGTCTGGCATAGCATCAGCTCACTCCCCACGTTCTCTCACATCAAAAGCGACGCATGGGAGAATAGGCGTACAAATATTCGAATGATCCATGTTTCGAATACACTGAGTTGAGCGGGTAGGATGGAGAACCACGGCATCTCCCTGTTGAACTATCACCACTCTTGGCAGAGCTCCTCAGCAATATCGATGGAAATTTGTTCGTAGCACGAGAGGTGGTGTCGCCCTATTCGCGGGTGTAGGTTAGACGGCAGAGGGACCCTTTGGAGCGTGAGAGCTACCAAGGGACAAAAGCTAAGATAGCCGCATCAACATGATAAACATCTTCCAAGCTTAGTAGAACATGCCTGACAAGACAGATTGGAGACCATGATATTATTGTTTGTGAGCGATTTGCGCATAATGGTAGTAGGTGTTGGGTAACGAAGCTTACTGGAATAGTTCCATCCCGGCAAGAAGCTCTACACACACTCATTCGTTTCCTACTGCAATACTGTAGTAGAGTTCCAGGAGTCACCTCGTGTGGGATTTATGTGAATCGCTGGAAGAAACGATTTGGGAATGTAATGTTACTGTTTCCCATACGATTTTAGAGATATCCTTTCAGATCATGAATTGAAGCCCGTTCACTGTTGGTAAGAACACTACCTTAGGTAGACATCTCGATTCTTAACAGCTTCCTGTTCGCAAAACCTCCATATGAGAGAGAATCATTGTTCTATGATCACATCAATCACGGGAGTTCTCCACGGAGGTGTCCTGAGGTAGAGCAACGGTTATCCTTTGCGGGCTTAAAACAATCGCTATCCTTTTTCAACGAAACCTCACTATTCTAGCCCTTGACCCAGCACGGCTCCCTACCCAGATTGTAAAAGTCCTTCTGGTACGCTGTCAGTGTAACTGGATCATACCAACCACGCTCTTGCATCAGCTTCGGCCAATGAGATCTAAAGATTTATCGACCAAGATCACATCAGCTTTCACTGCCATGTAGCTCCAGACGGTGTACCCATCGAGCTTGCTGGCCCCAGAACACTGAATCGGCCGTGGCTTCTGCTAACGTAATTGCCAGTTATTTGAGTCAGTCAGCTAAGCAAGCCACCTCACTGTCAGCCTCACTGTTGTTTAATTCAACTCATTCTACAGAGATTAGATGTTGTCTAGAATAACTGTTTACATGAAGACTGAGTAGTTCATAGTCAATTTTTTGTAAATTAACTTTGCAAATTCAATCTTACTTCTCAATGCATGATATCTTTTCATCTTCTTATTCTTCTTCTTCTGAACTATAATTCTATCTTTATTGACAGTGAGAACTCAGATCTTTTCAACAGTTTTTTGTGATTGCTTCTTTCATCACTGCTGCTGCTGCTTATTCAGTAGTTTCTGATTAATTCACTGTAAAACTGTTCTATCTGCAACAGCTGTCAGAACTGTGTCTTTAAGATTTAAAATATATGCATACAACAATGATGTCATATCTGACAGAATTGCATCAACAATCTTGTTGATTTGAATAACAGTATGAAGTATAACAGAAATGTTGATCTGAACTTCATTTTTATTGATAAATGTGACATAAAAAGAAGTCTTTGAATGAAAAAGTTTTGAAGTGATGACATTAGAATTGTAAAAAACAAGATCAGTGAATTGTTATATACTGAGAATGTTGTGTTTGAAAAAGTCTTTCAATCTAACTTTCTGATAATAGAATAGAAATTTTGACTTGATGACAATCACAACTTCATAATATAAATGATTATAGACACATTTCTTGTAAATCTTTATCAAGAACTCAAAAAGTTCAATATTCAAGAGTTATAATAGATGAGTTGCATGAGAAGAAAGACACAAAACAATAATGTTGTGACTTTAACAGTACTCAATAAAGCTGATTGAGACATAACTTTCATGATCATTCAGTAAAAAAAGTCAATGTAATTCTTGAATTTAAAATAAAATATGATGATCAAAGATCTTCAATCACTGACATTCTATCACATTTGTTGTTCATTCATTGTCACTGACATATAAAATAATTCATTCATTCTAAATAGAATTCAGTCAGATCTTCTGTATCTGTTTATTTTGAAAGATAATATAGAGTGAAAAAACATCATCAGTGAATTTTACACACTCAATCACAGACATTTAGTTCTGATTATCAGTTTAAATACTGAAAATTTAAGCTTCTAAGCATTATATTAGAACTCTGAAGCTGTCAGTAATGTTTATGACAAATTTTTTTTCATTTATGTTGTACATATTACTGTTGACAATCTCATACTGAATTCATGTGAAGTTGTATAGAGAGAATCATTTCTTAATGATTTTCAGATTTTCAGCATTCTTTCTGTTCTGATTGAAATTTCTATTATATTGAGTTCTGAATTCTGAATATTGTTTAAAAAAGTTCTTATATTAATGCTGTTCTATAGAATTCAGATTTTCTTTGATTTTTATAAGATGTTTTGTCATATTTTTAAGCTGCTTTATGTTACAACCATATTTAAAGAGAAAGAAACTCATGAGTCTGTGATCAAGAGTTCACTCAGAGTGTATACAAAGAGAACTGCTGAGCAGCAGTCATATAACAGCATAGTGACTCAATAGTGAGTAGATGAGTCAAGAACTCAATTTCTTGACATTAAAACATCAAAACATCAAGAGTGCTCAACACAGAGACATCAAGCACATTCTATATAGTAGAATCATTTCTCTTATGAAAATGATCATGTTCAACTTAAATAACAATCTAAAAGTTAAAGATCAGAATCATTTCAGATCAGTTATTATATTAATAAGCACAAACTCTTAGTTCTACATACTTGAGAAATCTCAGATTAGAATGTTACACTTTGAACACTCTTACAATATAATGAGTATGATGTCTGACACACAGAAGAACATCTCAATCTTGTTCTTGAAACAAGCTCAGACAAACTCATCTCTATTATTTACTCTGAGTAGAATGACAGCACAATCAGTAATAATGTCAGTTCACATTATACAACTACTTCTGAGTGTATTAAAGATACAGATATTAGATATCTTTGATGAAGAGAGAAAAAAGCTGCAAGTCTTTGTAACTAAACTTAATCTGTACATTGAATTTAATCAACTGAAGTTTCAAATTGATCAAGAAAAGACATTGTTTGCAATAATCTATCTTGTGAATGCAGCTTTCAATTGAGTTGATCTCAAACTGCATGAGTTTCTAGAAAAGAAATACAAAGAATGCAACACAAACACAGAGTCTATGTTCAATGATTATGCATGATTTAAGAAAGAGCTAAGAAAAGTCTTTGAAGTGATTGATGAAGAAAGAGCAGCTAAGAAACAAGTTTATATCTTATGACAGAGTGAATCAGCAATGATATACATCACAGAGTTTCAGCAGTTAACAACACTTATTAGATGAAATGATGAAGCACTTATTTATCAGTACTATTGTGAGTTGAGAAAGTTCATCAAAGACAAAATAGCTCAAGCAAAATGATCAAACAATCTTCAGAGAATGATTAATCTGAGTATTAACATCAACAATCATCAGTAAGAACAACAAATGAAACAGAAAGAATATTGCATGTTATTTATGATAAAAGATCAAGAAGAAAGCTTCTGACTGTAAACAAAATGATATATTTTACTGATAAAACATAGAGAAACAGACTCTATAAATCTTAATATAATTAAAAAATATCATCAGAAGTTATGAAAGACTAAATAAGCAGAGCATGAATGTCAGTCAGAGTGATTCACTAAGTCTTAGATAACACTGTGAAACAAGATGTAAATGTATTACAATTGTGAGAAATCTGAACATCTTGTCTGAGAATGTAACAGATTTCAGATAAAAAGAAAAAATGTTGCAGTGACAGTCAAGAAAAATACATGTGTAGTGCACAACATTCTCAGCTAAACAGTCTGTTATGATGACATGTGCAGAGTACACATGAACACAAAAAATAAAGTCAGATAATATCTTCAGAAATTATGCAAAGATGTGAAGAACAGATACAACACAATGAGTTAATCAATTTACAAGAAAGAATTAGTTACTCTTATCAAGAAAAGAGTTCTTGATGTCAAGAAAAAAGACAATATTCTTGAAGATGACATCAAAGAGACTGATGATCATGAATCTCAGATTAATGAATCTTAAATATTTTCTAATAGTAATACACTTGCAGAAAAAAGTTCAAATGATGCTGAGACAGAACTCTCAAAAAAGTATTAAGTAAAGATTAAAAAAGATCTAGATAATCAAAAAGAAGTGACATCAGATCACAATACAATGCAGAAAAGAAAGTAAAAGACTCAAAATCAGAAAGCAGAGATATGCAAAGAATTTGATGATTTAATAAGAGATGTACAAACAGTTATGAGAGAACTGATGTCAGAATTTCTTGTGTGAAAGATCAAGAGTCACAAGATCAAGATATGTTTATCTGAAGAATATATCATGCAGAATGAAGACAGATGAATCTTCAGTGAAGAATATATATTATTTGAATTTCTGCAAAGAGTAAGAGTCTTTGAAAGTCAGTTGCAAATGAAGTATAATCAGTATGAATTCTGACTACATTCAGAAAGACACATTGAGCAGCACAGTTTAAAGTATGTAAATCTTATGATCAAAAGAGAATTAAGATGATTTCAAGAACTTTAAAGATGAGTTGAGCAATCAAGTGAATCAAAAAACAAAAAACTTTCTCAACAAGACTAGAGAACAAGAAGCTAGTGACATTTCAAAGACAAGACAATGATCATTGAATATGAATCAAGATTATAATCAATGAACATTAAGTCAACACATTGATGAATTTCAAAGCAGATGAAAACATCATGAACTGAAAGACAGTCAATATGTTGAGATTAAAGATATGGTGAGTGTGCTGTTCATTCAACATACAAATGACAAATGAAGTTATTGAAAGAATTGATGAGAAAATCTGTGTGAAAGTCTCAATTCTTGAAAACTTACAAGAGATAACATTTAATGTTATGAAATTGATCAAATATGATGCAGTACTAAAGATGCTCTAATTGTGCAGAAGAAATCTGAAGATTGATTGAGTTATAAAAGAAATATGTGCAATCAAAGACACATACAAGATTCTCAAACAATCAAAAATGAGCTTATCAGAGCATAAGTCATGAAATCATGAAATATCACTATTGAATAAAAAGCAATCTAAGTAAATATCATTATACTCAATGAGCAAGAATCAACTCAAGAAAGTTAGAACTTATCTTGACAAGAATCTTAAAAGAAAATTCATAAGATCATCAAAATCATCAGCAAAATATTCAATTCTGTTCATGTCAAAGAAGAATGACAAAAAATAACTATGTGTCAACTACAGACAACTCAACAAGATAACTCATCAAGATAGTTATTCTCTATCACTGATAGAAGAGTTGCAAGATTAATTAGATAAGACTAAGTGATTCACAAACTTAGATCTTAAGAACATCTATTATCAAGTTAGAATGAAAAAAGATAAAGAGTGAAAGACAACATTTTGAACAAGATACAGACATTATGAATACATCATTATGTCAT
Source organism: Acarospora socialis (assembly GCA_025617375.2). Classification (NCBI taxonomy): domain Eukaryota; kingdom Fungi; phylum Ascomycota; class Lecanoromycetes; order Acarosporales; family Acarosporaceae; genus Acarospora; species Acarospora socialis. The sequence goes on along the minus strand of JAMYGW020000001.1, from coordinate 3,952,300 downwards.
TTAAATTGAAAAATGCATCAGTCATCTTTCAAAGATTGATCAACAATATATTGAGAGAATATCTCAATGATTTTGTGATCACATATCTTAATGATATTCTAATATACTCAGAAGATCTTGAAGAACATTAAGAGTATGTGTGCAAGATATTGACAAAGCTTAATGAGAAAGTCTTGTATGTGAAAAAGTCAAAAAGCAAATTCAAGATCAAGAAAGTTAAGTTTCTAGATTATGTGATTCAATCTGAACAAATTGAGAAGAATTCAAAAAAGATAAAAACAGTCAGAAACTAATCAACACTAAAATAAATCAAGAAAGTACAGATCTTTCTAGAATTAACAAACTATTATTGAAAGTTTGTATCAAATTATGCAAGAATTGCAGAATCACTGACACATTTAACACACAAAAGCAAAGAATAACATTGAGATAAAGAGCAAGAGAATGCATTTCATGCATTAAAGAAAAGTCTTAACAAAACAGCACATCTGAGAATACTCAATTCAGTATGTAAGAAGACACTGAAAACTGATGCTTCAGATTTCACAATGAAAGTATATTTGTATCAGATTGAGAAAGAGCAGCAGAAATTCATAATATATTGATTTAGAAAGTTATCAGAATTCAAGAAAAAATATGAGATTCATGACAAAAAACTTCTTATGATAGTAGAAGCACTACAAGATTGAAGATTTTATCTCACAAAAATAAACAAGTCAATTCAGATCTATACAGATCATAAGAATCTGAGAAACTTTGCAATGACAAAATAACTTAATCAATGACAAGTTCATTGAACAGAGCAGTTGACAGATTATGAATTTCAGATTCATTACAAGAAGAATAATGAAAATAATGAAGTGAATGTCTTGAGTAGACAACTTAATCATGAAGATATACAGACAATACACATCAGAATTTTAAGCAAAGATAATAAAGAAGTTCTCATGAAGAACTTAGCAGTGATGTACAAGATAAAGCAAGTTCTCTTGATGAACAAAAAACTCATTGAGATGTGTCATTACAGCAGAGTCAAAGAACATCTAGAAGTTAAATGCACTGAGAATTTAGTGCAAAGAAAACACAACATTAATGATCTTAGAAATTGAATCATCAAAATGATCACTGTATGCAATTCATGTCAAAAAAACAGAATTAATCAAAATAAACAATACAACAAAGTAACACAACTAGACACATCAGATGCATCATGAGAGTCAGTTATCATGAACTTCATTATGAAGTTATTACTGTCAAAGAATTCAGCATGAGAAGTAAGATTCAACAGTATATTGACAATAGTGAATAAATTGATCAAATACACAATGTTCATTTCATTCAAAGAAATCACAACAGCATCAGTATTGATGTACATCATACTGCAAGAATTAATTAACAATCATGAACTATTAAAAGAGTTTATCATTAATAGAGATAAACTGTTCACAAGCAAGTTTTGAGAAACACTCACAGCAGAACTCAAGATAAAACATAAGATGTTGATAACATATTACTCACAGACAGATAAACAAAGTGAATGAATGAATCAGACTGTGAAAACATACTTGAGACACTATGTCAACAAAAGTCAAAATAACTGAGTACAACTATTATCAACAGCACAATTTGCATACAACAACACAAGAAACAAAATCATGAGAGAAACATCTTTCTATATGAACTATGACTATAATCTGAAGATATAATGAGATCTCAAAGAACATGAATCACAAAGTCAAAAAACAATTTTAAACATTGCTCAAATAAAGAAACTGCATCAAGATCTGATAAAATGAATCAGACAGCAGACAGAATAAGCAACAGAGACAAAATTATTCAAAGAAGAAAAAAAAATATATTTGAGAACAAACAACTTACAAATCAAAGAAAGAAGTAAGAAGCTGAAGAACAAGAGCATTGAATCATTCAAGATTATATGAAACATCAAAGAATTAAGTTATGAGTTAGACTTACTCAGAAAAATGAGAATACACTTAATATTTCATGCATTCATGTTACAGCATTGCAATCAGTTCATATCACTTCAAATCATTGAAACATCTGTCAAACTTAAAGAAGAATATGAAGTCAAGAACATTTTAAAAAAGAAAATGATTAGTGAGAAAGTTCACTATCTCATAAAATGAAAAAATTATAATATCTCAGAAAATATCTGAAAATTCAGAAAGAATCTCAAGAACTGTGTGAGAACACTTCAATATTTTGAGAAAAGAAGTCAATATTAGTTCAGAAGAATGATGACATGAAGTTGATAAATTACAACATTGTTTGAGAATCTTCATTTTCAGTTTCATCATTATCACTATCAAGTTCAGCAGCAAGACAGTCAGTCTTTTGTGCAGCACAATGATTCATTTGATTTAAAGTCTTTTGAAAATACATCATCTTGATGACAAGAACATCAAGAATCACATTCACATCACTTATTTTCTTTCAGAAAGAAAATCAAGTTCTGTTGAGAGACTCTCATGAAACTGCAACACACAGATGACTGTGATGAGTATACTTATTGCATTTTGATCTTTCATCAGTCATGACAAAACAATTGAGATTGTAAACAGTACAGAATTCACAAGAGAATGTAGTGAGACTATCACTGAGTTGAATTTTCTTTGTAATTCTTAGGTGATTTGAATTTTTAGAAAGTATTGTTACTGATGATGAATGATGTGAATATTCTCACTTATATAGATTCTAAAGAACTAGCACCTGAGAAAGAAGAATGATGTTATGATTATATTTAAAGAGAAAGAAGAATGATGTTATGATTATATTTAAAGAGAAAGAAACTTGTGAGTCTGTGATCAAGAATTCATTCAAAGTGCATACAAAGAAAACTGCTGAACAGCAGTCATGTGATGATGCAGTGACTTAATGATGAGCAGATGAGCTGAGAACTCAATCTCTTGACATTGAGACATCAAGACATCAAGAGTGCTCAACACAGAGACATCAAGCACATTCTATATAGTAGAATTGTTTTTCTTATGAAAATGATCATGTTCAACTTAAGTAACAATCTAAGAGTTAAAGACCAGAACTGTTTCAGATCAGCTGTTATATCAATAAGCACAAACTCTTAGTTCTACATACTCAAGAAATCTCAGGTTAGAATGTTACACTTTATTCATGAAGATCATCTTCAGATCATTATGATATCAATTTATTTAATAAGAGCATCTTTTTCATGAGATGACAGTCATTGACAGTGTACATGAAAAGTCTCTGCAAATTGTTGTTCTTTTCAACAATGCTGAAGAATAGATTGAGATAGACTATAAATTTGAGCAATTTAACAAAGAGACACTGATGAATCATTGTCTAGATCAGCTAAGACTAAGATATAGTGAGTGAAAATGTCAGAAATTGACTTTGTGAATTGATCTGAGATCATGATGAATGTGATGATGATGATGATGACAATGTGAATGATAGAGTGATGAGGTGGCTCACTTAGCTGGCTGGCTTGAATAACTGGTGATTACATTATCTGAAATAAGGCAGAGCAACATCACAAACTTGCCTGGATGTCATGATTTGTGGATCATCACATCAAGTTCACCACAGAACGACAACAACAAAGTCAGGACAGTTCATTGACGGCACTTGAATATGACTAGAGAAGACCTGCCGTAACCAAGAACAGCACTGCGGAGCCCCTCAAGATCTCTTGGTGGAATATCACGGCCCGGTCAGGCATACTGTAATACGGGCTGATCAGTAGGAATCATAATCCACCTCTGGTCCACGTTGAGTAGGAAATATCAGTCCGTACGAATAGCTCACCAGACCGCACTAAACCTCGGAGTACCTCGCCGAGCTGCTTACCTTATTTCAGAATAGGTATGTTAGGGTTAGAGGCTAGTGATCCTCTAGTACTAGGTAATATTATGAGATAGGGTAAAAGACTAACTATATAATGATGTTAGTTGCTATGCTCTAACCGGTTAGTGTGTGTGTGTGGCTTGATACACGTCGCGTATTAATCCGAAGGAGACACGAGCACCAACTTTCTCGAGAACGCGACCGTCGACATGGAACCTCCGATCAATATCCCCAGAGGTTGGGGCCGAAAGGGTAGTGGTGGGAAGGACTGGTTGAGCAGGATCAACAGTAACAGCGGACGTGGTCGGCTGACTGGAGATTCGCCCAAGGTCGGCAAAAACAAAGATCCAATCACTACCAAGGCGAAAGAAGTGCAAGCCACGGAAGATGATTTAGATTGGACATCAGCCGCAGCAGAGGTGCCATTACCTTCAGTAGAAGACGGATCTTCTCCGCATACATCAACATCACGCACGTCAACACCTACGTCGACTCCAAGGAGGAACAGCTCTTTGGATAAGATACGGCAGTGGGAGTTGGACGAGGACGACTTCACGGGAAGGTCACTTCAGATCTCCAACAGTCCCCCTATTACCATCAAAAACACGACACTCGATCGAATTAGAGAACGAGAAATCGAGATCCTGGGGCGAAGAGCGGTGACTACCAGCCGACTTGGAGAGCTCAGAGAGAAGACTTCGAAGGAGCAGCTGAGAAGGCGCTCAGTCAGCGCTTCCGTGGACGAACAGCAAGGATCCCCCGAGCGAACCAAGGATCGAACCGAAAGAAGACTATCTACATCGCCAGAGAACCATCCCAACAAGCGCCCTACAATACCCGAAGAAGAGGGAGAACAAGTCCCGAATACACCTGTTACCATATATAGAGGTACGAAGACGGGTAGTGAAGGGTCGAGCGACGGGGGACGATCCGATAATGGTCACCGCCAGAAGAATAGGCGACCTGGCCATGGAAGGCAGGACTCTCACGGTCTTCTTAGACAGCTAGCAAGAGCTAGTAGTGCCAGTGCAAGCCCCAGTCCAGCGAAAGATTTCCGCGAGAAGTATGACCAGCCTACGCCTAAGACAGAACAACAAGAGGTGCCTGTAACGGATCCGGAATCCGAATACGACGATCGGCATGGCGAGAAACATGACACCCCTAAGATCAGAACCACAGAAGGTTCTGATCAAACGCCCGAACGTGAACCTGAAGACACAAACGACACAACTCCTCAACCTATTCGACAGGCTTTACCCTCGAAAACCCCACGTGTGACCGGCGCATGGGTCGACACTCCACTGCCGATCGGCGGCCGTGGCCCTCCTTTACCAACCCCTGCCGACCTCGAAGATGTCCGGGATCTGACCTTTGGTGTGGATGAAGAAATCTCCCGCCTTAACATCCGCAACATCACCAACCGCCCCAATCGAAGTCCGAGTCGCGGACGCACTGCCGAGCCAAACAAAAAGCCACCAAACGGCAACAAGTCCGCAAACGTCAAATCTGCCCTGGCCACAATAGTCGACGAAGCGAAACGCGGCGTGCTCCAACACGACGAGGACGAGTCACCTCTAGGCGACGACACGATCCGCAGCCTTGAGGACCTCCTCGCCGACGACACGGACGTCTGCACCCTCCTCAAACTCGACTCCGACGACGACACCTCCAAAACCCTCCCATTCCAAACATCCACCTCCGGCAAACCCCTAACGCAAAACGAGCGCGAACGCCAAACCGAGCTCCTAGCCCTCGAACGCGTGAACGGTCGCCTCAAGGCCCTCGGCCTCAGCATCCATGACGCCAAGCGCGGCATCTCGAAGCTGGCGCAGCAGGTCTGCAACGAAGGCGGCGAGTTCCACGACTTCATCTGGCCGTGCGAGAAGTGCGGGTGTCCCGGCGGGAGGAACGACGCGCGTCTGAGGACATGGCGGGCTGCAGAGGTCGGTGGAGATGACGGGGGGTGGCAGATCTCGATCCCTGTGCCGCGCCTCTGGACATGGCGGAAGGGCGAACGGCGCCTGAAACTCACGTGGTTGGGCCTGTTTACGCTCCTGGCGTGGGTGTGGGTCATTACGGAGTATATCGCTTGTTCGATCTACTGCCACCCGCGATACGCGTCGTCGATGGTCGACTATGGCGTCGATATCACGGCCCCGCGCGCGCCGTTCGCCGCTGTTACTATGTTCTGGCGCTCGCCGTTAGGCTTGGTTTTCAGACCTTTCTGGTACCTGCTTACGTTCCTCGTTCGGTTCGTTGCCCGCGTTCTGGGGTATCTTGATGGATTTGCTGGTGAAGGTGGTAGTGGTGGAGGAGGAGGGTGGGCGGGAGCAGGTGGAGGGTGGGGAAGAGGGAACGCGGTGCCTAGGCAGCCTGTGTCGAGGGATGCGAGGATCCCGAGGCCGGTGTGGGGACCCGATTTGAGCATGATGAACGATGAGTATATCTGAGGGCGAGTGGAGTGGGGAGGTCGGGCTGAGAGGCTAGATGGGCGGAAAGGGCTGGTACGAGGAGGGCATAAGAGGCCCTAGGTACGGCACGGTGGGCAAAGGTGTACTGGGTAGATGGGATTGGAAGGGATGGAATCAGGGCGTTGGATACAAGGAAACGCTAAACGGACTTTTTGGATCAAGAAATGTGGCGTTGGCAACGCAGATATGGGTAGTTTTGCTGGCGTATACGTTATTGGGTGGACAGGTATACAGGGAGGGCACGGCTATTGGGTTTGTACATGAGAGTACATAGGTATACACCACACATCCAAATACACAAACCTTGCACCACAGACCAGACGAGATAAGGTGCTTAACCTTCTATACCATTGCAAAACGCAAAAGATGTACGACTCTCGCTCCCTCCCAGCGCCGGCATTCGGTACTACTTTGCGCAGACGCAAACCCTACTGTTGAGTATAAATTATATCACCCTAGCAGCCGGACAGGAGCAAGTCAGAGAACGAATGGCAAGCCGTTCGGTGTGTCCCTCCCTACCGCTTCTTCCCACAACCGTTTGCTAAGATCGCACCAGGGTGGGGACTGAGACTTGACAAGCGCTCCGCTCTCGATCATAGCGTCGAGTGCTCACGATGCGGGTATGATCTAACCTCCTCCGCGCTCCCCTTCCACCTACCTAATACCCAAAATCGCCCTCAAACCGTGTTCCCCAACAACCCTCCAATCCCCCCTCCCCCACCCGTCCACCGCCCTACCCTCCGACCTCCTCACCGTCTTCCACAAAACCCGGGGATACACAACATCGATGCTCGTAGCCCGTTCTCGTCGACGCCGACACGCGCGACGTCGCCTACTACGATGTGCTCGGTCCAGGGCGGCTCGACGATGCTATTAGCGGTGCAGAGGAGGGACTATGGTGCCTTGTTGCTGCGGCATGCTCCGAGTCAGTTGCGGGCAATGGGGACCGTCAAACCTCGTGACACCCCATCCGTGCTGCGTCGTCTCGTTGTGCTGGATCGAGAGAACACGGCCGCTGGTTGTAGAGAGCACAGGGATCAGGCGGCGTCGTTGGAGGGTACATGCTCTTCTAGGGCGGGATTGGAATGGAAGGGGCGGGCGATAGGAGGTGGAGTGGTTTGGCTCTTGTTTGGGGGGAGGGAAGAGGAGGATGGAGTTGGCGATGAGGGTGAGAGGGCAGCGGAGGGAGGGAGGAGATGGAGAAGAGGAGGTGGTCTTGGATGAGGATGAGGGCGATGATGAGGAGGGTGGTTCTTGTGGTGAGGATATGGCAGGTTGAGCTGTGAGGGGGTGGGCATTGAGAAAGGATTTAAGAGTGTTGGACATGGAGAAGTATAGAGGGGAAAGTTCAAGAAGAGGACAGGGACACGCGGAGAGCAGGGGAAAGAGACAGAACGCGGAGAGGCAAGTGCAGCCTGGAGATTGGAAAAGTAGAGATGACGTGGGCGAGAGACTGTAGGGGTCGGAGGAAAGACTTGGCCCGACTTCCAGTCCTTCATCGACGAGTGAATTGGGAGCACGACATCGGATCCAACTCGTATTCGCAACCCGGACAGTTTTCTTATATTTCGGTGTTATTATAGAAAGTTGCGGGGCGTGGTTATCGATCGAGAAGCCTGAGGTGTACCGGCAGCATGGTACGTCTTCTTATGCGGTATGCACGCTTCGGGTTCTCCAGGTGTTTTCTTTTCTCGAACATTTTGTATCTGCCGGCTGTCAACGGCAGCTCTCGTTACTAAACTTTCCGTCCCATGCAGCGCATATTGCGTTGTGCAATGCACCTGCAACACGGCAGATACTTGATCCTGGAGAAGGGCCCGTGTTCGAGCTCACTCTAACTGATTGGTGCTCTTAAATGTCAACTCTGCATATCCGATCACAGACATTTGACACTGTCAAGGTCTTGACCGAGGTAGAAGGCGTTGTCGGACCTCACTCGTGCATTCCAATATCGTTGACCCAGAACCAGAGAGATTCTACCGCTCTTTCGACTCATGGCTGCCCAACATGATATCAGCCATTGCTGAGACTGCGTCAAGTCCTCTCATTCCTCCTACCAGAACAGGTTCCGGAAACTTCAGCTTGTCTCCGTGAACTATACCTCATCTATTTTACTTTCTGCTCGTAGTCCACCACTGTCAAACTACCATGTCTGCACCCCCACCCCCGTCATCTCCTCCTTTCTATCCTTTGGTTCACACAGCACAAGTGCCGCATCCTCACACGTGTCGAACACTAATCCGACTGTGTCGGGACGGTAGACGGATCGTGGTCTCCCTATTCCAAGCTTGTCGGAACAAGCTCCAGACAGGCAGGTGTATAGGTAGGCTGGTGCAGATTACTTTCAGTAAGGTTACAGGCGCTGTGTCATCAATGTTTGAGCAGAACCAGAGTATAGCATTTTAGGTGAGGTGGTGAGGGGGTTGAGGGGAATATGGAGGATGAGAAAGGACTTGGTGGTAGTGTGGTTGATTTTGTATGGGCGGTGTTAGAGGCTGCAATTTACTTCCTTGCGTAACTACTGGGACAGGTGTTGGAAATAGTTGATGATTGATGAGGGTTGGTGTTTTCTTGACAGTTGTATGCATCAAGACCTGTAGTGAATACCAGATGGGGTGATAAGTTTGATGAAGGATTAGATTCAGACTCCTTTCGGACATCCGGTCGAGCAGAAATACAAAGTGATCTGTAGTCATTGTCTGTCTATTGTCGTGGTGGGACTTGAATTCCTTGGCCTTGAAAGTTGTGATGATGAGCTGATCAGAGCAATCAAAGAATGCAAGTCTTGAATGTGTAGCAGAATGAAGCCTCAACCTATTAAGTAGATAATAACAACGAGAGAGCAGATGATACTGATAGGGTGTGTCAGACTGAATGGTAGGTTCAAACTGGGTGGGTGTAGACACAAAACAATGGGTGTCTGAAAAGGAGATGCAAATGCAAAGGTGCGATCCACCTCGAGGTGCTCATCAAGCACCTCACTTGTGGTAACGGGCACTCTGATGCGGTGGCGAACCGCGACTGTGACCACTTCAGCTGTTATACCAATAAGCACAAGCTGCCGCCATGAGTACTCCAAGAATTGGCAAGACAGTTCTTATCGCACGCTCAGTTGCTCTCTTCTTGACGAACTGTCTCCACTGAACAAAAGATGCCGTGTCGTTGACCCTTGGGAAAGAAGAGTCCGGTACGTCGTGCCCTAGAAATGCGCACAGCCTCTCCCAACCTTCGCCCACTTCATATTCCAGAAGCCTTTCCTTCGGCACCAGTCGCCTGACCTCGTCGTACTTCTCGACCAAGACTTTCTTGCCGTTGTCCGGGAAGTTACCTTGGAATAGTGCGGTCCATAACTTCCACTTCATAGATTCGAGCTTGAATCTGCTGGAATTAGTGAAGTCAAGCCGATACAAGTAGTAGTAGAAGCGACTTCGCATGGCATCGTTGACTGTTGACATTACAGACTTCTTCCAGGCGTCGAGGTCACGATTTGTAAGGATGACTTTGGCATCCGGATAAGCTGCAATGAGTTCCGGCATGAAAGCCGCGCAGGGAATGTCGCAGACTGCCTAGACCATCGGCACCACATTAGCATATCCCTCGTCGAATTAACATTGGACCTCAAGAACCTCCACGTCGGGAAATGTCAGAAATATGAATGAATCCTGCTTTGGACAGGACCTACCTGGCAGTGACCGAGTAGCTGATCCCATTGGCCTTTGCCGTATACCTTTCCTCTTCCAAAGTACTTGGCCTCAAGTGCCTCATCCCACATGATAGCATCCAAAGGATTCTGGACGCAGGCAGCGAAGTGATAGGTATCTTCGTAGCCTAGTTGCTTTAGAGCAATCCGCATAGCTATTTGCTGTTAATCTCACCCTGAAGTGAGTTGAAGGGTCACGAAGGCTTCGTACAAAGCGTGCCTGTGCGTGGGAATCCCAGCACAAGAACTCTCATGGGGACCACGCGAGTACACGAGCGACGATCGATTTGGGTGCCCTTTAAGAGCAAGGCCAATTGTTCGGGAGGTATGGAATTACCCGCCATAATTCCTGAGTATGAACTGACTGCAGACTTCGCAGCTGACCGTTTCGAAGATGGGCGAGCAGTCCATGATAATCACTTCATCACTTGTGCGGATCTGAACATGCACATAAGTCGATCTATCGGATGCATCCCCTATTGCCGACCAAATAGCAACGTGCAGCAGAGTAAAATAACAGTGCGTGGTTCCACTTTGTACAACATAAAAAAAGCCCAAGATCACAGACCCAAGGGCCCCTGGAGCCAGAGTACGCTATTATATCTTGCACTCATGCAGCCTTCGGTCTGCCTGTGTACCCTAAGGCAGAGGTTATGGTAGATAGTAATAGTAAAACTTTCATACTTGGATTCAACAGAGTTACGGATACCGGATCGCATATGGTTACATAAGAACCCAGAGTCCTTGAGGGTAACAACCAAGGTTTGCCCATGGCTCGCCGAAACGTTCTTCAGCAGCGTAGAACGTATCCTGCAGCTTACAGATACCAAGTGCCGATAAATGCCATGATATAGTACGCATTCACCATCATCACATGTAGCTTTGTTCCCTGCTTGGTCTTCCAATTCGGTTCCTTTGCTTCCCTGGATGGATAGGCCACTCCAGTGCTTGGATCCCGGACGAGCAAATCCTCTCTCACCAGCGCAGGTGTTGGAAAAAGCGCATATGAGATCGGGATCCAGCATTGTGCGATGCACTCGCAACAGATTGCTAGTGCAGGCGGCCACCCAGCATAGACCAGTATCTGTCTTAAAACATCTTGAGCATGACTCGTACCGAGTGATAGTGGAAAAGCTGCTTGGCAGGATGTGACCAGTCCGAGAATGTATAAAGTCATAAATGTCATGTGGATCCAAGCTTGACAGTCCCGAAGAAGGATTTTCAAACGTTGAGTAATCGGCGCTCTATGGACCGAGGGTTGTTTAGTGGCGGGAGCGCTGCCTGAAGCTGTGAAGTTGGGAGGGCCCCAGCGGCCTAGCAAGGGTGAAAGGATGAAGGATCGTATGATCATTGTGAGATGATCTTCATTAACAATTAGTACGTTCCAGAAAGCAGCATGAGCATACGACAACTCACAAGGTAACAGCCAGCCGGACTCTAAACTTCCCTTTGTCGACCGTCGAAGCTCTCGTGCTCGTGGTGTCTGCCAGCTAGCAAACCAATTTGCTGCAAAGTCAACGAAAGCTAAGCGGCAGAGGAGACGCAACTGAAGTGGGGTGGAATAGATAATCAAGGGTCTTCCAGAGAGCAGGGTCAGTGGCATTGTCGTCGCCGCAACCGCCACCACGACGATAGAGAATGCAAAATTAATGGCCGGAAAGACAGCCCCGAAACGTTGGTGTCGAGTCATGGTACGCGCACGGGGACTCCAGCCAAAGTTTATTAGCTGCACCACTCCCACTGTCCACCGTTGGCGCTGGCTGATGTGGCCCTGGACAGTATCTGGGGTGAGCCCGTGTTGTAGTTTCTCCGGGACGTAAGCTATTCTCCACCCTGCCGCTAGCAAAAGCAAAGAAGTGAGAATGTCTTCATTCAAGAGCTCAGCCGGTATACCCCCCATCTCGTCGATGGCGCAACGGCGAGCAACCCATCCGGAGCCAGTGCACCAGGCCGACCCGATTCTGTCTTTGACCGGTTCCAGGATGTCAAAAAGGCCATCTAAGCCTTGTAGAAGCGGATCGTTTTGTGGTACATTGTAGTACTCTTGCGGTGGGTTTGCCAGAGCAAGCCCGGGTTCTTGAAGGAGATGAGGAAGGAGTGCTCGAAGCCAATCCGGCTCAGCGATCATGTCGGCATCCAGCACAGCCACATACTCCGAGGGACCTCCTTGCAGTGTATTCACGTAATTTAGGCCATAGTTCAGGTTCGATGCCTTTTCAAAGCCGGTCGATTTGTTGGGACGAGTAGTATAGTAGAGATTGGACCGTCTCCTCTGGAATTGCGAAATTTCTTTCTTCAGCTTGCTTGAAGAGCCATCGTCGAGGACAACAACTCGAAACCGATTGTTCGGGTAGTCCACGGCACACGCTGCTCTTACCGTGTCTAGGATGAGACTGATCATCTCTCCGCAACAAGGGATGAAGACGTCTACAGTCGGAACTTGGTCGCCCCGCAGTCGAAGGAGATTCCGAGGCTGACCTTTGCCAGCAGTCGAGAATAGCAGGGAGAGGAATAGCAAACTGGGAACTATACAACTGTTATGCCCGACAGAAACAACGAAAGGGAGTTTCTGACACTCCAAGGCAACCCATTACTTGGAATATAAGTAGCTTTCGATAGCTCAAATGGATTGGGTTGCCTCAGGTACTGTAGATTGTCGTTTCACGCTCGCAATGGGAGACTTACATGCGATGCCGATTTCTACAGCCATATATACCCATGCGACAACAGCGCCATAACCAGCTACCTTGCTCTGAGCATCCCATGTACATTTGATCCGATATGCAAGGTACACGCAAGAAGAGATAAGAGAGAAGGCAGCTCTGTAGGACATTCTTTCGATAGACCGATTGTTTGAATCCAGTCTTTTCTTTTCGTCTCTGTCGTTGGGTTTCTCCACGATAGCGGCGTTCAAAGGCAGTTTCTGATCCTCTTCTCCATTCCGACGCCTTTCTTTGATGCATGCATCTGTTGACATTCTGCTCGTACTACTTGGTGCACTCTTAGCATGGATCCCCTAATGACCTTGATGGCATACGGCAATGACTCTTTGGCGGCGATGGCAAAGTGCGAAGAATGGGAGACCTTGCAAAGTAGCAAGGAGAATGAAAGCCCAACATGGAGTCCTTGCACCCCCCGAGCATATGATTAACAGTAGATGAACCGGAAAGCTGGACGTACCACATTCCGTCTTTACGTTAAACCTAGTCAGATGTATGCAACAGCATCTCCGAACACACCATTGCTCATCCAATCTTTGCGATGATTAGTAGATCCGTTGCGTCACTGTGCAGCTTGTGCCAATGCCAGCTTGAACGTGTGTAACATACCTAGGTACCCAATACTCCCGCCAGGCTTCGACGATGAGGGATTAATGTGAGACACAGTCCTCTTCCTTGACCTATGGTCGGTATTGTTTCCAGCTTTGGTGCTCCCAGAAATCCGCACGCTCTGAGCAATGCTGTCTTTGTTGTCTTGGACTTGCTCGTGTCTATTTGGCTGTGTATGGTTGATGGGAATACGGGAGGAAAAAGACAGAATTTGATAAGGTAGTCTTTCCATCTCCACCTACCTACACAGTAGTAGATGGAAGATGCCGACTTCCTATTGACCGTACCCGAGAATCGCAGGTTGATCAGCAGATCGGGTTCCACCGCATCCCGCTTATCGCATCTGAAACCGCATGCAGCTTTTTGATCTCCCCCATCTAGGGGTACTTGATAAAGGTATACACTGTTGTGGTACTGAACTTCTGGAACCACATGTTTGGCTTTTCGACCGGGGAGCAGCAGCTACCGGTACTGATATAAAGGATCTTGATCGATCAATCTCTCATTTGCACCTTCTGAAGTACTTGAGTGTCCGGACGCCATGTCTGCTATCAAAGACCAGGAGATGCTTAAAGCAGTGTCATCATTAGCATACGATGAGAAAGGGTCTCTCGGGAAGAAGGGAGTCCGCACCAAACCCATGCGAGTTTTGATACTAGGGATGTGTCGGACTGGAACATTCTGTCAGTAACTGGACACTCCCTGCTCGGTCTTTCGAGACTTACTCAATATGCTTTGTTGGGGTAGCGACGTGGATGGCTCTCCGCCAACTTGGATACCGCCCATATCATTTCATTGATCGATGGTTCCTCAATCACCTCCATCTGTGGGATGAAGCCCTCCGAGCCAAATACCATGGGGTCGGCAAACCTTGGAGGCGTGAAGAGTTTGATCTGGTGATGGGAGATTTCGATGTAGGCATCCTTAGTCCAGATACAGAGTTCATGACGTTGCACGGTGCTGATGGACCCTCAAGTGTGTCCTCGATGTACCATGCTGTTTCTTCGTCGAAGAACTCACGATGGCATATCCTGACGCAAAAGTCATCCTCACTTTGCGTGACGTTGACAAATGGATGGTCTCAATGCACAAAACCCTGTTCAAAGTCTTCGCCTGGCCGTCCTGGAAGATCCTGCAATACACTGATCCTTTCGTCATTGGCCCCTGGTACCGACACGTCACGCTTACCTGGCAGAGCTTCTGCGATAACGATTACGGTGAGAAATGCCGTCAAGGTTATCTCGACCATTACCAGCATGTCCGCGACGTCGTGCCGAAAGGGAACTTGCTTGAGTTCCATCCAAGTGACGGCTGGGAATCTCTTTGTAAGTTTCTAGAGGTAGAAGTGCCGGAAGGCGAATATCCTCACTCGAATGAAGGGGAAACTTTCGTTGCTGCACATAGCTCGATGTGGAGGGACTCGGTCAAGAGAAGTATCAAGAACGTGGGGATGGTGGTTTTGCCTTTCATCGTACTGATCATGGCCTTGAGATTCTATTGGTAGACTGGCAGTCCAAGATGTTACTCTCTCAAAAACGTCCTCTAGTAAGAATCTATACTCGTAAGAATATCGGACTTACAGGGATTGCGAGAAGACCATAAGGCGTAAGGCATAAATATCGCATGTACTGTAAAGACGCTGAAGATCCGCAATAATATAGCTCTATCGTTGTTTGGTCTCTTCGGATACGGAGCTACTTTGATGCGACACCAAGTGCTTGAGCATGACAAACAGAGTCTCCTTGTATCCGCCTGGGTAACCACGAATTGAGCTTCTAAGCCTCCTGTATTTGCGATCAAGGAGCAGCTAGCTAGCGGATCAGATGGCTTACCGTGAACTGAATCAATGAGGGATCTTACAATGTATGTGGCGGAGTATGGGGATCCAAGTCCATTTTGTGCCTTAAGAGCCGGACACCCAAAGCATCCTAAACTAAAGTTTATCCTCTCCCATCCGCCGCATTTCTTAATGGGGACTTTCACTCTGTCTCGGTCACGGCTTCCGGCTTATTCTGATCTAGCCATCAATAGTGAGGAGCCAGACTACAACCCTGTGGACGTTTTGCTCGATGATGGAAGGTGTCCGCACTGTCGGGACAGACATCACTCTCGCCGTGGTCCGATCAGGCTATCGCCGAATGCATCGGAGTTGGACTGCTCGTCATTTTTGCCCTAATCACAGCTGTCATTCGATGGCAAGGGCTTGTAAGATTCTTCGAATATGCTTGGAGAAAATGTCGTCCTCTTGTACGCATTATTGACGACGTTATGGACAGTGTATACTGACAGCCTTCGAACACCTAACACCAGACTTGAGAGATATCCGAGCAAGATACGAATCCATTTTGTGTTCAACAGCAGCCTCAACCACTCGTCGATCTATCAGGGACCTCCGAGTCCCGAAATAGATGAGGCTTGGGGCAGAAAAAGCAATGGTATACTTTTGGAGGCGGGAAGGTGGATCGAGGAGAGTATTAGTAGGATGGCGGGATGAGGAAGCGGGATTCTTGGTGGCGGAAGTGGGAGAGGCACAGTGTGCCGGAAGGGCGGAGTTGTGGTGTGGTGTTAGAAGTGAGGGGTCGAGCAAGAGGACGAGGGGAGTTTTATCACATGCTTAAGAAAAGTACGGACGAACCATTTCGCCAATGGCAAGATCTCTCAACCTACTTTTTGTCTACGGATGATATTAGTAGACTTGGAAAGGACCTAGGATTAGTGCCAAGAGATCCTGGGATCGAGATGGTAGAAGTATGCTCGACATTGAAAACGCCCAGCTGCTACATTGTGTGCTTTGTCCTTCCCGACTGCCAGGTCCCATGTGCGAAGCTGATTGCAACTGCAGGGATACTCTTTGCGCAAGGTTTCTTACTGGGAATTTACAAGGACACCGATGTTAATCTCGAGGGCAGTCCTCAAACTTCTTAGATGCACATAGGTTGGCTCGGATTATCACTGCTCATTACGATTCTGACTGACAACTCTCACAGATCACTGCATTGAAATGCTGCGGCAATTTGGCATGTGTCATGCCGAATTTGCCATTGTCATATCTCATTGGGTTAAAGGACGTAGTCGGCCTTATCCCGACTTCAACACAGCACACCGATGCAGGAATTGGATGCCATGCATGAGTGGAGCGAGGCTCATAAAGCTTCACCACCCATTCAACTCACGTTCGGCAAGTTAGACGGTGCCAAGGCACTCCCTTCACCACCATGACTCACAATGACGACTCTTGGGGCCTGCGGGAGCTATTTGAGCGCAAGATGGAGCAGAGAAAGGGGTCTTTCCAAAAACCGACGTCCTCTTTCCATGGCGCCAGACAAGTCTGGTCTGCGAAGAAGTATGGAAACCGTCTTTCTCAGGGCATCTTATTGTCAGTTTTCCTTTACTAATCTGTCACATACGCTGTCAAGCTTCAGGTGCTTTGGCTTTGTTGATTGTCTTTCCCATCGTCAAAGGGATCTTCAAGTCCGCGAAAGACCCAGTATCCGGATTTCTTCTGTGCGCAGCCCGAAGATGTGCAGGCTTCGCAGGGAAGACTTACTTGTGGTGTATTATCGTTTACTACTGCGGTAGAGAACTGTTTAGGTAAAAGGTTGATTGAGGCAGTGATGTTCTTGGCTAGGGGAGCGGTTTGACACGGTTGCCAGAAACTCTAGAGAATACTTATGAATAAGCGGCCACCAGATTTCCCATGCTGTTTCCATTGCATTTGCTACTCGCCTCGACTTGTAACCCAGCCGTTTAAGTGAAACCCGGCCGTGATAGTAACTTGTTCGCAACTCGAGCTGGTCTTCTTGACCGTGGCTGTGATGAACCCAATCGGCGTGCACCAGCATCTCGTCAAGTAAACTAACTAGTGTGCGCGGAAGATAAGACACATGTGAGATATGGAAGCTTTTATGTCAGGTACCGTCCTTTACAGCTACTGCACTTACGTGTTCTCTATTACCAGGCTGTGTAATCGGAAGTCGCATCACTTAGTTTCAAGAAGAGCCGCAACACCAAGCGACAACGATGCATTTGCTCGCCAAATTTAGCCCACCGTCTTGCATTGCTGCTGTTGATAAGGCCACTTTCAGAAACAAGCATATGGTTTCAATATGTTTCCACATGCTGCTCGGAGTTTCTTCTGCAGTCTGAGCCTCCGACCATGCCGTGGGAAAGCCACGAGGTCACTGGTGATATGGTTGCGCTTCACCAGCGATGATACAGTGGCATGTTTCCGGTGAGCCGACCCAGAAGTTATGGTCGTTGAGGCAGTGTTACACACGGGATGAGAAAAAGCTTGAGACAGAGAGGTCTACGGGAGGTTCTTTATATTGCTACACCCTTCCTCTTACTTTCCCTTGGTTACACAGTCTGCTGTTCTTATAACTACATCACTCGGCATCCTCGAGCATTGGGCAACTTAGTATCTGTGTGCGATCTTCTTGCTCAACGATTTCTGGATCCGTGCCGAGGAAGCCTCGCGTTATACCAGAGCGTTGTCTGCTACCGACGAAGACCGCTCCTCACCCAGATCTGTCGTCTCGTCAAACAGCCATGCTGCTCACTGCCGTCTGCTCGAGCCTCCTTATAGCGGCTCTTGCCGGGACAGGCTCTGCTGCCGCCATAAACTCAGATCTCAGGAACCGCGCCCCCAAATGGGTCCCCCTCTGGGCCAATGGAGCTGTCAACGGTCTTGGTGGAGTGATCAATAATGCTGAGAATCATGCCATCTCTCTGATTCCTGGAGGACTCATCCCAAACTCGCAAAATTGTCCAACGCTCATCCAGAAAACCAATTGGGACCAGCACCTTGGCGTTGCGCCCATTGCGCACGCTATCAACAAGGAATGCCCGTGGGGGGTAAGGTCCTATGATCCCCTCGCTACACTCCTCTGCTGTTGTGTCAGTCTTTCCCAATGCAGAGGCCGGGTGCTGACATATCTCTCCGCTGTCTAGGGTACAATGGCGGATGTGTGGGGTGTTATCAGATGTGGCGGAAAGTGTTTGTTGGCTTTCGTACAAGAGTATGTCCACAGTCTGCTGTTACGTGCTCCTTATACTCCTCCCTAATCAGATCCGATTACACTCCTATTCCTGTTCAGGGCCGTTGAACTAGCTAACTTGAACCTACATGGACGCAGAGACCTCAACACTCTTTCAGACACTGAGTGCGCCCAATGTATTGGCCAACACGTGATCGATAACCTTCCATGCATCAAGGCTGCCGGGGGCATCCAGAACATATGCACCAAAGCGACCGCCATCCCAGGAATCGGGCCGTGTTTGACCGGCACGGCCGACTCGCCAGGAATCTGTGCGAAGCGACCTGCAAATCCCAAAATTGTCGGTACTAGCTAGAGCTGAGGCGGTCCGATGAGAGGTACCTGAACAGGAGGATCTTGCAGGTTGACGATGTTTCTGGGCGGTAGGGATTGTGAAATAGGTCTTTCCTCTCTGGCATAAGAGGATAAACCGGAAGAGAGGGCCTTTTCGGAAAGGATTTGTAAGAGCTTAGTATCTCAAGTTATGCGACCTATTTCGCGGGCCAGCCTCCGCTACTTTGTACAGTCATGTGACCAAACTTTATATAACGTGAAAGGAGTGGTGCCCAGACCCACTTGCAAGTGTATGGTGGTCAAAGCTCGTGGATTTACCCGGCTGCTTGACGACGTCAGGACGAACCTAAACCCAAAGCACCACAAGTGCATCTCACGCTTAAGCTTTCTCACCCAGAGATAGCAGCATCATCGACTAGTTGACGGATCGCTGCTATCATTCAAGCTTGGTCAATTCGAACGTCCATTCGGTCCAGTTCCACGTGTAACGCCCAGCATGCTATCCATTCTCTCTCGCCCATTCATCCGCGTGGCCCCTAGAGCGGCAGCGAATGTGACGTCCCAGCACCGCTTCTACGCCCAACAATCTTACGGCGGAGGCGAGGGTGATCCAAAGGGAGACGATCCTCAGAACCAAGGCTCCAACACTGTTTCCTCAGACTTGGAGCATCCGGGACCCCCGCCTCCCGCCGAGGGTCAAGGTACCGGTGGAGGACCCACAAAGGCAGGTGACGGAGGACATGGCAATCAGAACGAATCATCGGGATCGTCATCGTCATCGTCGAAGACGCCGAGCAGCAGCGGTGGAGGGAGTGGGAAAAGCGCAGGTAATGGTGCGCAGCCCAAGCTCCACAGCCCAAGCGAGCCGGGAGAGCCCAGCGAGGACGTGAAGCAACATAATCGTGAGATGGATAACCGACATGGTCGTGCACAGAATAAAGTGGATGAAGGTGATAAACATGATGTCGGCAAGGGATTCTGGGGTGGTGAGTACTCTACGGCATGACATTGGAGGGGTTAAAGCTGACGGTCGCACACAGGTCATGGAGGCGCTGACAGGAGTCCATAGGTGCTGTGCTGCTGAGTGATGGTTGTGATGCTACGATGGAGCGTTTAAACCATCCTGCGAGAGTCATCTATGAGTTGTCGATTGTGTGTAGGTATGAGTTTGTCAATCTGAGAGTAAAGTTCCCGCCAGCGGCATTGTATATATGGAACTCGCCCTTGACGGTCTTCGACTCAATCCACCATGACATTGGGGTGAGGATACCTTTTCAGAAGTGTTTCTCTTCCTCATAAAGAGATCTTCTTGTGTGCAATGCTTCTCGGCGTAATCACATGGGATACATATTAGTGCACCACACGTAAATTCGGAGCTTAGATCCACGATACCTGTTACAGTTTGGCATTACATCATCTTCCGATTCATTGGCAAATTGCAACGTTGTCCGGACAGGCTAGCTCGGCATTAGCGAACCAATCAACCAGCTCTGTGCCACAATTCAGCGCCATCCTTTCTTGACCTTTACCCTGTTCACGCGTAGGTGTTGTCATCGCACACATCGTACGTCAGCCTCCGTTTTCCCACTTTCTCTCTACACCAAACATTCACCTCAACAACCTCTAAAGTGTACGCAAAGAACCTCCTTCATCTTCATCTCAATCGTACATTCTACCGTTCAGAAGCTTACTTGGATCACAAGCAGTAGGAAGAACTTAACTTACCACCTGGGAAAATGAGGTTCTCCTTTTCCTCCATCCTGGTGCTAGCACTTGCTGCCGAGAGCACCGTTGCAAGTACCTGGTTCAGCAAAGCTGGTGAGCTTCTCTCTTTAGTATTCGAAGATCATCCACAGGTTCCGTGACGTACCTTACGAATGCCATTACGTGGCATCATCTACAACACAATTCCATAGTCCTGTCAAACAGCTTGCTTGTCTTCAATATTTGGCGGGTTGCCTGTGCAACCACTCTCATATCACTTAAGCCTTGTTCACCAATTCCAACCTCTCACCGACGTCTCGTGTAACGTTCTCTGACATCCTCACTAATCATTTCGACTACAGCTTACAACAAATGGCACGAGACTGAGCTTGAGCGATGGCTCTCCGACCACAACGTCCCGTACCCTACCCCGGCAGATCGTAAGGATCTCGAAAACCTGGTCAAGAGCAACTGGCAATCAAAGGTTGGGTCTCCATATTCGGATTGGGAGCCGGCGCAGCTTTCCGCATACCTCAAGTCGAAAGGTTATGAAGTCAAGAAGGGCACCGAACAGAACAAGGACAGTCTGATCAGCCAGGTTAAGGCCAACTGGCACGAAACTTCCGATTCTGCCTCAGATTCGTACAATAGTGTGAAGGATTGGATCTTCGATAGGTTCCCCTGAGCGTTGTATGCAACAGAGCGAAGTTACTGACATTGTTCCACGTAGCTGGTCCGACTCGCAGTTGAAATCGTTCCTTGACAAGAATGGCGTACCTGCCCCTCAACCTCACAAGCGCGACAGCTTGATCGCCACCGCTCGTGACAACTACGACTCGATCGCCAAAAAGCTAGGAGAGACCGCAGCTTACCCGGGCAACTGGCTTTATGCGACCTGGACCGAGTCCGACCTCAAAGAGTACTTGGATGAACGCGGCGTCCCCGTTCCTCAACCTACATCTCGAGATAAGCTTATTGCATCGGTCCGCCGCCATGCTCGTCTTTCTAGCCTGAACATGAAGGAGACAGCTGCCTCAGCCTCCGCTTCCGCCAATGCTGCCAAGGAGAGTCTGAGCGACGCTCTATTGGACGCTTGGAGCGACAGTCAGATCAAGGAGTGGGCTGATAAGAATGGGATCAAGGTCCCACAAGGCTCCAAGCGCAACGAGCTCTTGGCTCTTGCCCGAAAACACCGCGCTGCCCTGACTGGCGATAATGTGGCTTCTTCTGCCTCCAGTGCTTACGGTGCGGCTACGTCGAAAGTCGGTAGTGCTACCTCGAAGGTCGGAAGTGCCACATCGCAGGTTGGTGATTCGTACTCTCAGGCGACTGATAGCGCTTCGAATATGGCTGGAGATGCTTTTGACACGGTTATCGGGACATGGAGCGAGAGTCGCCTGAAGGCTTTCCTCGATGCACGTGGTGTACCTGTTCCTCAGGGCGGCAAGAAAGATGAGTTGCTCGCGCAAGTTAGACTCAACAAGCACAAGGCCACAAGTGGATGGTCTGCGTGGACTTTTGATACCTGGACTACTGAGAACTTGAAGTATGTACCTGTTCGATCATGAGACGAAGATGGTGGAGCTAATGATATTTTTTGCAGAAAATGGCTCTCTTCGCAAAACAACAAGGCCGCGAACAAGGCCGGTGCCACCCGTGATGAGCTTCTCAAGCAAGCTCAAGACAGCTACGCTAGTGCTTCCAAGTCCGGAGGTAGCGGCTACGCATCTGTCACGTCTTACCTCGCCTCGGCTACCGATGCTGCCAAGGACACCACCTTCGACACTTGGTCCGACTCTGAGCTGAAATCTTACCTCGACTCTTACGGCGTCCCCAACTACCAAGGTAGCACCACCAACGAACTCCGGGCCATGGCACGACGTAACGCCAACTACTTCCGCTACGGCACAAGCACCCCCACCGGCACTCTTTGGGCCAGACTGTCCAACGGTGCTCAATGGGTTCTCGACCAGCTGAAGATTGGTGCTGCGAGCGGACGCAAGGAGGCCGGCTACCAAGGCGAGAAAGCTACGGATGCGCTCAAGGAAGGTGTCAAGACCGCGACGAACCGAGCAGCTGAGGCTTCGCAGAAGGCCGCACACAAGGTCAAGGAGGAGTTGTAGAGCATGGTACGGAGAAGTATATGAGTACTGCGCGAGGGGATTCAGAATGACAGATGGATGGGGATTCTGTTCTGTCAGCGGAGGACTTTGCTGATGCATAACACTTAGCGTGACTGACGACCTCTCCTGGTAGGTATGCAAAACGTGTATTCTAGATAGTTAGCTAGTTAATCGTGAGACTACCTTATGTCGCTCGCACTTGAAGTCGGTCATAGTCTTTTGTATGTGATGATGTTATGTACTCCCTCCTATCCGAAGCTCTCGAGCCAACCCTAATACTTAAACCTATACGTAAGACTACTGGAACTGAGACTCAATACCAGCTTCTGGAGTCGTTCGATTGAACCCGTTTTCCATATGGCACCGTAAGACGATGGCATTCAACTCTCTACTCTACTCGTAACCCCCAAAGTCAGGTACCTACCTCACCAACCCTACGAACCACATACATGTACCTTCACCACCTCAGCAGGCCGTTTACGCAGTCTGTCTTGCAACACAGCCCAGCAGTGTCTGCATAATGTCCATCCGCGGTCTGGCACACCCAAGATTATGCATACACACGTCTATGATCGGTAGATACGGAGCTATACTTTAGGTGGGCTGGTAGTATCGCACTGAAGTCTGTTTGTCGAAAGCTCGAGTGGAAATAATGATAGATAAGACGAGCAGCAGCAGGTGGTAGCAGTATCGCCGCGTCCCCTGCCCTCGCCGTTCCCGCTCTACGGATTAATACCCTCCCTGCATATCATCCGCACCCTCCATATTCAGTTCGCAGTACGAAGCTTCACGCACCAATAGCAGCCCACTTCTCCTCAGCTACCCAACTCCCCCTCCCCACCAGAAAACCCACAACCCCGTAATCAGCTACGTACCTCCCATCTCCCAACACAAACGAAAACGGAAACGCAAGCGTAAACATAGGTTTTAGGGACGCAACTCAACGTGCAGCATCAGATCCGTAGGCCGCCGTGTAAGAGAGAGTGTATAAGAAGGGATAGGCACCTACGTTGAGGTCTGTCTGTCTGTCTGGCTAGCAGGCTGGCTGGCTGGGAGCGAGTTTGTTCGTGGAGGTTGGGAGGGGTGGGTGGTGGATTGTAGGTCGTCGAGGGGGTGGGGGAAGAGGCTGGTGATGGTGTGCGTGGGGGTAGGGGTAGGGATAGGGAGAGCGATGGGTGGGTGTGGTAGGATAGTTTGGAGAGGGAGGGTAAGGGAGGGAGGGAGACGGCGCGCGTCAGGTTGTGTGCGGGAGGGTTGCTGCTGGAGGGTGAGTTGGGGTGGGGCGGAGAGTAGGGTGGAGAGTAGGGCGGTGGGTAGTCTGGTGCGGGGATATGCGAGGTGGGAGGTGGGTATTTGCTTGGTTGGTGGAGTCGTACGCGTAGATATAGAGGACTGAGGGGTGTCGTTGGTATTTTGTCGGGGGCGCTGATTCGCGGCTGCTTGGGCGTACATTGAGATGCTTAGCTGAGGGCAAATGAAATGGAACTGCCAGTGTTCCAACAATGATCTGAAAGCGGTGATCCACAAGAGCGGTTTCGAAGTGAGGGGTCTAACGCACGCAGTTGTAGATACGAGCTAGTAGAGTCGAGTAAAGAGTCTGTTGTAAGATTCAGTTCGCTGCTTTGAATGTGTGTATATATGAGAAGGATGGTTATAGATGTAGACGTGAAGGGGATCTAGCAAAGATATGGTTATCGAGACAGAGCGCCTTTCGATTGGAGCAACTTGATCACACCCTGATGCCTAAGCATCGTTGCCAATGTCAGCGGTGTGTTACTGTCAACATCCTTTGTGTTGATATCAATATCAGGATGAGCCAGCAGCAGCTTTGTCACACCTTCTTGTCCTTCCTCTGCTGCATGAGATAGTGGTGTCTGGTCATTCCCATCAACTGAGTTGATATCAACATCAGGCTGGGCTAGTAGCAACTTTATCACGGCCTCACATCCATTCGTTGCTGCCCATGACAGTGGTGTTTGACAACATTCATCTTTAAAATCAACATCAACATCAGGCTGACCTAGTAGCAGCTTTACCACACCCTCACGCCCGTTCTCCGCCGCCAATGACAGCGGTGTTTGACCCTCCCAATCAGTTGAGTTGACATGAACATTGGGCTGAGCTAGCAGCAGCTTTACCACACCCTCACGCCCGTTCTCCGCCGCCAATGACAGCGGTGTTTGACCCTCCCAATCAGTTGAGTTGACATGAACATTGGGCTGAGCTAGCAGCAGCTTTACCACACCCTCATGCCCGTTCTTCGCCGCCAATGACAGTGGTGTTTGATAGCCGAGCCCAGCATTTGAGTTGATGTCAACATTATACCGCTCGCAACTGTTAAGGATGGCGGAAACGAGGCTAATTAGGTTGTAACTTGATGCGGCGTGTAAAATTGTCTCATCTATGTCTAAGCAACCATTACTGCCAATGAGGCGACAAAGTTCGACCCAATATGGCTTAGGCCCGGCCGAATGCCTCTGCAGATATTGTAAAATACCATCTTGTGGCATTCCATGTTCCTCTGCGACCTGAGCGTGGTTAAGCCACCATTCAGTAGTATATTCCAAAAATGGATACTCTGCGACCGAAGCGCGGTCAAGCCACCATTTAGTAGTATATTCCAAAAATGAATACTCTGCTCGAAGATGGGAACGAGAGTCGATACGTCTTCTAACCCACTTGACCCAGCCTCCTACAGGCCGACTTGGGAAGTCTCGTAGTCGTCTCTTGATCTCATCCATAGCAAAGTATACAAGACAGGATCGAGACAACCGGCTTTGCGAAGCACCGACAATTTTATCAACCGAGTCTAGAGATACTTCGAAACGGTGGAACCCTTTGCTGATAAGGTAGTCATTGACAGATTGGTGGACAAGCTGGGCAACACATCCATGTTCATGGATTTTCCATTCAGCAAGACCTCCTGACAGACTTCGAAGCTGTTTCTCCATCTGCATGTCGGTCTCGATATACCATGGCAATTTCTTGCAATCCTGGAATGATTGGTATGCAGGATTCCCGTCCACATTCATTGCACAACGGAGCTCTGCTATTGAGAGCGGTCTGTGCGCGAAACATATCCACTGGAAGAGCTTCATCGATTGATCTTGATCTCTCCGTTTTAGACTGTGGATTATGGTTTCGTAGAGGGCATCCAGATCTTGAGGTATTTCCTTCAAAACTTCTAGACATTGGCGTAGAGTCTTTCCATCCCTACACATTCCAACAATCCGGGGCATAACAAGTACAACCCATTGGAACACACATTCAGATCGAGCTTCGATCTTGTCTTGAAGAGTTGCCCGCTCCTCAGGATCAAGAACGACGCTCTGTAGCTCCTCTTGAATGTATGTCGTGACGTCTTTACGATTCTCGCGTTCAGCACAGATCTCCTGGCAGTTGTCTGGAGCTATGACTGGCCAGTGCCGACAGGAATAGCATATGCTCAGCCCGTATGGAGCAGAGTAACTCTTTGAATATAAGTGCTCGAAGCTTCTGACTAGTCGCCTGGCTTCTTCCTCACCGCATTCATCGAGGGCATCAACAAAGATCCGGATCGCAGATTCCTCTAAGATCTTTGTCAGAGACGATTCGACAAAGTCTCGTAGTTCTTGTACGTGCCAGTTCCAGAATTCTCCTGGATCTCCCTTACCCGCACAATTGCTCTTGAAAGTTTGGACGAGATGAGAGAGGGCCTTCGGAAATCGTTCAAGCAGTTGATATAAAAGCGACCTGTATAATCCTAGGGGCGTTTTCTGGAGCTCAGCGCCACGACCATGGAAGAAGAACGAGATGGTAAGAGGTTTTCTTAAAGGAGGTTCCATGGTGGGAAGAGTGAAAAGACCGTATTTGAGTAGTGTTGATTTCCCCGCTCCTGGCTTCCCCTTTATCCAGAGCAAGCCTCGGTGCTGGGAAATCCAATTCTTGTATTTTGGATGCTCGAGGAGCCATGTACAGGTCCCATCCGCTGCAGGTACTATGTCGTTGCTGCGATCTTTCATCTCGGGGAAGGCTAACGACCTTAAGCAACCTTGACCCCCCCAAGTCAGTGTGAATTTTTAAAGTTGGATGGTTAGAATATGACCTTGTTCATCCTGTGTAAGTGTTATAGTCATCACTAATAGACTTAACCTCAGCTATATGCCACTTCTAACATAACAAATCCTAACCTGGCAATGTCCCCAGCTGGGTCAACCATCCCTTCAGTTCATCACAGATCTGTGTGTAGCCTGGGTCTTTTGCAGAACTAAACTTTGCCATGCTCTGTGAATCGTTAAAAGCCGCAGTGCTGAAGAGATGACTGTACTACACACCGAATGGTTTGCATGGACTGAATACTGAGGATATCCAACTATCTTCGCTGACTCTTTCGTCACAACCTTTCGTTAATAAGCAATGGCCAAGCCAATCGCGGAGAGCTGTAGAACAAGAATGAGTGCGCAGACCTACCATTCCTATAGCCGGTAACTCCAATTCCTCGAAGAAGCACGTCAACTCAAAACGCTGGCTGTATTTCCGCAGCCACACCGCAAAAGAATCTTCAACGTCCGCTAAAACCTCAGAATCGCGTTTCAAGAGCTGAAGTATTTCCTTGTTTACTCGCTTGCCACCAGCTTTCAGAATATTGGCGGCACTGGTTGCAAATGGGCTGAGATCGGATCCGCGATGCGGCGTGCCTAAGAACGCAACGGCGATTGTGCAACGGTGGATTTGCTGTAAACGAGGATAGATAGCCTGTTCAGACAAGCAGAGCGCCTTCTTCGTTATCAAGCCTCCAAGGCTATGCACTATAAAGATGATTTTTCGGTTTGTCTAGTGGGACTAGTTAGCTATTAGATATTGTAATGCAAGGCGGTACTTACGGATTCATCTTTACACCGTACAGCTGCAAGCTTCCCAAGTAATCCTGAAGCATGATCACGAAGGTTGCTCTGGGATACAGGGCCTAGGAACTTTGTGACGTCTGCATCGTATCCAAACGTCATTATTCGCGCTTCCGGCACATCTTTGCTTAAAAGATGGACTGGCCAGTATGACCCCGACTCCGCCTCTAGCCAAGTATTATACGAATCGCCAGTTAGGCCGTGGACAAAGATGATATCGACCAACGGTTCGGCAGGCTCGTAAAGAACCCGTAGGCCATAGGTCTCTCCATTGGGAAAGAGCCGTTCGCGCAAGCTTGGTTGGCTGGTAGTCGCTGCACTAGGGTCAGGATCGGGAGTCCTATGGCTTTCACTTGCGCTTTGTATCGGGCCGGATGAGACTGTTTCAACGGTCGAAGACTGCAACGTGGATCGTGTCGGAGATTCTATCGTAGTGCGTGGTTGCCGCGGGCTTGGTAACTCATCCGCACTGACGACCCTCTTGCGCTTCCCGCCGAGAATCTGCTCGAATGCCGACTTCATTCCGCTTCCTAGGAGACGTGCCGACGAACGAGTGAATATGAAATGCACCAAAAAGCGTCCAAACTTTAAGTCAATCTCTGGGATGAAAGATTCAGCCTTGAGATACTCGGGTGCTGTGCTTATGTCCGCTCGGCCCGACGGGATACCGTACCTTACCTTACGCGAAAAACCATACGCCGCACTAGCTTCGTACGAGCCGTGGCTACCTTTATGAAGAATTTTCTTCGGATAGACTTTACAATTTCAGAGATTTGGAGAAGCCCTAAACGAAGTCTTTCCTTCTAAAAGAGCAGATCTTCGAATTCCAAACATTGAACCGAATCATCTCTCGCACGAGAGTAGGATTCTCCCGAAGGCTCTCTGGCGATTTTAGAGCCTCATCCATCCTATGTACGACACCTTACTGGACTTTGGAAATCATCTTACACATAGACACATCCACCACCATATACACACAAGCGCATCTCGGGAGCTACGGCACTGCTGCGAGGCCATCATTGGTTGCTGTGAGTGGTAGTGAATGGTTTCTTGTCGAATAATCGGACAGATTGGGAGCCCGACCCTGCTTGTGGCTGTGCACAACGACTGCACTTCGACTTATCGCGTAAGCGGTCCGACAACGGCTCCCCAAGCAGCTTATCAGCCACTACGTGGCACTGCGGGGGCATAAAGAGGTAGGATGAGAATGACCTGCAATCACTAATGCTTCTTGATAGGCCGCCTCTCGAATTGGGGTGCGGTGAGTTCTGATTTACTTTTGCTCGTATGCAAGTTGGTGGCTGTGCATGCGCGTTCAACCCGATGGAAGAGGTTGCCTTACGGCGTTGATGTCATCCCATGTACTCGTAGTTTGGCCCATAACTTAAACCCAGCTGCCGTAGTCGTACAGATGTCTACGAACCAAAGCTCCAATGATTGACTAGGCGCGGAGGGCGCCACCGGAGTGGTCGTGTTGGCGTTGTCTTGTCAGCTCTTTGCAAATTACCCTGCAGAACATGCGCACACATCGATTACCGTTTATGGTAATCGGCCAAGGCATAGCACGCAAATTCAGAATGGGGATTAAAAGGGTACCATGTCCCCGGGCTGTTGCAATAGCTTCGGCGCTGCTACATTTGCAAATCTTTATCACTTTATATGTTATTGCTATCGTTATGATGTTTGTTCTCGCGCTGTATGTTTCATCCTGAATTCGAGACGATTTTAGATGTTACTGTCGATCCCGCTCGGTACGAATTGCCAGTCGATTTGAATTACCCCGCCCATGCCATACGTGTACTGCTTCACATGGTATTGTGGCTGGTGCGGTTATGGACCACTTTCTTCCATAAGCGACGTCGCTTGCTGCATATGCCACAGGCGTAGAGATCAACACTGTTTAGTCGAAGAGGACACCTCTTACCCCACATCATATCACTACGTTGAGCCTAATCCGGGGCCTAATACGCAAGCCGAAGGTCCCGGGGTGCACGCGGTCTCAGCTGAGACTACTAATGTAGAATTGGTGAGGTCTAGGGCGGCATCAAAGAGCGAAGCACTATCGCCAACAAAACTATCAGTAAATATATCCCCAGCAAACTCTGTACCATCCAAGGATTCGAACGCCGTTATCAACGCAGGCAATGCGAACTTGGGTCTGGCTCTGAACGACCTGATACCACCTACAGTACAATCATCGTTGGGACCGGAAACCGCATCCCCAGATGACCCTGTAACCCGGAAGGATACAGATGCCAATCTCAACAAGGACAATGTCTCGCGAATCGAGTCAATTGACAAACAGTCGCGGTTGAATGATTATTTGTCGGTTAACCCTGAGGATCCATGGAATCACGAATGGGTGGTGTATGCGGCACGGACGCCATTGCCCGGTGAAGCCAGCTATTTACTCGAGACTGGCGAGCCTGCCACGACACCACGCAGGAGCCGTTATAATCAGAGGAGGCGAGCTGAGGTTGCCTTCACCAGAAACAATGGAGGTGCTTGCGAACGTTGCCGGCAAAGGCGCCGCGCCGTAAGTGACATCTTCTACCACTACACTTTCAAGATTGTGCTTATGCAAGAGCTCCAGTGCCCTCACCGGTTACAAGAACACGCGCGGACTATTGGCGACGATGAAACTGCGTCCGAGCGAGCAATGGAAGGAGGTGTTTTACGACGTGAGCTTGACGCAGTGCGCTCCGAGGTGGTCGCTGCCATTGGATCAAGTACTCAGCTTGGTGGAGCCATGAACCCTGAGTCGTCTGCCGGGGCCACGCTATTTGTCTCAACGCCGCGACGTGAGCTGTCCCATAGACCTTCTGGCCACAGAAGAACGAGCGCTGGACCTTCCGAGCACTTGACCTTGGAAGCAAGCCAAAGACCGCAAGCGTCACATTCATCATCAACGTTAGAGAACGAGTTCGGGACTAGACCTGGACGACCCTACATTCAGGAAGGACCTCACATCCCGAGATCCCACCCAACAAGACGCTCTGCACGGCATGGACATGGTAGCAATGTCATGAGTGAGAGTTGCGGTAGCAGCAGGCAGTCGAACAGCGCTGCGAGCCGGGAAGCCAGTCGAGACTTTGCAGCAAGTACGCCACTTGAAGAAACCTACAATCTAGGTAGTACTCGACGCGGGATTGACGAGCTTTCCTACATGTCCGATGGCGCCGGTCTGTGGTCTGTCCCACCACTGCCTTACAATGAACAGCAATCGGTTTTATCCGAACAGATGTTCGCAACCCAACCGGATAGTTTCGATACCGCATCCGACCAAGAGATTACTTTACCTTATGAAGATTCTACCTGGAGCGAGGGTGATTATGCGAACTTGGGCGGAACTCGAGCCAGATCTTTAAACGTAACGGATCCGCCGAGATCATCATCTCGAAATCATCTCGATTTGATTCCGGTCGCGGTCGTTGATGAAACCAGTAACCCTTTCTTTAGGCCTTCGGAGACACCATTTTGGCCATCGCAACAAGCCAGCTTCGGCCGAGACTACTTTAACGAGCATTCTATTGGTTCTACCTTGCCTAGAAGGGATTCTTTATTGCCCCAAACTCCTCTTGACGAAGAGTTGATGTCTGTTTCCGAAGATCAACAGGCCGTGGCCGGTTTTTTCAACGAGAATTTCGGTTGGCAGATAGAGGATGGATCATTGCTTGATGCCGGTGCTCCTGAGCCGACATTTGACACGGCCTTGCCTGATGACTTGTTTACGGCCCCGGATCAGAGAGGTGGTCATCATGCGACGCATTTACCATCAGTGATGGATACTAATTCGCAACCTGCTGGCTCCTATGAATGGACCGACACTGCTCTAGCTGCCAACTTGGCTTGGGACAATCTCTATTTCGGTGGGGTTGATTGCAGCATCGATCCTGCTTCGGGAAGCTATGCAGCTTATTTCGGTAACCCGTTCTTTACCGTTGGCCAAGAAAACACGTCATGGTCAAACAGCGATCCCATTCCTACCCCGCCGTCCGATGAAACGGGGTACACTCTCCCACAAGAATCACGACCTGGTCTTTTATGATTATAAGCTTTTGGACGGTAAGTCAATTCGTTTACTCAGGATAGGTGCATCTTTCTTGTTCGGAACCAGCACTGACTACCACGCAGAACTTCTTTCTACTTCTGCATAGGTGTCACTTCTTTCACCTCTCATAGCGTCCCAGGGTTCGAAGCCTTATGACTGTCACGACGTTCAGAATACGAAGCTGGCCTTCAAGCACTTAAATGCGTAACATCGCTCTCTGAGAGTCATCAATGGCATTGCGACAGTCTCATGGTACAACACTTCATTTATCCCTCTTGGCGGAGTTATGCCTCTGGAATTCAGACCACTTTCATCCTTACTCGCCAGACGGGCAGGTCTGTTGCATCCAGGAATCAGAGGAGTCACGAAACAAATTACAATCATCACCCTCAGCGGCTTCGCGAACGCATTAGTGTTTTGCATTTCAATCAGCATATCTGCTCGCTTCCTTGTGGCCTTGTGGTACTCACCTGTCTTCTCGAATTTGCCCTTCAAGACTTTTCAATATAATATTCACTTTCCTTCCGTATAAGGACGGCGCATCTTTCATGATCTAGTTGTACTTAAGCGCCGCAATCACTACACATCTCCTCGCATGACAGTCTTCGGTATTTGCATCAGGTGGCACTGCAATACAATGTGCAGATTTTGATGATCCAACTCAATTCCAGTGTTCAAGCCTACCGGCACCCTCGAAGTATCGCATAGAGATGTGTGTTGATAGGTGAGGTGTGATTTGTCAAGTTCTTGATATACTAGTCCTTCATGTGATGCGGAGATATCTCAATGCCACTCGGAGTTAGATTGTGCCGTCGGAGGTAAACCAAACACTCGACTTCAGTCAAGCATTCTCTTAGATCAAAGACTCATAAGCCCGCATTCAATTCTTTCACTTCCTATTCCCACGTACTGCAAGCTTCTGGTTTCAAATTTGAATCTGTACTTGATATTATTCCCCCTCCACTGCGCTTTCGATATTTCCTGATCCCAAATTCCACCAAAAGCAATCAACCAACCCACCCACCATGTCCTCCACCACCACCGACATCAAAGACAACGTCACGGGCACCTCCATCCCCCGGGGCCACCACCTCGCTCTCATTCTCCCCTCCAAGGGCTCGCCCCTCGAACTCACCCACCGTCCAACTCCTACCCCCGGTCCGCATGACCTCCTCATCGCCGTGAAATCCATCGCCCTCAACCCCATCGACCACTACCAGCGCGACTACGGCTTCCCACCCATCAACTACCCCGCGGTCCTCGGCTCCGACATCGCCGGCACCGTCCTCTCCACCGGCTCCTCCGTACCCTCCGACACGCCCAAACCCGGCACGCGCGTTGCCGCCTTCGCGCCCTGCTTCTTCGTGCAAGGCGCCCCGGACTACGGCGCTTTCCAGACGCGTGTGCTCGTCCCCTCTGCGAATGCGGTGCCGCTGCCGCAGGGGATGGGCTTCACTGAGGCGAGTCTGCTTCCAATGTCCGTCGTGACGGCGTGGTCGGGGTGGTATAGTATCGGTCTGCCGCGCGATACGGCGTACACGGCGGCGGACAAGAAGGGGATGTTGGTATGGGGCGGCGCGAGCAGTATCGGCAGCGCGGCGGTGCAGGTGGCGAAGTTGATGGGGTTCAGTGTGTATGCGACGGCGAGCGAGAAGCATCATGAGTATTTGAAGGGGTTGGGGGCGAGGAAGGTGTTTGATTATAAGGGCGAGGATGTGGTGGAGAAGATCGTGAAGGCGGCGAAGGAGGATGGGGTGACGGTCGATAAGGGATTCGATGCGGTTGGTCAGTTGAAGTCGTGTTTGGAGATCCTGAAAGAGTTCAAGGGAGAGGGCACGGCGAAGTTGGCGTCGGCGGTGCCTTTGTCGGAGGATTCGCCGAAGGTGGAGGGCGTGGAGGTGAAGTTCGTGGCGGCATCGACGGTCGAGCAGGAGAGGATGGAGTTCTTTCACTTCGTGTTTGGGGTTTGGTTGAAGGAGAAGTTGGAGAAAGGGGAGTTTGTGCCGAGTCCGAAGGTTAAGGTGGTGGATGGAGGCTTGAAGGGGGTGTCGAAAGGGCTGGATGAGTTGAAGAAGGGGGTCAGTGGGGTGAAGCTTGTGCTTGAGGTTTGAATAGGCGACGCTTCTTGGTCTTCCAAAATTGGTTCGCCGGTAGACGCAGTTCGTATCACGCATGTTAATGTCCCACGAAAGAGATCCCACAAGTCAGTCGATCTTGTACATACAGGTTTGTGAATACCTAGTCATCTCACATAACATCTCCGTTGCCTTTCCCGGATGCCTCTCGGCATTGGTTCAAGGCACAATCATTGACCGCCTCTAACCGCGCTCCGTAGACTGCTCGAAGGATCTGGTTCCTGCCATTAACTGCTCCCAAGATACAGTGCCCCCATTCTTCCGTCAGGATCAACAAGATGCTGTTCCTGGAGGAGCGTGGGAGCAGGCGCCAAATACGCTACGAGTATTCGTACCTAAGGTAGCCTCATTCTCGGGGCCAAGTGTGCCGAGGCACAATCCGTTTCATGACGCAGCACATGGGCGAGGCTTATGCAACCCCAGAACTTGAGCTGGACTCAAACATTTCCACCAATTCTCCAGTAGATATTTCAGCAGCGCATCACACCGAATCAACGACTTTAGATTTTTCAGTTCTGACTCCGAGCATGGACACCTCGAACCCCTCCGCCCTGATCCGCGCCCTCCTCCCCAAAACCCCCCTGATCCTCAAGACCGCCCTCTTCCACACCCTCTCCCTATCTCCGACCTCCTCAAAATGGGATCTCCGAACAGAACTCATCATCAACGTCCTACGTTCCTTCTTCACCGGCCCGCCGTCTCCACTCTCAAAAACGCAGCGCATCAGTCTACGGGATCCGGGCATCAAAGGGCCCATGTGGATTAGCAAGGTCGTCCTGCCAAGGCCGGAGGGAGACGACGTGCGGGAGACGGTGGTGAGGGCCATTGAAGGGTTGAAGGAGGGCGGGGAGACGTATACATTGCCGGAAATTAAGCCCGTGGAGGCGGAGTGGACGGGGTATCGGGCGGGCGTGGACGCCAATGCGCCGGAACTGGATATTTCGGAGGGAGAGAAATACGATAATCTGATGAAGGAGGTGAAGAGCGACGTTACGATCCTTTACTTTCATGGCGGGGCGTACTAGTTCGTTTCTCTCCTCCCTTCGATACGCCTGGAGTCACGGGGACACCCAATACTAATAGACACGTGCATCACAACAGCCTCATGGACCCCGCCTCCCACCGCCCAACAACCTCGCGCCTCGCCAAACTGACTTCCGGCCGTGTCCTCTCCGTCCGCTACCGACTCGCGCCACAGAACCCCTTCCCCGCCGCCCTGCTCGACGCGCTGGTCGCCTACCTCTCCCTCCTCTCCCCTGGCCCAGACTCCCCACACACCGCGATCCCCACCTCGCACATCGTCTTCTCCGGCGACTCCGCGGGCGCCAACCTATGTCTGTCCCTGCTGCAACTGATTCTCGAACTGCGACGACAATCCCCGACCAACACCGCGCGCGTAAACTGGCACAGCGGGGTCACAATTGATATTCCCCTCCCCGCCGGTCTCGCCCTCAACTCCCCCTGGGCCGACCTCACCCGCTGCATGCCATCCCTCACCACAAACGCCGTCTACGACTACCTCCCCGCCCCCTCCACCGGCACCGAGCACCTGCCCCCCTGCCCCATTTGGCCGACGACGCCTTCGCGCGGCGATATATACTGCGAGACGTCAGCACTGTGCCATCCGCTCGTCAGCCCGCTGGCGGCGCGCGACTGGGCGGGTGCGTGTCCCGTGTGGATCGCGTGCGGGACGGAGATGCTGTATGATGAGGATGCGGTGCTGGCGAGTCGGATGGCGGGGCAGGGGGTGAGTGTGGATTGGTGGTGTTGGGAGGCGATGCCGCATTGCTTTGCGTTGATGTTGGATCATTTGAGGGGGAGTGGGAGGTGTTTTGAGGTGTGGGGGGTGTGGGTGAGGGGGGTTGTAGAGGGGAAGGGGGAGGGGACGGGGGCGAGGGGAGCGTTTGTGGAGGTGACGGGGAGGGAGAGGGAGGTTGGTGTTAAGGGTTTGGCGGCGGAGGTCGGGGTTGGTGGGGTGGAGGAGGTGCGTGGGCGGATGAGGGAGGCGCAGAGGAGGAGGGCGAGGGGCGAGGAGGGGGAGGCGAAGGCGCTGCCGAAGTTGTAGAGGTTCTTTTAACGTCTTTGAGGGCCTGGGTTGGATGGCGTTAGAGGCAGGGTGGGGGATGGGTACACAGTTGTGCGGGAAATAGCTAGGATAGAGTAGAGAATAGATAATGCTCCAGTAGGATCAGGTTTGCATCTGAATAGATATCTTCTAAAGTATATAGAGAATAAGGTACTTCTACGGAGTAGTGTAGGAACATATAAAACTGGCCCTCACCAACTCTTATCTATGCCACCGGATGCAACACAACTTTATCTACCCGGGTAGAAACAACAGTGGATGCGTGCACGAAGAGTTAGTATACCACCTCTATACTCGCTCAACAATATACCGACAGTTCCACTCCTCTACCCACGGAGCCATAACTCCACGCTACTCGGTCACTCGCTCGAGCGCCTAGTACCTATGACTTGATCTCATACTTCCTCTTAAACATATCGTCGATCTCAGTCAGATAATACGTCCCCTTCGCAATCGTGTCGGGGTTCCCTTTGGGCACGTAGCTTTTCTGCAGATGGGCTTTTTCGCGCAGCACGCACATCTAAAGGGTTCCAATCAGCACAAGCCCCTCGTCTACTACAGAACACCAAAGAATGGTCGAATGAAGCATACCTCATCGAAACCCTCAGGTGGCACAGTCTTTCGGGCGTCCAATCGGGCCTGCAAATCGAGCTTCTCGACCATCGTGCCGACATCGCCCACGACCCTCAGACTGAAGAGCGAGCTCGCCAGCCCGCTGCCGTAGCTGAAGATGCCGACGCGTTTGCCCTTCAGCTGCTCGGCGTTGACGTTGCTGAGGAGGCTGACGAGGCTGCCGTAGACGCTGGCGCAGTACATGTTGCCGCACATGGTGGGAACATGCACGCCGGGCTGGATGCGCTGCTGGAAGCGTTTCTTGCTGAGCGCCATGAAGGTCTTCTCGACCGATTTGTCGGATAGCGATTGCTCGTAGCTGAGGTCGCGGATCTCGGGTGGGACGGATTCGAAGGCGGGGTGAGTGGGGCAGGCGACGTAGTCGTTGTAGAGCAGGCGCGCGTAGGATTTCGCGACGAGCTTGCAGGTTGGGGAGTGAAAGACTATGTGGTCGAAGCGGTCGAGAGGAGTGCTGGTGTTTTCTAATTCGGAGTGGGCGCTGATGCCGTTGACGTAGCCGTTGGTTGTGGCCTTTTGCAAAGACGACTCGCGAGCGTTGTAGGCTTTGTAGCAAGCGTCGACGGCTTGTGTGTAGCAATTGACCGAAAAGTGTCCGTCTACGATCGGGTACTCTGAGGTGAGATCTGGCTTGTAAAAGTCGTAGGCGTGTTGCATGTAGGTCCCACGGAGTCCTGGCTCGAATGCCAAGGGCGCATTTGGACCGATGAGCATGGCCACACAGCCAGCGCCGCCAGTTGGCCTTGCATTGCCTTTCTTGTATAGAGCAATATCGCCAGCACACACGATTGCGTCGCGTCCATCCCAGGCGGAAGACTCACTCCAATTGACCGCATTGAAAAGAGCGTTGGTGCCACCGTAGCACGCATTGACCGTGTCTACACCTTCGATGTTGGTGTTGCCCGATGGGGAGAAAAGCTGCATCAGAACGGATTTCACGGACTTGGACTTGTCCAGAATCGTTTCTGTGCCTACTTCCAGACGACCAATTGAAGTAGGGTCGATAGAGTATTTGTGGAGGAGTGAGGAGACGGTCGTGAGGGCCATCGAGTAGATATCTGCATCTAGACTTAGCAGTCTCTCCCGCATGTGTGTAGAGCTGGTTTCGGGCATACCTTCTCTATCATCGCAGAAGCTCATCTTCGTTTGACCGAGCCCAATGGTGTACTTCCCCTGACTGACGCCATCGAACTTTTCAAGCTCGGCTTGGTCGACACACTGCGATTAATGGTGAGCTTCCGGCACTACGGTCTTCAGGAGAACTGGGCTCTGATCTGGGCTGCTGCGGGCGCAACGTACCTGGCTGGGGAAATAGATCTCTAAGGCCTTGATGCCGATATTCTGCGGTCGAGAGTCCATGATGAAGGATAGGAGAGCTTTTGTTCCGGTTCAGAAGATTGGTGGTGTAAACGCGCAAAGTCGCGACGAAGGGCCCTAGATAATTGGGTAGGATTGGTAGGTTGAAGTTGTCCACGCAATAATGACAAAGGGGAAGCACGATATTGTGTTTTCAGATATCGGTAAATTTCCCTCGTAAGGCTGTGTGGAAATGGGACAACGTTCTCAACCACAGCGGGACGAACTATTAAGCGGTTAGGGCGATTTCAATTCGGCGATTAACTCGGGTCTAACCCCGGAGCTCAATAGGTACTGTAACTTAGTCATATCTACCCTCATGCCTGCCGTCTACCCCAAGTTGGTCCCCAACCCATGAACTGACTTTTAGACATGAGTACTTCGTATACTTATTTCATTTCTCTAACTTATCTACCATTGAATCTCATGCTTTTGTGTGCGCAAAGTTCTCTTCTGCAGTGACTGTATTCACTTGAGAAGGCTGTAAGAGGCAAAGGCTTGCTTGTGAGAAAGTGATGAGAGAAGGTTGAAACTGGTCACTACCTAAGTCATTGTGATTAGCAGTGACATCTAGTCACATCTCCAAGTCTTGCTTCATCGATTTCTTCTTCAAGATGTTAGTTGGATGACAATGAAGATGCCAAAGGTATGCTTACAGCTTGTTCTCATAGGTAGAGCGTTGAAGCGTTCTTGACGTTCCTCAATCGTACTAGCGGCGTCGGTGGCCTCCATCTCGGCTTGTGGAGCATCTGCGACCTTGTTGTCTGTAGCTTTTTGGTGTACTGCACTTATTCTCAGCCCAGCCGCCAGGAGGCTGGTTCGAGATGCAAGAGCTCGCCTTCCCAGTACAATGCGACGATGATTTGCTTTTGAAGGATTCCGCTCTCCTGCAGTAGTCCACGCTAATACTCCAAGCCTCTACCCGTATCGGCCAAGCCCTCGACAACCCTACTAATCATGCTACGTTGATGCAAGAAGCGGGCTATACTAATGTGCAAACAGTCCAGTACAGGTGGCCCGGTAATCCTTGGCTCAAGAAGACGGCTGACAAGGAGTTGGGATTGTGGGTTGTGATCAATCTCATAGACGGGCCCACGGGTTCACAATGGCATTATTTAGGAGGATTTGGGGTTGGACTGCAGAGCAGGTCGAGCTGCTGTTGGTGGATGTCAGGAAGGATGTACAAAGCAAACGGATACACGCATATTGGGTGGTGTAAGTACCTTTTTTGTTTTCGTTGACCGCAATTAGATCAGCGCACGAAGCCGATTTCTGGTGTTAGTCACGACATCTATGGCCAGGAGCCCCTATAGTTGCATATATTCTTCGCCACTTTGTTTTCTTTCTCGTTTCTTTTCGATATTTAGCGTATATATCAACAGCTGGCTGCGTTCTTGTGATCCTTCACTTGCCCAGTATTACGCTGGTGGGCCTTGTCCTTGGTCATACCCAGCCGTATCAGGCTTGGTGACCACCTGGGGAGTTTGGTGTCCTGCATGAGGAGATTCTTAGCTTAGCGAACACCATTGGAAGACATCCAAATCAAGTATGTAATTCCGCTGTACATTTCAGTCATTCACACTATGGTGTCTCCTTACACTGCATGGACTTCTCAATAGACAACAATACTATGCAGCTTTGGTCACAAGTCCACAACATCGCCCCCGATCAACCTGCTCACATCGAAGGGAGGATACGTAACTGAATCCAGGAGACGCCGCCTCACCCTCATGCTCACAACATCCATCTGTGGCCATCATCCATTGTTATAAATCCCTCGCCTCACATCATGCCTACGATGTTGAATGGAGAGGAGGGTATGGTATGAAGCAATCTGATCATAATATCACCGTCATACATAGTCTGTTCTTCCGGGAGTTGAGTACCTGTCTGAAACGACCATGCAGTAGAGGATGAATTATCAATCCCACAACCAGTCCCTCTTTGTACCATAAGCTCGCTTATAGCTTACCCTAAACAAGAAACCTAGATCCAGTAAGACAATTCTCCTTCTCAGATCTCAACGCTTATCAGCCCGGATCCAGAGTCGTTACTGTACATAAACCCCTTTCATACGAGTGACCATCTACTTGCATAGAATTCAATTTAATACTATCTTCCGTCAAAATTCGTAGTTGATACCACCCGTCCAAACATTTCAACCGCTATCCTCTCAACAGAAGTAGGTCAATGGCTCGATCGTGATTTCGTTCCATGAAAGTTGGTTTGTGACAAGGTTTGGGTCAGTAGCATTGATATGATGTAGATCACGTATGATTTCTGTATCAATGAATCTTATGAGTGGGTGAGGGGTCATCATATATTGCTATGAACGGCAATCACAGGTACGATGGTTAAGAGAAATGATCACAGCTAAATACTATCCGTTGCCTCTCTCAACTAGTAGGAAAACAACCCATATGTCAGTCTTGACGTCTCCTCACATGCTTAAGTCTCAGCGTCCTTCTCTCATTAATTCTTTTCATACACAATCAGACGGCACTCCTGTCTAAAAAACGGACTCTCATCTCCGGCTTCCACCACATGACATGCATGTGACTTTGCCCCTCCCAATCCAACCCTTTACTCACTAGCTCCATATCATACTTGCAGAGTAGCTTTGAAAGAATCAGCGTCATCTCGAGGTATGCGAAACTACATTTCCCAGGGGTATTAGTTTTGATTTCGAGCGAGCAATGTAATTTCGTTATAAATTTAAGACGGACGAATAAAAGAAGCACCTACTTCCGCCCTAAGCATCCCCTCGGACCTAGAGAGAACGGCTGACTGGCCTCCTTCACATCCGTACATTCTGGATCAAGCCATCGTTCCGGCTTGAATGACATGGGTTCGTGGAAGTATTCGGGGTTATGCGTCACGGTCCACGCGCTTGTGTAGATTTCGGCCTATTTCGACGCTCTAATTAGAAAACAGTGCACTCTTTCGTGTCTTATGATCAGGCGAGGCTAGGTGCCCTTACTCCCGGTGGGACCCAATGCCCATCAACCATCGTTCCTGGTGAGATCCGTGGGAACCCTTGTGATCCAGGGGGATAGATCCTAAGTCCTTCACTAATGACCGCCTGTAGATAAGGTAGTTGTTGCGCAGAGTTCGCATCAATCTCGTCTAGAGATTTGTACCGATTACGGATCTCCTGTTGAAGTTTGCGGTATGGTTCGGGAGTCGTTAAGAGATAAAACGTTACGGCAGAAAGAAACGTTGAAACGGTTTCCCCGCCCGCAATTCTGCGTGTTGAGCCCCGACCATTAGTATTTGGCTCATGACACAGAGATGGACGTAATACTTACGTTAAAGTCGAAGCATGGGCGGTCAACTCGTCCCGTGACACTTCGCCAGCTTCGACTTTGCCAATTATGTTGGTCAGAAAGTCTTTGCGGGAAGTCTTATTAGCAAAACGCCTATAGATATATAAGTGAGAAATGGGTCTTGCTAGTTGCATTTGCCACTTTGACGGGTGGGGATTACCTCGAAACTTGATCTCTACTGTAGCCGCTATGTTTGTTTCGTACATCGACCGTCCATCGCGGTAGAACGTGTTTGCCAATGCTGACAAGTAGTGGATAGCGGCGGAGGTTATCGAGCAGGGTGATGAAGAAGAGATGCTTCAAGATAAGCTCAGGCCAGAAATGGGGCTCGCCTAGATAAGTCCCGAGGCCAGTGAGCCAGGATTCATAGAAATGCTATTCGCAGATGAGGGAAGACCTTTGTCGACACAGTGAAATGACTCTCCAAATGCCATCTCTCCAAGAATGTCAAAAGCCACCATCTCATACCACTCGGACACGTCCAGACCTTTGGGCCCTGCACCGTCACGTCCAATGCGGTCGATGAAGTTGCTGATGCATTGTTGTACAATGTCTTCTTGCTCAGACAAGGCCTTTGTCGAAAAAGCTGCGGATAGGAGCCTCTTCATCCGGTTGTGTGTCTTGGGATCTCGCTCACTTCCAATGCATCCCGAATCAAAGCCAGCGCCGTACATATCGTAGAATTCGCTCTTCACCAGAGTCGGTTTACCTGCGGCCGTATGGCCATAGATCGCTTTCCATGATGCCGCCGAAGAGAAGGAGAGTTCATTAGGGGATATACGGACGACCGAGCCTGCCGAATCCATTAGGGCCCACCCCTTCAACCCGGCTGTGGGAAATGGGTGCTGACCATAGCGTTGATGCTGCTTGTCGATAGCAACATGAAATCGACCACTCATCGAATACCATATTCGCCAGAACTAGATCGCTCCATCAGACTTCCTCTAAATCATCCTTCCGGCAAGGAGCCAATGTTGGCAGTAGAGCACTAACTAAAGAAGATCTTGCCAGAAAAGGCCCAGGGAACTTTGCCAGCGGGTGGAAGAGGAGATTGTATGTCGCGTATCCAACTCCGTATAACAAAATCTGCTTCTCTGTCAACGATCGAACTTCCGGATCCCTAAGTAAGATTGAAGATGCCGTGACTTACCACTGCAATGCTAGACAAGACAACATAGTAGCCCCAACCAGTCCGAGACACAAGCTGCACTAACTGCATTGAACCATACATGCTGTGGAGAGGTGAATAAACTGGAGAACGGTCCACGTAGTCGGTTGAGATCGCAATCAGTCGTTCAGCTTCTGGTAACAGCACAAAGGCTTCCAGACACCCTTCAAGACATACTCATGAAGTTTCGATCGTAGTTATCACTCGTTGACGGAGAGCTCGTGACCAGGGCGGCCGAGAAGGAAGCCATTGGTAGGGCCCCTCTCACGGCACTCGATCCGGAGATCCCAGGTTGGGAAATGCCGCAGCCAAGGAGAAGAGAGTTCGAGTGAGCCCAATCTGGACGCGGATGCATAATAAGACCATGGTGAGAGTGGATCAGTCCCAAGTTCCTGGGTCGGATAGCTGAATAATGAGCCTGCATGACATGGACTCTTCATGGTAGACGTTCGTCCCAGATTCTTGGATGCGGGAATATGAACGCTCCGTGTTGTTTCGGAACCCGTCCAATTTGATAACAATTCCGCCGAGGAACAAAGTCCTAATACAACCGGAGGGGAGAGGGGCAGGTCGACGGAAGGTTTTAAGGCTCAAACGTCTAGATAGACATGATGAATTCTTACCAATCTGGCAATGTACTTCCACCATCACATTTGAAGGAACTCCCTTCAGTCACTTTATCAAGTTACACTTGACCGCCGGAATCTAATAGAAATAGAACTATGTTGTTCTTTATGTTTTCGGTATTCGGCCTGCATTTCTAACAACTCATTCAAACCTAGCATTGTGACAAGCCCAAGGATGTATCATCCAGTACCCTTTATTTTTCCATACTTTATTCATACCTGTAGAGATTGCATTCAAGCATTTCACGTAAACTGCTATGCAGCCATGTGCTTGCGCTGATGCAAGTTATGCGTCCCAGCCATCGTCACATGATAGGGGAAGGAGATATCTTCGAGGAAGACACTGCTGAACAATCAAGGTTGTCCGATCTGACCAGACCATCGAACGAATCACCAAACACTTTGATTCCGCCTTGATTCCACTGCAGATCCCACTGCACATTCCACCGCAGATTAGAGACCCTTTCCAAACCCGCAGTACCATTATCTTACCCCGGCGTTCCCTGGGCTATCTGCTTGAGCAGTGGGCGACTACCTCATTGGCTGCAACGACTCTTCGAAGTCCGGTCATGAGCAGGGTGGCCCAGGCCCAGATTGGAAACATATCATGAAAGATCTGAGTGGGATCGGTATTATGCTGGCTTTTCATTAATCGAAGTCGGCCAAGCTGGAGGAAGCGGTAAACTGCATGTCGATCCCATAGGACATATCATTTTCCTGGTAAAGGGAGAGATCTTAGCTCGAGGTTAAGCAACTTGACTGCAAAAAGTAGCCCCGTGCGTGCAGTAGGACTCTAGGTCGGTTCTGCTGATACTTGTACATGTATGCAGTGTTCTTGTTGGTGTTTGAGCCGCAGCGCTGTAGTCCAACGTTGCCACTCAGCACTATTGCAAATACATGTGTTTCGTGATAAGATGACGGGAATTCGGAGCGAACCCAGAGTTTCGGTAGCGATCTGAGGAGAGGGACATCCTGGTAGTTGGGGTAACACTCTTGTGATTGTCTGGACTCCCCATGTCGAGCGAGCAACAGCCTGGAACATGGAACATCCACACTGTGTTGCTGAACTCGTACAAACCCCCTCAAAGGGGTTACTGATGTGTTTGACGCATGA
The DNA here is from genome assembly GCA_025617375.2 of Acarospora socialis. Classification (NCBI taxonomy): domain Eukaryota; kingdom Fungi; phylum Ascomycota; class Lecanoromycetes; order Acarosporales; family Acarosporaceae; genus Acarospora; species Acarospora socialis. Next base: position 3,908,422 of record JAMYGW020000001.1, on the reverse strand, counting down.
TTAAAGGCTACCCGCCCGCTCCGTCATGGCTATGGGTCTCTGCTGACAACTTTGCGCTACGGCCATAACGGTATCCCTCGCTCTTCCATGGAAACCATGCTGTGTAGAGATGTTTGGCCAATCATCAAGGCCCGAGTTGTTAGGTATTGCCGCGCCAGTGCATCCCATAGGCTGTGTTGCTCCATTCTGCAGTGGTCGGAGTAGGTTGTATGTAGTAGATCTGGCCAGACTGAGTGCAAAGCAATGCCTAGAAGGCCGTTAATGTACGTAAGAGATACGACAGCAGCTTGAGGTATTAGTTCAGGCCAGTTGTTCTTCAATTAAGCGTGATTGTGTCCCGGATGGCTGTCGGGGCCCTGGGAAAACATCTTAGGGTTGCACGAGGAGTCAGCCTTGCTGGAATGCATTGAATACTCTAATACCTTAGCTTCGTCGTATATTATATAAATTCACGTAAACATCTACCCTATCTACGTCCTGGGACCTTACCCGGTGTATCATAATATAATCAACACCAACATGCGACTACCTTGCTTAATGTGGCTCATGTATCTCCGCCCCCTGCCCCTCGCCCCCCACCATTTTCCTCCCTTTTCCCAACTCGGATGTCCATACTTGCGTGACTCCTGCACGTTCATACCTTATGCGGGTGCAATCTGAGATTAGTCACCAACAAGTCTTCACAACAAGGGTAACGGCAGGTTTGGATGTCGTGCAATCTGCTGTACAAAGTACCATCATCCCAGTTCACTCACTCCATGCACCCCTATGCATGACGCACGTCCCTTCGACCAGCCTTGAAAGGCGACGAGGCTGAAATAACATCGAGCCGTTGGCGGAAAGGAGTTCTGCGAGATGCTTGCCGGCCCGCTGCAGTCAGCACCATCGCACATGGCTGACAGCCAAGTCCTGCACGCCAATCAGTCTATCGGCTGTGCAACGTCAACCCCCTCCTCTCCTTACTCGCTTTCCTTCTGTCCACCCTTAGTCTGCAGGGATGTATCCAAACGCTTGTAGAGCGGTCTTCCCGCTTTATACATCTGCGTGGGCCGGTATAACCAAGGTGTGTGCTTAATCCAATCGAACCGAACATAGGGTTACAATGCATGTACCCAACCTCACTTCAGCTGGTCTGACTTGCTTCGATTCACGTCTCCAGAAGGGAGTTGCTCACACCTTTCGCTGCCATTCAACGTGGCCGATTATCGCCAGCGTGTTGTTCTCCGTGATTCAAATCACATAAGACCAAATGCTGCGCTGATTCGGGAAAAAGCTTCAAGAATAATGCCCAATTGCATGAGAAGAAAAGCCACAGACCAAGCAAGCTGACCTCTGGAGGCATCGAAGAGCTTAACTGAAAGCTTTTCATTGCCTGAAACCACACTCCTCGAGATCCGACGATCTGATTCTCTGCGCCGGACGCACGTAGACATACCACCCTACGAGAGAAAGACTGCCTTCTATTACCGTTTCCATCGACTATGTTCGTTACCCTGCGGTGTAACAAGGAGGCTCTATGCGTCAAGCGCTCAAACCACCTACCCTTTCAAAGCCAAGGGCAACAGCACTCTGCTTGCAACAACTGCCGGGTCAAAAAGGTTTGTCTGTCTGCTGACTGTGCTGGGAGATCAAGATGTTGGATTGATTTTGTCTTAGCTTAAATGCACCGGTCAAAAGAACGATTGTGACAGATGCCGGACCAAGGGTATTCAATGTGTATATGTCGAACCATCACACAGCAAGGGCGCCAAACGCCGAAGATCCGATCAGTCTTCGGCCACAGACACATCCAGATCCTCCTCTACTTCGATATCAACCCCTTCAGCAGTGAGTGTGAAGACACCGAATATGACTGTACTGCCTTCGGACCAAATTTCCAGGACACCTTCGAAATATGTACCACTTCCCCGAGGGGACAGCATTGAGCCGAATGACAAACCGAATAAAGACAGCGTACCGATAGCAGAGGGTGGAGACATGGACCTCAGTACTAGCACTAACTTCATGAATCTTATCGAGACAATCTCTTCAAACGACGGAGGAGGTGCGCCCACAGGAGAGACCTCATTCACATTGTCTTGTACCCCTGAAGCAAATGGCCTTGACCATCTCACATTTTGCGATGATGTGACAAATCTCGAGCCAACGGTTGAGGATTATCTCGGATTTGACTTCAAAATGGAATCCAACGACAAGCTGATGGGACTTGGTGGTGATCTGGATGATGATTGCAGTTTTTGTATGGCTCTCAAACCACTATCCCCCAAGTTGCCGAATCTCGCTGATGGAGGATCATGTAGTAAGTGACTTTAGCTACGACATATCCGTGCTTTCTTCTCCAACGCATCTGCCTTCGCCCTTGAATTCGCCCTCCATCGACCCCTCAACACCAGCCGGCCGGGCCTTCTCCCAGGGTCGGCTTGGACAGAGGAACACTTCCCGCATGAGTTCGGAGAACGAGACAAGTTATCAACCCGAAGTGGGTTCGTTGCCGTCATCTACGAGCTCGTACTCTTCGCCGTCATGCTCATGCATGCACACAGCGCTCGGAATTCTCGAGAATCTAGAGGTCAAGAATAGCCGGCTGAACCTCTACGCTGTCGACCACGTCCTGTGCTTCAAAAAGCGAGCTCTAACACAATGCAACGCAATGCTGGACTGTAGGAACTGCAATGCTCTTTCTGGGTTCATGATGCTGCTGGTCGTGATCTGCGAGAAAATAGTTGCGTCATTTGAGAGACTGGTGACAAGTTTCAACGACCAACAGAAGCAGCAGCATCATGACACCCCCTCCGGCCTCGGTAGGTGGGCAAAGGCCGGCGGTGCCGGGTTAGGAGGAGGGCAAAGCATCTTTCTGGGCGATTATGAAGTAGATCTGGCCGAGGAACGGTGGTCGCTGGTCCGTGTGCTGGTCATGTTGCAATTGAAGAATCTGGGGAATCTCTTGATGCGACTAAAGAGCGTTGTGATCCCATGGAATTGGGAAACGCATCGGACGATTCTGGTTTCCATTGATAGGCGGTTCCGGGATATCGCTGCTAGCCTGCGTCGGATGGACGCAGTGCGTGAGTCGTCCATGGCCAGGAACACATGAGATATGTCTTGACGGTATCTGCGTCTGTCCAGCGAATAGAAATTAGATTCGTATAGCTCCGTGATACAGAGTACCTTTCCAGAAAGGGAAAAACCGTCAAGCTCGTTCGAATTAGACACAGCATGCATCTCGGTCTGCTTAGTGATGGTTGCAATAGCCCGAGAAAGTGCTCTTATCAGCTCGGAGTTTCTACATCCAGTATTCGTGGTGCAGGCACGCTGAGCCGTAGAAAAGAAGAAAAGTGACTGTACATGAGTATGCAAGACGTATGGAGCCCTGAAATGTTTCTATATCATTGTCTACCCATCCATATACTTAGATCATCATTCACCATCCTCTAGTAATCACCCGTGATTGACCTCTTACGACATCGGATATTATCCTAGAGATGGGAAGAATCCTAAAACCATGGATCCGCTATTGGGCCTCGGCGGAAGAGTCTCAGCCTTGTAACTTCCCTGCATTTCCGAAGATAAGAGTGCCTCGAGTGGTGGCAGCAGCATCTGTGCTATTCGCGGTGGCGTCGATGCTCATCCTACTCAAAGCGGTCCCTGCAGCTGCGGCAACGGCAGCACCGTACGTCTCTTCGAGTCCACCGAATGTGAACGAACCAAGTTCCGATCCGATAGCTTCCATCGAATACCCCACCAAAGGATCTGACACCGGAAAGCTCATACAATCGCTATGGTTAGTTGGCTTGGGCGTTCTTTTGGGCTGGGCCGCCTTAGACGTAACTGGACCGAAAGACTTGGCGAAGCTCTTGACCTTTCTGATATCGCCACCTCAGGGATCCGTGAAGTTGATAGAGCGAATAGTCGCAGTCAATTGTACATGTGCCCATCAGGCGGACAATCAGAGAACAGGGACGGATTCCGGCCAAAGCGTTATCATGACCGGCCTTCAGCAGAGGACGTTCGACGAGTGCATCAAGCTGCATGAGTCGAAAAGAAGCCACGAACTCAACGACGCCGAGACTATCGAACTCACTCTCCGTGGTGTTATCCCCGGTCACTCACTGGAGAAGTCTTTGGCAGATCATTCCCGAGCCGTTCGAATTCGGCGCGCAGTTGTCTCCCGTACTCCTGGGGTGAGCCAAACTGCCTCGGTAGAGGCATCCCAGCTGCCATTCAAGGGCTATGACTTCTCCCGGGTTTTCGGTTCCTGCGCCGAGAACGTTATAGGATACATGCCAATTCCAGTTGGCGTGGCAGGGCCTCTGCGAGTCGATGGCCGCTCCGTCTTTCTACCAATGGCCACAACCGAGGGCGCCCTAATCGCAAGCACAAGTCGCGGCTGCAAAGCCATCAACTCAGGTGAAGGTGCAATCACGGTGACTACAGGTAACGGTATGACCCGGGCTCCAGTCGTTAGGTTCCGCAACGTGTCCCGCGCCAGTGCAGCAAAGAAACACATTGACAGCTCAGAGGGCCAGGAGATGTTTCGCAGAGCTTTTGAGTCTACCTCCCGCTTCATGAGGTTGCAGCGAGTTACAGCAACGCTTGCAGGATCTTACCTATACCTGCGCTTCAAGGCTTCGACAGGGGACGCTATGGGTATGAATATGATTTCCAAGGGAGTTCAAGAAGCACTTGTGTCACTTCAACGTGACTGCGGCTTCGAGGACATGGTCGTCGTCTCCATATCTGGTAATTATTGTACCGACAAGAAGCCAGCCGCGATCAACTGGGTTGACGGGCGCGGTAAGGGTGTTGTCGCCGAAGCAATCATTCCACTGGATGTTGTTCGGCAGGTGCTAAAGTGTACTGTTCCCGCGCTCGTCCAGTTGAACATAAGTAAGAACCTCGTCGGGAGCGCCATGGCAGGTAGCATTGGTGGCTTCAATGCGCACGCGGCGAACATTGTGACTGCCATGTTCCTCGCCACCGGTCAGGATCCTGCACAGAATGTGGGTAGTAGTAGCTGCATTACGTTAATGGAAGAGTAAGTTGCCCCGTCCATGGCTGCGCATTCAATTGTCATGAGCTAAAAATGCCAAAATCAGAACCGCTGATGGAGACCTCCAAGTCTCGGTTTCCATGCCTTCGATAGAGGTTGGCACAGTAGGTGGAGGTACGATACTCGAACCTCAAGGAGCAATGCTTGATTTGTTAGGCGTCCGCGGCGCCAGCACCGGAAACGATGGCGATAACGCCACAATGTTGGCGCGGGTGATAGCAGCAGCGGTCTTGGCCGGTGAAGTAAGTCTCTGCAGCGCTTTGGCTGCTGGGGAATTGGTCAAAAGCCACATGGTGCATAATAGAAAATGATAGAGGTTGCACTCCAAATTTTCCTCTTAACACAAATTAGAACATGAGGTACTCCCGAGGTCATACCGTAGTCTCTGTTGACGAGAGTTCTTTGAGTGAGGATCATAGTATTTTACCCTAGTCTCAATTGAGCACTTCTTATGATCTGATATTGGAAAGGTCGTTCTGATCATGAGATGCACTCTCCATTAAAATATACCTATATCTAATTTGCTACCTGCATCGTCTTGGGTTACGCAGCAAGGCCAATGCAAGAGTATCCATCCGCTTCCTTTCCGGATCGTACCAGATCAGGATCCTCCGGCGACCTCATGGCGGTGAGGACTCCTCGGCACCCTTTAAAGATGAAGCCATCAGGGATTCGACTCAGAATCGCATAAGATGCTATAATGGTCCACGTCGTTACAGTAGCAATATCCAGACATGGCCTCTACCGCCAACTCCAATGGATTTCCCCCTATCTTGAGCTGGAAAGTAGCATCTGCGGGGGCCATCTGTGTCAGTCTATATACTTAATTATCAATCAATGGTCTATACTGACTTGGCAAGGTTTTCCTATGCGGACTGGCAATTGCGCTGCGAAATCATTTCAATCATCCGCTATACCGATTCCCCGGCCCAGCTGCTGCTGCTTGGAGTAATGTAAGTAGCAGTATTGAGTGGAAGCTCCCCAGCTGATGTGTCATTATAGTTTTCATACTGCTATTGGTTTCTTGGAGGACGACAGCCTTATAAGGTCCTAGAATTACATAACAAGTATGGTGAGTGTACTCCCAATAGTTCTGTCCTACCAGCCTCCTGAGTTTCCGCTAGGTCCAGTAGTTCGCACGGCGCCGAATGAACTTTCTTTCAACACGCAGGGCTCATGGAAGGATATCTACGGTTTTCGGCAAGGCCACAAGCCATTCATCAAGAGCAATTTCTACGATGGCGGTAGCTTTGCCGCAGAAGCGCACTCGATAGTCAGCGAACGAGAACCTGCGGAGCATGGAAAGATGCGAAAATATCTGTCACACGCGTTCTCCGATAGATCATTGAAGGAACAGGAATATTTGATTGCCGAGGTTGTGGATCAGTTCATCGACCAGATTGGGAAGCATGGAGGTGATGGACTCGATCTAGTTAAGTGGTTCAACCTCGCCACGTTTGATATAATCGGAAGTCTGGCCTTCGGAGAGCCCTTCGGGGGCGTTGCGTCTGGTACGTTAGCATTTGAAGAAGCCTAGTTTCATCTATCTAAAGCGCCCTAGGCTCAACACACTTCTGGATCTCTATTGTCATCAGTAGCCTCGGACAAGGAGCACTTGCGGATTGTTTCAGTCGTTTTCCAATACTTGGAAAGATCTTCGAAGTGTTCGCGTCTAAGTCGGCATTTGAAGATACTGCAAGACACGAGGCCTACACCACAGAGCTTGTGAAGAAGTACGTAGTTCTTCAGACCATGTTCGGATGATGTTATTGACCGTCCTCACAGGAGAATCAACCGGAAAACTGACCGTAAGGATTTTATGGTCAGAATATTAGAAAACCGAGACCAACATCAAATCTCCGACATTCAACTTGCAGCTCATGCATCCGATTTTGTGTATGTCATGTTCTTACACTATGGCTCTGTGTGAGGGCACCGCTTTGACTACTATTAGGGTTGCGGGAAGCGAAACGACTGCGACAACTCTCTCATGCATAAGCTACTATCTTCTTCGTACACCCCGCGTTCTTATGAAGCTCCAAGAAGAGGTCCGCACTGCCTTCAGCTCCTACGACGAGATCAATGCGATATCAACGATCCCACTGAGCTATCTACAGGCGGTGGCGTTAGAAGGGATGCGTATATATCCGCCTCTCCCTCTTGGTCTCCCACGTCTCGTTCCAGCAGGTGGAGACACTGTTGATGGCTATTTCCTGCCCGGTGGAGTACGTTAACCTGATGTTTGACAGTGGGTCTTACTTACATTCTTGGCAGACCATTGTCTCGACCAATCCGATTGCAGCAAGCCAATCGCCCGCCAACTTTGAGGATCCTTTGGAGTTCAGACCTGAGCGGTGGCTAGGGCGAAATGAGAAAGACATACTGGAAGCAAGTCAACCTTTCTCGCTTGGTGCTCGAGGCTGTCTTGGTCGAAGGTGAGTTGCCTGCTGGACGCGCAAAGCAGACAACCTGAGCTAAACAGTATCATAGTCTAGCATGGATGGAGCTTCGTACTATTCTGGCAAAGCTGCACTTCAATTATGATTTTAAGCTGCTCAACGAGGACTTGGACTGGCAGCGAGACTCCGAGATGCACACGTTATGGAAAAAGCCCCAGCTGATGGTGAAGGTGATGCCCAGGCGGAATTAATGGTTTGCTTTGGAAACTGGCATATATGACTATCACTTCAACAATATATGGAAGTCTTCATAAGTCTCGACGCCCAGAATTATCATGCATTTACCACGCAGACCAGTGATTATACTGATGTAGCTGTGAAGCCCTACCATGTATTTCTCGCTTACTGACCTGCGACCTTTTTTCACCATCTCATTTCTTGGCCCCTCTACTATTTCCCACACCCAATAATATGACTGCATCGTTACGATTGAAGAAGCCGTAGCGATGGTTGTTCAGCTTCTTGAGTGCAGAGCTCCGATTGGATGACATGACGCCGGGACGGGAGTGCATTCTCCATAATTGGTAATACCGAGAAGGAGCTTGGATCAATGCTCGAATGAGACGGGGGAAGGCAATTCGGTAACTTCTGCCACCTTCTCGCGCTGCAGGGTTAAGGACGAGTGTTCTGTTCCAATTGGGCGCTGTTGTTTCTTCAGGAGATTACAGAGATGTCTTCGTTGGAGATTTCAGATGCGGACATACCACCATTGCCCGGCAAGGTAGCCATAATCACCGGTAAGTACATTCGTGTTCTCTACCTTAGGATGACTGGCAATGACTTACTTCTGCCTAGGAGGAGCTGCTGGAATCGGCTTTGCGACAACCAAAATCCTGGCATCACGAGGTGTCAAGACCTACATGTTCGATCTCAACCCGCCAGAAGAAGGAATTCCTGAAAATGCAGAATACATCCGCTGCAACATTGCGTCCTGGTCCGAGTTGCAGGCCGTGTTCACACGGGTAGAGCGTGTGGACATTACCGTAGCTAACGCGGGAGTTTCTGAAGAGACCAACTACTTCAAAGACACGTTTGACGACAGCGGGAACTTGATCGAACCCAAGTATGCGGTTCTTGATGTCAACTTCAGGGCGGTGTTGAACTTCGTCAAGTTGAGCTTGAGTACTTTCAGGCGCCAAGGAACGGGTGGGAGCATTGTCATCACTTCCAGCGCCACGGCATTTGCACCAGAGCTTTCAATGCCCGTGTATAGCGCGACAAAGCTTGCAGTAAGCATTAACCAGCAGATGGGGATAGTGCGGTTCTAATCCTATAGCTCGTTGGTCTGGTCCGGGGCCTGCGACCTGCGGTGACACTCGATGACGTCACCATCAACTGTGTCGCGCCGGCAGCGACCGTGACCAAGCTCCTGCCGCAAAACCTGGCGGATTACATCGTTGCTGCTGGGCTACCCGTCAGTTCGCCCCACACCGTAGGCCTCGCCATTGCGTATTCCGTAGTCGCGCGGGAGGCTCGGCAGGCGGAGCCCTACGGCAAAGACATTGAACTGTCTGGCGATCGGCCAGGAAGATGGAATGGTCGGACGATCCTTGTCCTGGGTGACACTTATACGGAGCTCGAAGAGCCCATATCTAAACTGCGCGAGGGTTGGTTCGGAAAGGAGAACACGAGGTTGACGAAGATGCAGCAGGCCGCCACGGATATTCGAAACTTGAATCAGTCAGTCGACTAGAAACAATCCATATCGATGAGTAATTGTCTCTCAGGTTCAAAGGGCGATAGTGCCCGTCTCGTCATTGCGCGGAGTCTCATGCCTGATCCAATCAAATGGAAATTGAAGAATGTCATTGTAGAACATGGAATGGTAGAAGCCGGTATGACTAAAAGCTTGTAAAGGGTCAAGAACCAGACGGTGAACTTTGGCGAAGTGCTCTAGTAGAAGATTAAAGCACACTATAGTCCTAATGCTACATTATCTCATATCCTCCACGGAAATCAAAGTAATATATCAAAGTCTAAGCGTCAACAAGTCTGGTGGTCTTACAGAAATTGAAGCGTACCTCCCAACGAATAGGATGTAGGTAGGCTCAATGGAATTGCCGTGGGCATATTGACCGCCAGAACCAAGAGAATATGGTCTCGGCTCTCTTATCAGTTCAATTTGAACCCGCTGGCTTCGAGACGCTGGAAGACACCTTGCGGATCATACTTCTTGCGAATCTGCCTCATCCTCCCAATGCTGTTGCCTTTGCCGTAGAGCGGGAATGGCTGCTGACCGGCACCCGCATCGTTGAGGTAGATGAAGGGATAGTATAGCCCTAGGGCCTTGGCTTTCTCCGTCAACCTGTCCGTCGTGTTTCTTAAGAAATCCGCCATGTAGACATCGTCGGCAGCGTCACTGTAGTGTCCCGATACCAAAACGGCTGTTCTTTGTTAGTCCAGGCCAACCACGTAAGGGGGTACACCGGGCTTACAAATGAAACTGCCATCAGCAGGATCAAGATCGATTGGATCCCCGCCAGCTGTGCGCGCCGCTTGCACGAAGTCTTTGGTGATGGGTTGCATGGAGATTCCAAGCCCCAAACCAGAAATATTCTTCATGGACAGCCCCGCAGAAGTGACAGTCTCGTTGATGAGTTGGATGGACTTCGCGCCAGCTTTCACACTTGTCATGTACCAATTTTGCCTAAGCAGGTGATAGTCAGCAAAGAAACAAAATGCATAGAATTTCATGTAAGCGGGAGGGATGTGAAACATGCCTGAGGCTTCTGTCCCCGTAGATGGCCGTCTCGTCGGCGAAGTCATTGTAGTGTCGCACCCCATAGGTGCTGTCATTGGTAGGGATACTGGTGAAGTTCTGAAGAGCTGTTGGGGCTGGGTCGTTGCTGTCGTGGAAGATGGTCAAAGAAGCTGACACCGACTTCGTCCCGGGAACGATGAGTATTGCAGGGACAACAGCGGCCTTGGTGTCTTCGGATCCTCCTCCAGGCGCCACGAAGCTCTCTACGGCACTCAAGAATTGACCGAACTGTGGCGGATTGACCGTTGCTGAGCCACCCCAGATTTGATTGGTGGGGTAAGTCTTGCAGTCGAAGCGAGTGACGATGCCGAAATTGTTCGATCCACCTTTCAACGCCCAGAAAAGATCGCTGTTCGAGTGGGCGTTGGCCTCGATGATTTTGCTGTCGGCCGTCACGACTTCGAAATTGACGACGTTGTTCGCAGCCCATCCGCGTTGTTGGCTGAAGTAACTGATGCCCCCGCCCAGCAAGAGGCCTGGTACGCCGACAGGAAAGTAACGCCCGCCGAGGACATAAAGGCCATACTGCGAGAGCCAGTCATATACGGCACCCCACCGTAATCCGGGACCGAGTTGGGCAACGCTACGGTCTGCCGTCAACTGCATCGAGTTGAGCTTGGTCATGGCTATCAGCACGCCCGAGTCGGTCGAAGCAGCACCCCGGACTGGCATGTGGCCGCCGCCTCTGACTGCAAATTGCGTTTGGGTCGCACGGAGGATCGACAGCGCTCCAGCCACATCCTGTGAGCTCTCTGGGGTAAAGACGCAGTACGGGGAGAGGACGGCAGTTTTGGACCAGTATACTGGTAGACCAGCCAGTCAGAAATGGACAGGACTGCAATGAATGATGTATGTTTGCGGGGTTTGAATGCAGGACAAGGGGATGCATACACTGGGATTCATATGTGTAATCCGAACTGTTAGGCCAGGAGAGCTGCTGGGGATACTCGGATGCAAGAGTCTGACAGCCTATATTATTGGGTTGCTTGTCATACCATGACTGCGGTGCAGCCAGGCTGGCTCCGACAAAGACAAAAGCGGCACCGAGAACGAGCTGCATCTTTAGAAACGAGAGAAATACCTAGGTAGGGCTAAGTCTATAGTGAATGTTGACCTCTGGTTTCTACTTTTACAGTAACCTCGAGTCTGCTTTTAAAGGCGAGCACTGACGGCTTGAACAGAGTCACAGAGCCTTGGATTCCTCTTGTCCTCTTCATTCTACGACTCATCCCACCACATTGTTACGGCAGGGCTGATCCACATCTTCCTAATCTCCGACTGTTCGTCCCAAGCGTGTCTCGTACCTTGCGCCCCCAACCAATCATTGAATAGCAGTCTGCTTCCTGCATTCGCTCAGGGCAAAGCCACACGGCTCTAGAACATCAGCCGGTCGAGCCGCCCGTCTCTCGGTGTCAGGTGGGAGGTTCTATGCGCTCCGGTCCGAGTAATCGAATTGCCTAATTGGGATGTCCGAGGGCAACTCGAACGTGGTGTGGTGTGAATAAGCAATCGATTAGGCATTGTCCCCGAGCCGATACAGCCCCGAATCAGAATAAATATATCGCTAACCCCTCGCCTTCCCTCACTAGCCCCCAATTCTCGTGTTCTCACTACGACTCATTCACGAAAAAGCATCCGAGTCAGATCTCTCTCATCCTCCCGTGCCGCATTACGTTTGATCATCTTTACAGCTTCAGCTATGCCTAGCCTTGTCAGCTCGCCCGGCATTGCGGCTGTTTCTTCGCTGAATCCTCCGCCGTCTCGCTTTGAGCCTATTTGTCATCCACTCATGGAGGAAGTCGCCGCAGAGGTGGACGGGTACTTTCTTCATCATTGGCACTTTGAGAATGATAAAGCAAAAAGGAAGTTTCTAGACGCGGGCTTCTCGCGGGTGACGTGCCTATACTTTCCTAAGGCGCTGGATGACCGGATTCATTTCGCATGCCGCCTCCTAACGGTACTGTTTCTTATCGATGGTAAGCGCTGAAGTGGACCCGTGCGGCTGTGCCTGGCTTACTAGACCAGACGTTCTCGACAACATGTCATTCGAAGAAGGCTCTGCATACAACGAGAACCTTATTCCGATTTCCCGAGGCCATGTCCTTCCCGATCGATCGGTCCCGGCTGAATATATTACCTATGATTTATGGGAGAGCATGCGGGCGCATGATAAGGACTTGGCAGACGAAATCCTTGAGCCCGTCTTCACCTTTATGAGGGCCCAGACAGATCGTACGCGTATTGCCGTCAAAGAGCTTGGTCCGTACCTTGAATACCGTGAGAGGGACGTCGGGAAGGCGTGAGTTCATCCGTGATGACAATTAATTTTGCTCAGCTGACAACGTACAGGCTTCTATCGGCCCTCATGCGCTTTTCAATGGCCCTCCATGTCACACCTGCCGAGATAGAATCAGTTCGGAGTGTGGAGCGTAACTGCTCGAAGCACATCTCCGTGGTGAACGACATCCTCAGCTGGGAAAAAGAAGTTCTCGCCTCCAAGTTGGGCCACCAAGAAGGCGCAGCGCTGTGCTCCTCGGTCCAAGTGATGGCCAAGGAAGCCGACATCAGCTTCAACGCGGCCAAACGTGTCCTCTGGGCCATGTGCCGCGAATGGGAGCTGTGCCATGACGAGTTGGTGGCGGAGAGAAAGTCAGCCGCTAAACTAGGCTGTAGCCATGACCTTTCCGAATACATGCAGGGTTTGGAATACCAGATGAGTGGGAACGAGTTGTGGAGCAAGTCAACTAAGCGGTATCTCGAGGTTACCGAGTAACGTAATAAGATAAGGCACGGTTTTGTGTGGAGGTACAGTCTTTCTCGTACCTTGGAAGCTTTCACAAGTGGACTACAGTACCTCATGAGATATTACCTTAATGACGAACATGACCTTCACCTTCCGCTGTAAGACGCATGGCAATCTTTGGAGGTTGATTTCGCCGTAACTAACAAATCTTAACAACCTAGGGTAAGGTAGGAGGTGTTATCTACAATAACTACATGCATATTTGGTACTTCTGAACTAAAAATACTATTTCTTGTGCGGCTTGATGTATCAATATCAGTTTTGCAAATAAACCTGCACTTGACCGGAGTGACCTCAACTCTTATCATTCAAGAACAAAACACAACCGGGCCACAAGTATATCTTTTAGATGCAGATCTATATTCGAACGAATATCCAGGGAAGACTTGTGATGGCGGTGTTAACAATACATTGTCCGAGGGAAAGGAGAGACGAAGATGCGTATCGGCAAGATGGGATTGGCCCCGAGCCTAGAAATCCAATACCGTTGGTTGGAGGAGCGAATGGGAGCTCATGAGTGCGCCTCGGTCACAATTTGGTGTTGGCAAGGGATGGTTATTCTCCTTGTTTGGTGCAGCCCTCGGACTCTCTCAAAGAGGGAACGCCGCCAGCCTCGAAATGCAAATCGTGCGGCTGCTCGGGAAGGGATACAAGAGCTGGAGAAGCTCGGAAAGCAAAAATAGGGACGTGTCACCAGTCAGTGCATGAGCGAGCATTTTCCACTACAAGGAAAACGGATTATCTTTCAGGCCCCAATCCTCAGAACTCGCCCACGATGGATAAGCCAGTATCGTCTGATCCACGACACGTCATGGAGAAGGCGATATCTCTCAATCCAGTTCATCTGATGGACACGCCGGTCCCACTCAGTCAAGGCCTCATCTTTCTGCTGCTTTGTGTCTTCGTATCCACCGTGCTTCCACGCCGAAAACAGCAGCGCATTCTCCCAGGGATACCTATCGTTGGAGTCGATGGCAGAATCAGTGTCGCACGTGCACGGAAGCGATTCATACACAATTCGAAAAGCATGCTACTGGAAGGTTACCAGAAGGTATAAGCTAAGAGGCAGGATTACGACCTTGCTGATCAGGAGTAGTACAAAGGAGGGTTTTTCTATGTCCCTTCGCCTTTAGGTGAACGCCTGATGATTCCGACAAGATACCTCGAGGAGCTTAAATCTGCGCCCATGGACAAGCTCGATTTCGTTGCTACTTTTCAAGAGGTTGGAAGCCTCGGAATCAGATCACATCTAGGAGTTGCTGATTGACCTCACAGATGTTTGAAGGAAAATACACGGGCTTCGGGAGTCGGGCTCCTCTCCATCCACGTGTGATCAAAGCCCAGTTAAATCATCACCTAGGTAAGCTGTTTGTCGTTGAGGTAGGATGGTTCTACGTTGACTGTCCTAGCGGATGTTATGCCTCCTGTGGATGAGGAGGTCAAAGATGCCTTTGCTGACCTCTTCCCACCCGCGGAAGGTAAATTGCACTCTCCGTTGTTTGGAATCTCACTCACCGCATCTAGACTGGACCGAGATTGCTCCTTCAGATCTTTTCACCAAAATAGTTGCCCGCGCTTCTAGTCGTTTGTTTGGCGGCACCACGCTGAGCCGTGACGAAGAATGGCTTGATACTATGCATGAGTTCGCCATGGATGGTTTCGCCGCCGCTCAAAAGCTCAAGAAATTCTCCGACTTTGTGAAACCAATCGCGCAATATTTCATACCTGAGATGAATAAGCTTCACCGACATTATGCGACGGCCAAGAGACTGTTGGTGCCTCTACTGACTGACTCAGAACGAGAAAAGGCAAAGCCGATGGATTTTCTACAGATGATGTGGGATAATGCAACGGTTGACGAAAAGCGTGCACCGTTTGTGTCCGTCATCCAACTGAAAGTCAGCTTCGCGGCCATTCACACGAGTGCGGCAGGCCCCACGCAGCTGCTTTACGATCTTTGCACGATGCCTGAGTACGTGCAGCCGTTGCGGGAGGAGATTGAGGAAACGCTAGCGGAGGAAGGATCACTGACAAAGAAGGCGTTTGTCAGGTTGTCGAAACTTGACAGTATCTTGAAAGAGAGTCAACGCTTCAATCCTCTCCTGCTTCGTAAGTTGCAATTCATACTCAAGATGTATTTGTCTGCTGACCAGACAGTCACGTTTGAGCGGTTGGTCACTGCTGACTATAAGCTCTCCGACGGCTTTGTGATTCCCGCCGGAACAACTATCGGTGTCCCCTCGCAGGCAATAGCGATGGATCCAGAACTGTATCCCGAGCCGGAGAAGTTTGACGGCTTCCGCTTCGACCGATTACGACTGAGTGATCCGAAGAGTGCTGGACGTCAAGGATACGCATCGTCTATGCCTGCCAGTATGGCGTTTGGGTACGGCAGACATGCGTGCCCGGGGAGATTCTTCGCCGCGAATGAGATCAAGGCAATCATGGTCCACCTGTTGATGAATTACGATTTCAAGTTCCCCGAGGGACAGACTAGGCCGGAAAGTTTGACATTCGAGACGCAGTACCTGCCTCACCCTACCGCAAAAGTGCTGATCAAAAGAAGAGCGATTTGATGTTGGCAAGATAGATTGACCAGTATGTTTTCATCGGACGCGGCCTTTGCCTGCGGACCTGAGGTAAACTCGGAGTACCTTGAAAACAGCATGCTCATATTCTCAGAATATTTATACTATCAGTACTAGAATACTCTAAGACTATAAACATTGCTGGCCCTAACACTCTAACATTCTAATCTAATCACCTAACCTCGCTAACACTAATCTCTAACCCTAATATATTCTGAGTACATTCAAATCAAGTGACATGTAGAAACTTATTCAGTTTATGTCTTCAGAGGCTCGACAAGGTACTCTGAGGTTTTTAGTGTGGTCTGGTGACCTATGAACTATACGGAGTATCCAAGCAACCAAAGTAGACGGATCTGTGATGGCTTGCCGGAATGGCTTGAATGAAGTTACATTACATTACCCTACTTTACATTACATTACGTTAGCTTTTTTTGGTTGTACAATACTCATATAGAATACGAGATATAACTTCTCATGCATACACATATGTGTATAGTACAACATATATCCCGATCAGAGCTGATATTACTTTTTAATCCAAGCGGCCGGCCGGCCGCCCTGCCGTCGGGGGATACGAAAGTCTAATTTACACAGTAGTTGCTGATGAGAGGACGCCGGTTTCAGCCCGAGGTAACGTACGCTAGGAGGGATCCTTCCCGTCCCGCTGCAATTGATACAAGATAAGCACCTGCGTCTTACCGCACGCACTTTCGGGAACGAGTCATCTGTCGGCAACGAGACACAGTACCTGATAACGGGTCGGCCGCAACACGGGGAACCGTGCTCTGATCATCCGCAGGCTGCAGTCATCACTGTGCTACATCTGAATGGAGTGCGACCACTTCTACTTCTTCGGAAGGTCGCAGCTCTACCTATGCCACCCGCCTCTAGAACATCGTAATCAAGAAGATGGGTAAATCAGGTGCAGAAGGTCGAATGCGGTCGCTCCTACCTAAGGTACGGTAGGTCGGGGTTGCTTTGATTAGCCAATCCGCCTGCCACATTTGTGGGACCCAAGACTCCTGCGTCGGAGCTTCATTCACTTCACCTCATTAGTAAGTCCCGTTCACTTGCAACACAGACTTCAGATTCCACATTGAAGACCTCTTTAAAGCCTTGACTAGTTGGCCATCTCGACATCAGGTCATCTCTTCCACCTTACGTTATCAATACAGGAACGCAAAATCGAATCCCGAATATAGAGCATCTCTGCAGGTATGCCGCACTTCGGACATGACACCACTGGCGAGGAGATTGTGAAGGCTTTTGGAGATCATGCCAAAGGCAAGACCAGTAAGTCCGTCCACGTCCTTGTACCGAGCGTCTACTGACAGGTGGCTCGTAGTCGTCATCACCGGTCCTAGCCCTGGCGGCATTGGTGCAGAAACCGCCAAGTGTCTGGCCGAAGCAAACCCCAAAGAGATAGTCCTTGCCGGTCGCAATGAAGCTAAGATCGCACCGGTGGTTGAGGAGCTACACAAAATCAGCCCCAAGGTGAAGGTTAAATTCGTCAAACTCGATCTCGGCGACCAGTCCTCTGTTCGCAAAGCTGCAGCGGAGATCAACGATTGCGTTGACAAGGTTGACATCCTCATCAACAACGCTGGCATCATGGCCGTCCGAAAGTATGCCGCCACGCCGGACGGGATCGAGAGTCAATTTGGAACGAACCACGTCGGTCACTTTCTTTTGACGAACCTGCTGATGGACAAGATACTTGCGGCTGGGAAAGGAGCGAGGATTCTAAACGTCTCGAGCTTGGGATACGGGCTCGGCGGAATGAGGTTTGACGACTGGAACTTCCAAGTATGGACTGGCCCGAAAGGAGGTAAAAGTGAACGATAGGTGGTCATGTGTGGCTGATAGCTTGCGCCCATATAGGACGGCAAGACTTACGAACCGTGGCCAGCCTATGCACAGGCGAAGACCGCCAACATTCTCTTCACCGTTGCTTTGGCGGAAAGGCTCAAGAAGAAAGGCATCCTGGTCTTTGCACTCCATCCTGGACGTAGGTTATCTCCATCTGCAACCAACTTCATCCAGTCAGAGCTTCGCTGAGCGCTCGAGCTAATATCGCAACAGTCATTCTTGAGAGTAACCTTGCGGCCGATGTCGATCAGGAGATGTTTGCTGAAGGCTTCAAGCTGGCAGTGGCGGCCAACGATGGTAAGCTTCCCAAGAGTTGTCTCTTCGCCAAGGCTGCTTGAACTTGACACTGACATGTTGTCCTATGCAACAGGCAAACCACTGACGCCGGACCCGCCGAAATCCTTGCAGCAAGGCTGTTCCACCATGCTCGTGGCCGCCTTGGATCCATCTATCGAAGGTATATAATTTTGTTACACGCAAGACAGACCTCAAGCAATGCTAATATCCCATATGTCCAGGTTCATCTGGTGCCTTCCTACAAGACTGCGCCATTCCTGAGGAGCCAGTAAAGGAGTACGCGAGGGACCCAGCTAATGCGGAGAAGCTGTGGGGATTGAGCGAGAAGTTGGTTGGACAGAAATTCTCTGTTTGAGCCCCCCCCGCGGATATATGCCGGCACCATTACGCGCCTTCAAACGATCTGCTCTGGCGTGGGATCATCTAGTTGTCTTGTGATACTTATGGCCGGCGTACAGCGCTATTGCTTACTCACACAATCTTAGTAGCAATAGCTATAGCACTTAGCTACCATCCCTCCTCAGCAAATGAACAACAGTATACGTATGATGTCCCATATCTACAATGACTGGCCATCCGTTGCAGGATATGCTTTTGATTTTATAAGATGAGACTTATTTAGGGATGTCCAGGTTCTATCTGCCATCGGTGAACACATATTTGAACTTGACTGTGATATAGGCAGTTCTAGGCATGCATTAGAAGGTGGTATACTTGAAACCCAACAAGTAGCAGTCCCACCTGGCAGCGACAGCGAGGGAGCGCAAAGTAGGTTCTGTAGTCTACCGTATTCCCACACCTTACCTCATCACTCTATTCTATTTCTGTCTCGCACCCATCCAACTACACTCCATCTTTCGACAATCCACAACCGCCTTCCCGGATCCTTCACGCCATCGCTTCTCGATATTCTGGTGGTGTACCTAAACCCGAATTTCGAATGCTTTCGCACCATTGAATTGAGATAACGGATATCGCGAGTGTAGATGGAAGAGGATAGATAAGGTGGCAGTTTCAGCATGGCCGGGCGCCTCCCGAATCGCCGTTCCTCGACAGCCTCACGACGACAATCGAGCGAGAGAGATAGTTCAATCCGACTTTCAAATCCGGACATCTTCAGTGATGACTTCGCATTGGAACCGTTCGAAGTGGCTGATGGTTACGATCCCTCATCGGGTCATGGCAGGCCCGAAGAATCCCCACCACAGCCCTACATCACCCCACAGCGATCTCTATCCGTCAACGCGACAGCAGAACCATCATTGGACACATCAATACGGAGTAAGGGCTCACACCGAATTAGTCGGGGAGGGTCGTTTACTCTCCGCCACGATACGGCTCAACCACAACCCTTTCGGCGGACAAGGAGCGTCATGTCAGTCTCCGAGGCTTCCGATATGACATGTGGACCACAACGTACCCTAAGCACATCTTCCACTTTCATAATGCCTCGAACGCAGAGTCCTTATCAAGGCGCCACGGGTCCAAGTCATCCTTACGGCATGTATCCACAAGATATTGCCATGACACGAACGCCTAGTACCGCGACACACTCGACGATTGGCATGCCTGAACGAAGCTATGCCAGAACGAATGGACCCGCGCATCCTTATGGAATGTATTCTCAGAATACCGTACCCGAAGGGGATGTTAGCCCGATCGTTGTCCAAAATCCTTCGATCCCAATTGGCTTTCCCGGTCTAGGCCAAAACTACCAACGGCGTTTAGGACCTGAAGGAGAGGAAGCGGCAGATATCATAGGTCCAGATGGACACACAGAACAACTGCCACCATATACCAGATATCCTGACGGTGTCGCGCCAAAACCTACCCCTCCAGCTCTCACTAATACCATCATCTCACCGCCAAATTCGGACTTATCACAGGACACTCTCCAATCCATCCAGTCATCTCTTTCGGCAACGCGGAGTAACACATCCGAGGCAAGTGGCACTAGGCTCAATGTTGCAGCAGCTGGCGCCGCTAATCAATCGGATGAGTCTGGGAGCTTCAAGGAGAGGTGGACCGAGAAGGGTAAAAGGAGGATGTGCAACGGAAAGCTTCCGATATGGCTGGTCGTCGTGATAATGATCGTGCTTTTATTCGCAGGAGCCTTGTTGGGTGGTCTCATTGGTCGCGTGATAGGTCGCCGACGGGCGGAGCAAAACGAGCAAGCTGCAGCTCAAGCGTTGCAAACCTCGGCGTATGTCAACTTAGATATTCTCTTCTAGATGAACGCTAACATCTATGTTAGACTACCTACTGTAACAGTGACAGCCACATCACTGATCGACGCCACACCCTTACCATCACCACCAACAAACCTACCGGCGTTGCCGTCTGGTAGCTTTGTTGTTCCACTCGGCACTCCCATCCAGGCATCTCATGACTGTCTCTCCAACGCATCCCAAGACAACGCATGGAGCTGTGGCTTAGGCGGTTTCTTAGGCATGGCAATCTCCACGCTGAGCAACGGCAGAAACCAGGTGCAGCTTATGAACGGCCTTCTATCTGGTGGCCCACTACGTTACGGAGCGCAACCACCTGTTTTGAAAGAGCCGTATGATCTGATGGTGATGTTGGACAGAGCCGACATCAACCGGGGACCGGCATTCTTTTTTCAGCAGTACTATGACAAGCTTGTCATTGTTCCCGAAAGAAGAATGGAGTCTGGAGCATCGAAACGCTCCACAAGGGATGGCCCTGAGCCGGAGGAGCGAGGAGGTCCTGGAAAATGGTATCATGGTGAGGCGGCTCAAGTTGGCGATCGACCATGGTTTTGCTTCTGGAACAATACCTTGCTCGAAGCCTTTATCTACGTTACCCAGAACAGCTCCAGCGGCTGCCTCAACTCGTCCTCTACCTCTGTCACGTCTGGCTCTTTCCCTACAACCACAACGCCACTGTCATTTTCACCCATGAATCCCTGGCCGCCTATACCCACCATGTCCGCTGCTGCAAGGAAGCGCGAGATCCCATCATCTGTACCAACCCCGTACCCCAAAGTCGTCAAGATCGAAGAGCGCCGTCAAGCCGAGCACGCCGTCGGACCATACTGCCAGCAGATGCAGGTGCTCAACGATGGCAGCGTCGGTCAAGTCACGACTTCGTCCGGCGAGCTGGTCATCGTTCGTCTCAACGAGCTTGAGCCTGGTCAGCAGAAAGCGGTCACAGGTCCGAGGAAGAGGAGGAGTTGGTGGGACGATAGCAGTGGTGCAAATCTCGAGAAGAAGGACAGCATGACGGGCAGCTGTCATTGCGTCTGGGTTAGCGATTGAGCAATACTGACTCTCGAAGGACAAACGGCTCTGAGCTACTACTTTTCTTTATCTCATTCTCCCTTCCGAGCGTCCGGTGTTGTAAGTGTGCGTAGACGAGGGAGTCTTGATTTTCGGTCTATCAGCCGGTACGACCTCTCTGCAAAATCCGTGGTGCGTCCAGAGCGCTGGAACTGTGCAGCAGGAAGATATCCGAGGTACCTTGTACGTGCATAGCTAGCTTGAGGCGAACACGGCGTGCGTGGATCTGGCTAGGTTATACGGACGAGTACAAGCAGGCTTGCTTTCTAACCTTCTGTTCTTGTATCATTTCATCAGGCTATTTTCTTTTCAGATAGATACACCAAACTGTTATCGAACATTTGACCACTCAGTCTTGGAATACACAGGAATAATAGCACATAAGTCTCATCGATGCGTGTATGTTCTGGAACTGATGGCTGTAAACGGTAGGAAGCCTTCTATATGGAGTAGGTTGTCTTTATACGGTACGGTAACACACACCAAAATCCGTTCTGCTTCGACCAAACGAGGCACGAGGCAAGTAAGGTAGGGCAGGGCGGGCATTCCTCGCCCCTTCCGAACCAAATGAACTGTAGACCTTCTCCACTCACTCAGTACAATCCATTCCCCTCTCAACACAACAATCGCACTCAACACGCAGAAACAAAGGAACAGAACAAAACACGACACCCCGCAGGCTTCCATACGGTGCTCTCAACAAGTCACTCACTCACCACCAACGACAACTACAACTCCTCATCCACCTCCTCTCTCTTCACACCCCCACTTCCACTCCCACTCCCACTGCCACCACCACCCCCAACAACCCCCAACCCCAACCCCAACCCCAGTCCCAATTCCTGCCCCTGCCCCAATCCAAGCCCGAGCCTTCTCCCCATAATCTCCCCGTCCAACCCCGACAGACTAGCCCTCGCCTTCTTCAACGGACTGCCGACGATAACATCATCGTCTGCCTTCTTCGCCCCGTGCCCAGTCCAGGCCGTGGCGTCCAACGGCGCGCTGGCGCCGAATGCCGGCGGCGTGGTGGTGCCGATGCCGATGCCGGTGCCGGTGCCGGTGCCGGTGCTGTTGCCAGCCGGCAGGTCGCGGGGCGGCGAGTCGCCGGTGGGCGTGTTGCTCTGGGCAGGGGATCTGCGCGTCGCGGGCGAGTGTGTGGGGTTGGTTGAGTGTAGGGGCTCGGCGGAGTGTTGGCGTTTGAGCTACGGGGACCGTGTGGTCGATTAGATATGTATGGTATGGGTGGGGTTGGGGAGGGGGGCGAAGAGTGATGAGGAGGGGAAGGGAAGAGAACGTACCTTGATCTTACGGACGCCTTCCGCGAGCTCGCCTTGTCGTTTGGCGTCCTCGGGCGAGAGGAGAGCGGTATTGGCTTGATTGGCGTCGACGTCTTCGAGCTTGCCGACTACGTAGTCGTCGTTGTCCACGTCATCGATGTCGGCGTCGTCGTCGTCGTCGTCGCTGTCCATGGTGCCGTTGGTGCCTTTCTTGCCGGTCCCGGATTTCGAGTCCGGGGTCTGGATGCCTGGAGAACGCGGCGTGCTGTCGCGGAAGGTGGAGAAGCCGAGGACGCCGCCGGGCTTGAGCGGGGCGAGGTTGGCGAAGTCCGTTTGCACGGAACGCCGCTTTGAGGCTGAGCCGGTGGTTTTCTCGTGGGATTTGGGGGAGGGTAAGATGCCCATTTTCTGGAGCTGCTCTGTGGGGTGGTTAGCAGATATCTGAATCATTTTGGGGCGGAGACGTACTTTCGCCTCGATAGAGAAAGGTAAACACAGCATACGGCTTGTCAGGACCGTCGATACCTGTGACGGTTTGCGTACTGATGGATTTCGGATCGAGGGTTTTGGGTTTGGCAAAGCTTGTCGTGTGGTCTATATCTGCCTCCTCGGCCCCATCTCCATTAGCAGCATTTCCGTTCTCGGCCCCCCGTCCGTTTTGGGAATCTTCGTCATCATCGTGAGCGTCGAATTGCGG
Organism: Acarospora socialis; assembly: GCA_025617375.2. Lineage (NCBI taxonomy): Eukaryota > Fungi > Ascomycota > Lecanoromycetes > Acarosporales > Acarosporaceae > Acarospora > Acarospora socialis. Next base: position 3,885,319 of record JAMYGW020000001.1, on the reverse strand, counting down.
TGAGTATTCCCCCCTCTTGATTTCTCCTGAAGCTAGTACCCGGAACAGTGCGACCTTGATCTGTCCGGCTGCTTCTGGCACCGGATCATCGTCATCATCGGAATCTGAGGAGAACAGCCCATCGTCGTCGGATAGTCTCTCTAATGGAGATTGCTGGTCTGCGCCATATCGCAAGACCCCTTTGCTTTCTTTACTGTCACGATCGATGACGTCCAAATCACCAGCATCGTCATCGCTACCTCGAGTTTCTTTCCTCCTCCGCCGTCTCTTCTCCATCTTCTGTCTTCTTCGCTCGATCGTCGCGGCCACGTCTTTGCCGGTCAGATCCAATCCATTTAGCCACCGCTCCAAACCGACTTCCCTGAAAAGAAATTCCCTCTCGGCTAGTCCACCTCCTTCTGACTCCGGTATTCCCACCCATCTTGAATTCACCCACGTCTCCTCCCCTCGCCTCAGCAATGTAGCGACCTCCTCCTTGTGTCGGCCATCGAAGTAAATATACGCGGCGATCGTCTCGTTCGGCGATGTGGTGAGTGGTATATAAGGTCCTATCGGGGCAGTATATCGACCCCTTTCCTCCGTATGTCCAGGCAGGCCTCCCACAACCCTCGGGCGCGGGTATGGGTTCTCTGGAGTCGGTTTCGGTGTCGAATAGGGGACGTTTAAGCCGGGCGTGAGTAGCGTTATAGATATAGCAAAGGTGGATTGCTCCGGCTTGTTGGTCAGGGAGTCCGGAGGTACTTTGGCCGGTGGTACGGGGATGTAGGACGTGATGCGCGCAAACTTGCTCTGTTTCTGGATGGAGAATTCCGGAAGAGGTCCGTCTGGTGTGTGGATGCTGACGGCCAGCCCTTTGAAGCAAGGCATAGTCTAGGCGGAACAAGGGACGAAAGCTGATAGAGTTGGATAGCGCGTAGAAAACTCACGCTGCCAGCCGATTAGGTGTTCGGATGAATGGTGAGCAGTAGCCGTGAAAGGGATGGCCGACAACGTAAGTAACTCTTCGGAGACCTCGCTACTTGGAGAATCAAGAGGGAACTTTGTGAACCTCTGCGAGGGCCGTTTCCAACAAATAATGAGCGTCTGTGCTATGCTGAGCTGGTGCCAGAGAATAATTTGAGAGAATTACTTGGACGCTTTGCTGCGCTAATTGGTGACCAGAAATTGGCAACCGATGGACGTTAATCTCACAGTCAGACTGACCAAGTCGAGCAAGCATCTGATTCAATCACGTTGAACAGGTCTCAAAGCTCTGGAAGCTACCTCATGGAAGCTCTCTCGTGGCGTGTGGAGCAGATGCTTTTACCTTAATGCACCCGGATCTAGCGCAAGACCAGTTCGCAGGGATTATGTATAGAACGGGTTAGTTACTTGAGCCTGACACCGATTAAGTCACCGGCCCCCCCCAGGCGGCCGCATAACCGTCAACAGTCACGGTATCAAATTGATATGAAATTGATCTGTATCTGCAGCAAAAAGCAACATGTCCTCATCAAGAGTTTTCATACACTAGAAGATCAATATCTGGTCAGAGAGAGGCCCATTCTGTACCGCCTGCGGTTAATTACCCAGAGCGACCTCACAACGACACCAACTCCGCTCTTACAGCGGAGCTCACTTCTCAGCGTTGCGTTCATTATCTTTGGATGTCGTGAACTTCCGCCATGTCCTATATAGTCTTAATTTGCGTGGCATCTTCCTCCATCGAGCCAATCTGTGTTTTGTCAGCGAATTGGCTACGCCTTAGCCCACAAGCTACTCACAGAGCTACCTTTCTACCATTTGGAAGTCTCATTCTACTCTCCGCCAACATCTGCACATCTCGTGACCTAGATGGTGGAGTAGGTGTATGTTGTGCGTCGAACACGGCCATCTCTGGCTTCCTTGGCGCCCAGCAGAGCCTTGATATGGTTCTGATCGGCTGATCAGGAGTAGTTGGAGCGGTAGTGGCAGTAGCTAGAGGAAGACTCTGTGAGTTTGATACACTAGGTTGGAGCAGGAGGATATTAAACCGCACCCATTATCGATGATGATATTGTAGTTAACTTTATTTATGTAGATTGCCCTGAACTGGGCTTCCTGAGCTGGTTGTCTTAGGAAGGCTGTATGTTTGATAGAGATAGATATCAGGAATAGTCTTCTAGTACTGAGATTGGGTCTCTCTTTATACTCAAATCCCAAGTCGAGAACCTCTAGGCTGCCCGGCAATGGTCTATTCCTGACCACTTTGTACCCTTTGTACATCTTTTTTGAACGAGTAAAAGCTGTTGACCAATCCACTTTGATACCAGCTTGTGGATTTCAATTCAGTCTACTGTTTTCACATATTTGTAGGGCTCGTAGTAGTAGACCCTTACATCCTCCCGTTGGGCTATCACATGACAAGGCGCCAGCTTCGCGAGAGCGAGCATTTGAGCATCCATCCCCCCAGCCTTCCTCTCGCGATGGAGAGACACACCATTCGACGGAACCTACCAAGACTGATCACGTTCGACGCTTTTGGGACGCTTTTCACCCCTCGGGAGCCAATAGCAAAACAGTACAGCGAAGTCGCCAGGCAATTGGGCCTATCTGGCTTCACTGAACGTGCTGTCCAGTCTCGATTCCGTACAGGTATGCAAATACATAATAGCACAGCCCGCTGCAGCTGAGTCAATCGTTGACCTAGCCATGGTGTAGCCTTCAAAGAGGAGTCAAGAAGGCATCCAAACTATGGAAAGGCGTCGGGCATGTTGGCAAGCCAATGGTGGGCACATGTAGGGTTACCCTCTTGGACATCGTGATGCGGCCAACGCCCAAACCATGCTCGGTGTGGTGATACAGCCTGCAATAACCCCCTGACCTGGCAGCTAGGAGGCTTCCCGACACTATTCTTACCTCGAGAGATATCTAACTCTCCATTTTCTTCCAATCGTCGACTTTGTCGGGATGAACGCTGAAAATACTATATGCAATTGCCCTAGCTCCCCGCCACGTTCTGAAGCAATGTCACCATGCTTACTCCTGGCTGCGTAACTGTCTGATAGTAGTCTCTAATATCGAATTATGTCCTGTCGTACTCTCTTTCATCCTGTCACAGTATTCAGATTTTGTACTCGCATACTCCATTCTACAATATCATTTGTCCTCGCCGGGGTGAGTCAGGTGCCTACCAGCCTCCGCTTTGATACCCAGTCATGTATCTCTTGGCTCTGTAGCTGAGATACTCAGAGCCGAATGAGTGTCCAGCCCTCGAGCTTGTAACCAGGGGGCTGAGACACTTGTGCTGTTCATTCCTCACAAATCCCTGCGCGTGTCCGGAAGGCCATGGCCTTTGCAAACGTTCGATCGATTGTTTGATCACTGTCTTTTCCTTCGAAACAATCCCTAACTCCCTTCGAATCCTCGAACGATCTTTCATGAAACTCAAACGATTGATCCCCCTGGCCCACCGCTCAAACCCCCGGGAGCTCTTCTTGAAGATCATCCCGAGCGTCTCACTAACCCCCATTCCCCGCAGGTAATCCACTCAACCTTCACCCCACTCCTCGCCCCCTCGCAAACCCTCCCGCCCTCACTCGTCCCCACCCTCATAACCCGTTTCACCACCTCCGCCGGCTACTCTCTATACCCAGACGTCCTCCCATTCTTTCACCTTCTCCGCGAACAACGCCTCCTCTCAACTTCAACAACACCAGCTTCCTCGGTGCTAAACTTCCATACCACCTTTTCGCAACCACCTAGGCCCCGCTCCAAAACAACAGTCGGGATAATCACAAACTCCGACGACCGTGTCCCCACCATCCTCTCGAACCTCGGCCTCTCCGTCTCGCCTCTCCGTCACGATCACAGCTCCCCTTCTTTCACCTTATCACCGCACAGCGCCGCCTCCTCAGACCAGTACGACATCGCCTTCACGATCCTGAGCTACGACGTGGGAGTCGAAAAACCGCATCGAGGCATTTTCGACGCTGCGAGGGATCTTTTTATGCGCACGGGCTTTGATGCGGGAGACGGTGAGGGGGTGATTGAGATGGTCCATGTGGGTGATGATATGGAGAAGGATGTTCTGGGGGCCAGGGAGGCGGGGTGGGGAAGCGTGTTGTTGGACCGAGAGGGGAAGTATGAGGGTGATAAGAGGGTTGGAGACGGGGAGGGGATGGTTAGAAGGATTGCGGGGTTAGGAGAGTTGGAGGGCGTGCTGGGCTTGGAAGTTCGGGCTGAGTGTTGAGCTGAGAAGTATCAATTGTGGAACTCGAAGAAATACGGTCAGTGAACGCAAGTGTATTCGTTTAGGTATCACATCTTCAGAAGAGCAGCCAGCATCTGGACTCGCGAGGAGACCATTCGGACGTCCACGAACACGATATCTCTCTTACTCAGGTATACAATGATTGACTTGAGGAGTATTGCCGCGTAGCAAGGTCGATACTAGTCTTCGTCCGAATCGGCAAACATATCCTCCGCTTTCGGTCTGCGTCGTTTTCCCAGAGTCCTCTCGGCCGGCTTACTCACATCGCTTGTACGAATGCTGTCCGTCTTGATGATTTTAGCACCTCCATCCGCGTGCTCCTGACGCCTCTCATCGCTTGTGTCACGGGTGAGATTACTTCGTTCAGCACCGTCCGTCGGCTCCTCCTTCTCCTCCATCGGCTCACCATCGACATCATCATCCATCGGCTCGCCATCCACATCCTCGTCCTCCTCAACCATCGGCTCGCCATCAACATCCATATCCTCATCACCCACCTCCACCTCCGCCTTCAAATCCGGCCTCGTGCCTTCCTGCACCCTTGCCTCCACATCGACCGTTTTCCACTTCGACTTCGCCTTCTCCGCCGCCTGTGCCGCGCCCTTCTCCGCCTCCGCCTGCGCGGCCTCCTCGGCTTTCGTGAGCGGCGGATTGGCAAAGACGGCGCCAAAGTGCTCCTGCGCGGCCTGCGGGAAGACGCACCATCCCTCCCAGAGCGTCAGGACGCTTCCGACGCTGCGCTTCCACTTCTCGGCTCGCAGGCGGCCCCAGTGCATTTGTTTGTCGAGGCGGCCGAGGTGCTCGAAGACGTGCCGGTGCTTGAGAGCCGCTTCGAAGATCTGGCGGTAGCGCCAGGCGTGCCGGACGCCGCTGGTGGAGGAGGAGGAGAGGATGTCGGAGACGAGATAGAGGGCGATGAGTTTGGAGGGGGATGTGTCTTGCTTTTCTTTGGAGGAGCGCTCTTTCGTGTCGGGGTCGTCGTCTTCGCGGTCGGAGGTATCTGGCTCTGGCCGGTCAGCGTTGGCGGATGTGAAGTTGAAAGGGTTTTCGATGTTGGAGACGATCAGGTCCACGACCTCGTCGGCGCCTTCGCCGGCGTGCTCGATCGCGAACGCGGTGACTCGTGCTACGTCACCTTTCCGCAACTTCGCGTTCGTTGTGGGTAGTCTTGCCAATAAGTGTGTCAACTTAGCCTTCTGTAACGGATTGAGGTAAGCCCGGCCATCAGCATCCGTGCCGGTAGGCTGCACGTCTGATGGTGGCGCTCCTCCAAGATGCTGACGATGCTGGCGACCGCCTTCATCGGCGGAGTCCTCGTCGTCGGATGAATCGTACTCCGAATCAGAGACAAACTCGTCAAGCCTGGTGATGTACTCAAAACGAAGACCCTTTTCGGGTACCAGCCATGTGGCACCGCCGTCGAAGACATGTTGTGGCATGCGTCTGTTCTGACTGCGCCCATACCCACTGCTATTATGTGAACCTGTGAGGATCTCCCAGAGCCGCCAGCGGTACCACACGCCACCAGCACTTCTGGGATCCCACAGCCAAGCCCACCTTTCTTCTCTTTGGACATTCGCTCGACTCATTAACAATGCTTCAAACTCTGGACCATGAGTCAGGAGTGCCTCCAGTGTCTTGTGTATGAGCTTCAACTGCTTAAGATCGGAAGGTGGGTTGACATTGACCTGCACAGGAGGTGCTCCTCTGCCGAATTGTCCCGGTCCAATCGGCGCATACGAAGACGGCGGAGCAAAGCCACCGCGGTGTAATCCTGGGGGCGGCGCGCGGTTGTTGAGTCCACCGCCGGGTCCGGTAGGTATAGGCTTTGCGCCAAAGGGTAATGATGAGGTCGCTGAGATTGTCCCGCCCACCACCGGCACTCCTGCAGTGAGAGCGGCTGAAGACAGATGCCTCGATAACGACAAATAAAAGCCCCAGCCCAGATATCTATTCTGAAGGCCGTTCACTGCAGCCTCAATATCGTTCGCCGGTGTATCTTTCGCCAAAGTGACAATCGCCGAGAAGGACTTTCGTTCAAATGTGCCCGCACCTGATGGAGGCAGTATCCGGACAGCATCTATTGTAATCGAAGATGAGAAGAGAGATTTGATAAGTGCGGGTGAAGTCCCCGGAGGTAATGATGAGAGATGCAGTGTCGGTTTTGGAGCGGTCCTTTCTCTCGGCTGTCCACCAACAGCCTTATCGTCTTCATCATCCGAGGTCTGAAAGGCCGTAGCGGCATCCACTGGTGCCACCGAGGAGTTCTCAAAGGCAAACAGCCCTTGCGTACCGTCTCTGTGCGGAGCTTGTGTCCCATCATGAGCTCTCTTCCGTGATAGACTCGGTGGTGGTGGTCCCAGGCTCCCAGGTCCACTTCCACCTCTAGAACCACCTAATCCACGCCCAGCAGCTGGACCCGTCGGAGGGCCAGTGAAATGTCTCTTGGACGGTCCGCCAAAACCAGGCCCAGCTCCAAGAGTGCCCGAAGCTCCTCCTGCCCCTGGTCTCAAACTACCTGCAGAAGGCACCGAAGTTTCATCCTGATCTTCAAATGATTTCACAAAGTCCTCGTAGACTGCGGCCGTTTCCGCTTGTTCGCGCTGACGTTTCGCTTCCGCTTCGGCTTTCTGGCGCTCGAAGATGGACTTCTTGGTCGGAGCAGTAAGCTTCGAGCTGATGTCGGGGAACTCTTCAATCTTTGAGTTGCCCGCCATGCTTAGTGCATCTTAGCATTTATGTTAACGAGTCATTTCAGACTAGAAATTATGGAATTGTGTATGCAAGGGTAGGTAGTGAGTAAATCCGGGGGAAGCTTTCGGGACCTGCCGGGCACCAAGCGCGAAATACTCTACCTAGGTATAGTGTAGCACATTCACCCACTCTATTCAGGTGTTCGAGCATTAAATTACTTATACAATGCATATACTGGTAAGTGTGTCTCAGTTAGCAAATAAAAAATTCAATCAGTACCTAGCATTGACCTCAGTCCAGGTAGTCAACGACGATGGGCCCCCGTCGAACCAGTCCTCTCCGTATGTCCACTCCTTGATAAGCGCCCTGCAGACGGCAGGTCATATCGTCTCGGTCGTGTTGCCTCACGTTCAGAGATCCTGGATTGGAAAAGCGCATATTGTTGGGCAAACTGTCAAGCCAACATACTTCCGGCCTGGCACACTGCATCAGGATGACGGCACCACGCACCAGCGGCCTCTTCCAGCATCGTCTGAGGGTGAAGAGTGGGTCTTGGTAGATGGCACCCCTGCCAGCTGTGTACAGATTGGTCTTTTCCATGTCTTTCAGGATCGAGGGCCAGTGGACTTGGTCATATCCGGACCGAACTATGGTAGGAACTCAACAGCAATCTTCAGCTTGTCGAGCGGGACAATAGGTGGAGCTATGGAAGCGGCAATATGCGGGAAGAGAGCGATCGCACTCTCTTATGCCTTCTTCTCGAGAGATCATGACTCGGATATAATTGCTGGGGCTTCAAGACTGTCCGTCAAGCTAGTGGAGCATCTCTACAATCATTGGGGGAAGGATGTCGATCTTTATAGCATTAACGTGCCCTTAGTCAAGGATGTTGAACAGCATACAATTTTGTACACCCATATGTTACAGAATTACTGGTCGTCCGGAAGCTCGTTTCAGGAAGTCCCGGCTGATGCGGAAGAGAGTGATGATCCGGAGGGGCAAGAACAACAAATTAGGCAGGGGGGAGATGTGATTCGAGATGGGGTAAAGGAAGCTAAGGCTTCGAGACAGACACATAAGCACTTCAAATGGGCGCCGAGGTTCACCGACGTTCACAAGAGCGTTGAGCAGAGTGCTCCCGGTAACGATGGATGGGCGATTAAGGAGGGGTACACAAGGTAAGCATCAATTGAACCGCGCTGTTGGAGACCGCTTTGGCTGATATTTCTTGTGCGGACAGTGTTACCCCTTTGAAAGCGAACTTCATGCATGCTTCTTCCGGGTTAGAAGGGGAACTGAAGCTGTGAGTCGCTGTACAAAAGCTGTTTTTGAAGCGTATACGATTTGTATAAAGCACTAGAAAGTCAGCTCTAGACACCAATGTCTCTGTCAAATCCTCTTACAATCTGACCTCTCGATTACCCAGTGTAACCGACCTTCAATCTCTGTCCCTGAAGGCCAAAGGGCCAGCCGAACAACCAAAGCTCCGCATTCTAGCCGACTACGGGGATGACTATGTTCAGCCCCTTATCCTCAAAGCCTTGCAATGTCGACTCCCACCCTCATCTTACGTTCTGGTGTCCGATATCACCGAGCTGCCAGATCCTTCCTCTCCTGTCCTAGAGATCACATCCTACGAGCGTCTCGATTTCGAGCACCTCCTCTCACATCCAACCTCTTCCCTCGCAAATGCCTACATTATCCGCAAAGCGCTAATCCGCAAACATTACCTCTCAAACACCGTTACGAACTGGATCACCAAACATCCCGACAGCATCCTGAAGAACCACGTCAAACCAGCTGTCGACTTCGAGTTGGACTACGCCGAGTTCCTTGACGAAGCTCTCATCGAAGCGTATGAGCTGCACGCGTCATGGGCACGGAACGAAAGTGCCGAGGAGCGCGACCGAGAATGGTGGATCCTAAAGCCGAGCATGAGCGATCGAGGCCAAGGGATCAAGCTGTTCAGCAGCGAAGAAGAATTACGCAACATCTTCGAAAAATGGGAAGCAGAGCAGCCAGACTCCGACTCTGACTGCGATGCCGAATCCGACAACCCCGCCGCCATCAACAAGGACTACATCATCACCTCGCAACTCCGCCACTTCATTGCCCAACCCTACATTCACCCGCCCCTCCTGCTACCCTTTTCGCAAGGCCGCAAATTCCACATCCGCACCTACGTCGTCGCCGTCGGCTCATTACGCGTCTACGTCTACAGGGAAATGCTCGCGCTCTTCGCGGCAGACCCCTACACCGGCCCCGCCGCCCAGCCAGCCCACGCCATCAACCTGAATGCCCACCTCACAAACACCTGCCTCCAGTCGGACCTACCCGGTACCAAATCTACGGCATCTGTCCGTCGATTTTGGAGCCTGGACGACGACCTTTCCCTTCGCTGCCCGGCCCCTAAACACACTTCCGGCCCCAATGTATCTCAAATCGAAAAGCACAACTGGAAAGAATCAGTGTACGCGCAGATCCGCGCGATAACGTCCGAGACTTTCCGAGCCGCTGCCCGTGAGAACATGATTCATTTCCAGACGCTCCCTAATGCGGTTGAGATTTTCGGGGTCGATTTCATGGTTGATGGAGATGGAAATGTGTGGTTGTTGGAGGTGAATGCGTTCCCGGATTTCAAGCAGACTGGGGACGAAGAGGAGATGAGGGATGGGGTTGTGGGAGGGCTGTGGAGGGCGGTCGTGGATGTTGGAGTTTTGCCGTTCTTTGAGGGGCTGGATTTGCCAGCGCGAGACAAGAGAGCTGGTGGCGCTGCTGATGGTAGTGGGAACTTGGAGATGGTGTTGGATTTGGATTTGGGAAGGAGGTAGTTCTAGATGTGGAGGTTACGTGAGCCACAGATACGAGGTTTGTGAGGGTAGAGACTGGACGCTATTGCTCAAGACAGGTGACAGAGGTATGAAATCCGATGCCTTGATCAAGTACCGCACAATCAAATCAAATCAGGGCCGACCCAAACCTCTGCTCCGCCAGCGCCCTCAACATTGCCATCGTCCTCTCCTCCTTGACCTGATATTCCCTAACCCTCTCTTCCCTCTCCGCCGCCCTCGCCCTCAACATCTCCTCTTTCCTCACCTCCCGCTCATTTTTCTTCCTCTCCACCTCCTTCCTCACCTTTTTATACCCTTCAATCCCTCCATCATCCCCCATCAGCTCTCCCTCTCCCACTTCCTCCACCGCCCCTGGCGACTTAGCCCTCGCGAACGCGCGCATCGTCTCAGTCTTCTTGCGTTTCTTCTCGAGCTGCCGCTCGCGCGTGCCGGCGTCAGCACGGGGGACGAGTTCGTCGAGCGCTTCTTTCTGCTGCGTGCGGTCAAGCTTTCGTGCGTACCGCATATCGTCACGGGCGGCCTGAGCGTCTTCGTCGGCGAGTTCTGGATAAGTTGCGTTGTTAACCTTTGGCCAAAATGCCGTGTATAAACACGTGGACAGTAATGTGCGAAATACCTCGTTGAAATTCTAGCTCCTGTAAGTTAGGAATGGCCGGGCCGGCTCCCCTGCCCTCATGTCCTCTGCGTCGTGGTTCGTTATTCGGGAGCGCGGGGCCTACGACGTCGTCTTCGCTGCTGTCGTCACCGTGACGAGCGCCCCGCTGGCGACCAACAGGATGCGAGTCCTGCCGCTCGTAATCCCCCTTCTTGGATCCATATCCCGGTTCGTTGAACGACTGTATTGCTTTCTGCAGTGTCGAAGGATCATACCAGCCTTCGGCCAGCTCTCCACGGTTCCTCGCAAACGTCAGCTCAGCGCCACTTAGCTCCGTCACATAGCTCTCTATGTAATACCAGGTATTTCGATTGGGGTATTGGAGGATTGAATCATAACCTACCACTTCCCCACAAAGCTCTTCCATCGGCCTTTCACTTCATCCTCTCCCAGGTCTTCGAGGACAAGCTGTTTCTGTATGTCGAGGTAGAGGGCGAACATGGGCTCGTAGGAGGCGAAGTCATGCTTTGTCAATCGTTGCGCTTGGAACGGGAGGAGAAGGGAAGGTGGTGGAGACCTGGAGCGTTTGCGCTTGTGGTGGTGGGTTTGGTGCGGCGAGCGTGAGCGTGAGCGCTTATGGTGATGGCGAGATGGCGTGAGCTCATCTAATACTCCTCTTGACCTATGATGAGTACGGTACGACATGGTTGTGGAGTTTTCAGGACAGGCTGGGTGGGAAGGTTGAAGCATCTCGGAACGTTCCGAGGAGATCATCACATGTTAAAGACTATTTGCGTGAGTGTTGTATACCCGAACTACATTGACTTACATATGTTACAGTACGAAACCCATAGACGCCTTCATATATCAAGAGCTACCGGCTTCAGTACTAGTCCCATTCGCCGTCCCTCCTGTAGTCCCTGATGGCACACTCTTGGCTTTGGTCGCTGCCGCCATCTGCCACGCTGGGATTGCCGCCCTCCCACTGGACGTACCGAAAGTGTTCGATCCTTCTCTGTTTGGCGCTGAAGATGCTGGGGTGGGCGTAGACGATGGAGCTGACTGGGATTCCGAGCTGCCGGTGCTGGCACCTAAACCTGAGCTTCCTGACCCACTGGATGAGGTCTGAGCAGGTAGATCTCGTGGTGTAGTAGAGCCACCTCCATTCACTGTCTGGCCTCCTAGCGCCCCATAGTTCCTGACAGATGCCGCTGGCGAGCTCCCTCCCCCACTCATTCTGTTCCCGATTAAGGTTTTCAAGCTCTTGAGCTCGCTTCCCAGCTCTTTCAATCGCCCGTCGGTAAGTTCTTTCTGTCCTTCTAGTGCTTTGGGAATTAGACCCTTCAGCGCACCAACCTCCTCACTTATCCTCCTTCCTTCATCCTCACGTCGCCGGCTTGCGGTTTTGAGCTCCGTGATCACAACCTCAACTTCGCGGAGGGCAGTATCGAGGCGCTCGGTACGTGCTTCTTCGGAAGCTTTGAGGGCGGAGGTATCGGTAGCGAGTTGATCTAGGAGGGCGAAGGCTTTCTCGAAAGCGGCGTCTATAGAGGCTTTGTCTTGTTCTAGTTGAGGAGGTGTAGGTGGAGCGATGAGTGGGTAGATGTAGCGCTGGAAAACTTAGATCAGTTCAAGGGTTCAAAGTCCACGGTTTGCCGATCAATACCTTCGCGACGAAATATAGTCCGTAGCTGACTCCCCCCATGACCGTGGCCATGATAAACCAGTCTCTCCAATCTCTCCGTGGCAACCTAAAACATCTCAGTAATCCTTCGGGAAAGTTTACCTTTTATACCTAAAGGGTCATTTCCCTAACTTACTCAGGCGGCGGTGGCTGACCCCAGTACCCTTGCGGATACCCTCCATAGCCTCCGGGAGGCTGTTGCCGCATCACTTGTTGCTGCTGATATCCATTGTATGTTGAGTTCGCTGACTGTGACGCAGTAGTGCTGGACACTGATGGGTCATCGCCCGCTCGTGCTAACGCCATGTCGATCTCATCTTTGGTGAGGTTCTTCGATTGGAGAAACGCGATGCGCTTCTCAACAGGTGATGCTGCCACGGAAGGATCTTGCAGAACTACCAGCAAATGGAGATGTCAGGATCTAGGGCTTGATATATCATAATAGTCAGAAGTTCCAGATGGGAATTTCTCACAGTTCACCTAGAACGGAAGGTCAGTTACTTCCCTTGCCTCCACGGGAGAGGTTACCAACCGCAGACGATACCAGATCTTCACGAATCATCCTATCCCGTATCCAACCTTCAAATCCTCAAGTACTCTTCTGGGAGAATACTCTGTGTACAGTGAGTCGTGAAGAAGTCGGGGCAACGCGATCAGCCATGTCTTCAGATGTCGATGATCGGGCACATCTGGACCGAGGTTCAATCCGTCTCGGCTAAATTATAATAGCGGCTCTCATCCGCTAACACTTGCCAAGCAACATCTTTGTTTACCTTCGAACAACAACACGCCGCTAGCTACGCCATTGCATATGTCGACGTTTGCTTTCCAACAGTTCTGGGTGAGCTTGGCTCGTACTCACTTTCGCTACTTCAGCAAGACATAAGAAACTTTGGCTGGCGTTGATTTCGTTAAGCTAGCGAGTGTGTGATTAAAGCACGTCGCGGAGATGTCGCAAGACACGGGAATCTTCAGTGTTCGGCGACCTCGAGAGGTGAGAACCCAAGGAGCGCATCAATACCTTACGAGCGTCGCGTAGCTTTCGAGTCAGCAATGCTTGGTACTGACCTTTCATATCTGAGTACAGACCCTCGGCGGCGTGACTCACAACTCCGCTATCCCTCAACCTGCATCTGCCCTCAAACGGTCGAATTCCATCAACAATCTCTACCAGTCACAACCGCCCCCGTCCAGCTCTCATCATGCGCGCTCCACTTCCGGATCACGCATGTCCCTCGCACCCGGCCGCCTACAACAGCCTAGTTTCCAGCGCTCTGCATCCGGCAACAACTTCGCTGATGCCGGGCTATCAACGGTCAGAAAACCAGCTCCTAATACTATATTCCAAAGTGCATCCACAACAAGAACGAGCTATGCTCCGCCGAGTGCTGGACCACCCATGTCCGCTGCGCAGAATCTGCAGCGGAGAAGCAGTGTCTTCTCGCGCCCCTCTTCGACCGGTCCCATGAGCCATCAGAGCTTCTTTCAGCAGGCGCCCATACCCGCAGGTGTACCTCGCGATCCGAGACCTCTAAAAGATAGATCATACCAGGCAAAAATTGGGCAGGAGTTGCTCGACTACCTAACACAGAACAATTTCGAGCTGGAGATGAAGCATAGTTTGGGGCAAAACACCATGAAGTCACCGACGCAGAAGGACTTCAATTATATCTTCCAGTGGCTGTATCATCGCATCGACCCGGCCTACCGATTCCAGAAGAACATTGACAACGAAGTCCCACCAATCTTGAAGCAGCTTAGATATCCATACGAGAAAAGCATCACGAAGAGCCAGATCGCTGCAGTTGGAGGACAGAACTGGTATACTTTCTTGGGCATGCTGCATTGGATGATGCAGCTTGCGCAAATGCTGGATAGATATGAAGTTGGCCAGTACGACGAAGCATGTGCCGAAGCTGGTGTCGACGTTTCTGGTGACCGGATCATCTTCAGATTCCTAAGCGGCGCTTATCGTGATTGGCTTCAAGTCGGCGAGGACGACGATGACGATGATGCGGACAAGTTACTAGTTCCACATGTTCAGGCTATGGCAGCAGAGTTTGATCGAGGCAACAAGAAGTATGCAGAGGAGATGACGTTGCTAGAAGCGGAGCACAAGGCGCTGCAAGTTCAGATAGAGGAACTGGAGAAGTCTGCGCCGGACGTCGCGAAGTTGGACAAGCACTTCAGGATCCTCGAAGACGACAAGAGAAAGTTCGAGGAGTACAACACAAACGTGGAGGGAAAGGTGGAGAAGTACGAAAACCGTATCAAATTCTTGGTAGAAGAGCTTGAGAAGACGGAGGTAGAGCTCCGCGAAGCAGAGAAAGAGAAAGCGAGTCTGCAGGAGGCGGTCGATAAGTCAGGCATCACGGTGCAAGATATCGATCGGATGAATACCGAACGCGAGCGGCTGCAAAAAGGCGTCGAAGCCACTGCCATCAGATTAGAAGAGGTCAAGAGGAGGGTAGCAGAGAAGGAGCATGAGGCTAGCCGCAAACTCGAGGAACTCGAACGCGCGGTAGAGAAGTACAACTCCCTGGGCTACGAGATCGGCTTGATCCCGTCGACTGCCGGGAACGCAAAGGGTCAAGATTACGAACTACGTCTGAGTATCAGCGAAGGTCCGAATTTCTCGGCTTCCCAGTTGGGCACTTCTCAGCGTGGTGAAGGTGATCGACTTTTGGCGGACAGTGCCACTGGGTACCACCCGCAACACCTCCTGAACCTTGATCTCAGAGGAGCGGTAAAGAGCAGTTTGCTTGCTCTCAGAAAGGAGATCAAAGAGCGAAGGATTGCGGCAAGTGATGCGGATCAGAAGAATCATGAACTGCTTGACAACATCAAGGAGGCCATTGATGACAAAAAAGGTGAAGTGGAGGCGCTTGAGCACAAGGTTCGAGCCGCAGAGGACGAATTTGAGAAGACTAAGGAGGTAATCTTCCTTGTAGACCCTGCACTGGTGAGAGATGAAAGCTAACCAATGTTTCAGGTCACAACAACGCAGAAGCTTGCTTCGGACACTCAGATCGAAAAGATGGAAAAAGAGCTCGCGAAGATGCGGGCGGGCTTGACCGAGAGTGTGCAGCTGATGGAGCAGCGTGAGATGAACACAAACATCGAGTATGTACCCTTCTTTTTACTGACCTCATAACGGCATCCAATCTAATAATCATGATAGATACGAACAGCTAAGCCTCCGCGCCAATGCTCTCCGCGAGGAACTCCACACCGAGATCGAGCGGATGCTGAACGATATCATCAAGTTCAAGGTTCATATCCAGAAGAGTCTAGAAGATTACGAAGGCTTCGTCGTCGAAGAGGTAGAGCACGAGCTAAGTGCCGACGGGGGAGGAGATGAGGCTCTTACTAACAATTGACGCTTTGGTCGTGATACCCTTTTGAATATAACACCACGGATGATCTTGGACGGATAGCTATGTCATTGGCGTTCTCTGGTTATCATAGTGACTGCGGGTCTGCGCGAAACGGCGTGTGCTGGCTGTTGAGTTCTGTGATGCAGTCCGTCTCATTATCATAACCTTACCAGTACGCAATACAAGATCGGTCTGATTCTCAACCGTTTGAGGATCGGTTGGCTACCACATCTTGTGGATTATATTCCTCTCAACGAAAGTATCCCTGTGTGTTATACTGGAAGGCAGGCGGTTCCCTTCCCTGGAGGATGGGACGAAGTTGACTCACCATCAATGTACTTGTTGTCAACCTCGCCGCCAAGGGTATTGCAGGTTCTATCAGCTCTTCCAGCAAGACTCTGCGCTTCGGAGAGAAAGTAAACAGACACTTGTCCTTTCCAGCCTCGCAACCTTAACTCAAGGATCCTAAGCGGGGTCACGCAAGGTCGAACTTCACAGGTCCGCTTTTCGCAAGGCTGGTACGGTAGAGTAGCTCCGTAGTTCGCTGTCTGATCTCAGCCGTGCCTTACGCATCGACGGAGAGCCACAGACCGTGATTCCCAACCTGATAATGTCTATTCGGTGAAACCGAAACCATACCATCTTGATGTGACAATAGGCCATGGCATTAACATTGAATAGAACTTCATGCGTGCACAGTGCACTTCAAGAGTTCTGTGTACCCAATTATCACTACTCTGGAGACCTTCACAGTCTTTGTCTACAAGCAAGTTTATGAGGAACCTTGATGTCTATAGGACTTTCTGATCTGGTTCATATACATATTGAGATTGTTCATCCACAAGTACTAGAAGAGGAAACCATCATCGGTCAATTACAAGCGAATAAGTTAACAGGATGATGCACCATTTCTGAATCAGAAATTTCCACTTTGTCGCGGCAAGAACGAAGTCCTGGTGATAACTTTCGCACGATCCACAGAGGGCCTTCCTATCACATCGCAGCAGTCTCCCGAAGCTCATGCTCTGCAACAAATATGCGCCTCAGCCCTTCCTTCCCTTCTTGCAATTCACCGCTTGCACAGACTCTCCAGCAGACGGCGTAAACCCAGTTGGTGACAGATAGCAGCGGTGTCTATCGCCCAGCCTTGTGTACGTAGCCTCGCGCAGCTTGCGACCGAAGGTTTGCTTATCGCGCTATTTCGTACAGCCTTGCCATTGTGTTGATGTACAACTCCAGAAAAGTCCCTAGTTGGAAGTAGCAACGTGCTGTTGCTGGTCGAAACGGTATCTGTCTCCACTGGATGGTGCTTCCTTCTGTTTGAGGGACTAAAAGGTCGAAAGGAAGAGGAGAAAGAAGAAAAGGAGAAGGGCGCAAATGTGATCGATCTTAACGGATTTGACAGAGTGGCTTGTGGCACTAGCGGATACAACGAGCGAATGAAATTGCATGTTCTGGCTTAGCGCCTGAGAGAAGTGCTTTCAGGAGATCCAATGCCGTGGTGACCCACTCTCTCGGGATTCACGTTCTAAGTGCCACAGCTCGGGCTCTGATCGGGTATGACGCGGCCTACAAAGTACCTACCTTGCTCGTATTTCTCAAAGTTACAGGAGCTCCTGCAGTGGAACGATTCATTGAAACCAGCAGATATACACATACTGACTCTAGCTGAGCAAATTCATAAAGTGGTTGAATAACCTCGTTATAATATGTCGAAAGAAGCACAGAACCCTCTTCATCGCACACGTCACAATGTGTCAGGTCAGGCACTTTAGAGAAGGTAAGGTAAATCCACGCTCATGGCCTCGAAGTGAAATGAGTACTTTCCATACAATACGGAGGAATGGTATGGCATAGGGCTGTTCTGCGTTCGGAAGTCACTGATACTGCTAAGCGCCTTGACTGGCAGTGGAAGGACGTGGCCCGTCAAATGTTACTCGCTTAACATGGTACTCAAAGCACTGCTGTGAATTCTGTGAATGACTCAGCCCGCCCAGAAGTCGCTTCGAACGGATATATAAACCACCCATTCCCCCCACCAACTTTCACGATTTCTGGGCCGTTTGCAGCGTCAAAACCAACCAACCTCACCACCCAACAGAGAGAAGCCACACATCCTTCTTTTCTGTTCATCCACCACTTCCAAGTCTCAAAGTACACTCTTCCGTGTACTTCTTACTCTCCAACGAATTTTCGAAATCGCGATTCTCCGATTTGATTTAGCGACTTTCTGTTTATGCGCCCGACCTCAACCTCATAACACAACGCAGATCACCCACTCGCATCACCCACTCGACGCCATCGCATAGACATCCCAAGACTCTCTGGTATAGTCTGGGAATCTCACTCTCTCGATAAACATCGACTGCGACTTGTCGCTCAATCAGCTTGAAGTCGCGTTCGGATTCGAGCAGTGACTGTGAGGGAGACATTGAGTTGTTTATCTCCCACAAACGGTACGACAATCTTGACCACCTCATTGCACCTCCACTACCAGTCCTCGAACTTCAAACCTTGTCATCATCCAACAAACGAAGTCAATCAAGAGCGCGTCCTGACGAGTTCAAACTACTCAGACTGCCAAGAATCGTGTCTCAAACCTCACTCTCGACAAGAGTGAATATCGCCAATACCTCTACTTGAAGATCACATCGACGCCTGCACACTCGTCAAGATGGATACTCTTACCACTCATCCCTCGACCGCACAACAGGCCAAAGCCTTCACTTCACCGTCGTCGCTGTCTTTTCCAGGCGGAGCTGGAGATTTAACGCCGCCTTCCTCTGAAAAAGATGGAAACTCACAGGTGAACGGTAGCTCTGGCCAGACAAATGGCGCGAATGGGTACGTGAACGGTCAGCAGCAACAAGGAGGGAATGCCGTAACCTCTGGCAATGGGGTGACTCCCGCTACTCCTGCCGCGACTCCTGGTGCTGGACAGGGTGTGAGTGGGATTGTGCCCACCTTACAGTGAGTATAGCCCTGCCGCCTCGTTTGATCTTCACGAGGTTTAATGGCATGCTTCTTAAGAAACATCGTTGCGACCGTCAACCTTGATTGTCGCTTGGACCTGAAGACAATCGCGCTGCATGCGAGAAACGCAGAGTACAATCCAAAGGTACTGACTGAACTTGCTCTAGCGACCGTTTGCGATGCTAACCTCATTGTAGCGATTTGCGGCCGTCATCATGCGGATCCGCGAGCCCAAGACGACGGCTCTTATCTTTGCGTCTGGCAAAATGGTCGTTACCGGCGCCAAGTCAGAAGATGATTCGAAGTTAGCGTCAAGAAAATACGCTCGGATTATCCAGAAGCTCGGATTCAACGCGAAATTCACCGACTTCAAGATTCAGAATATTGTTGGCTCCTGCGACATCAAGTTCCCGATCCGCCTCGAGGGACTTGCAAGCCGACATCATCACTTCAGCTCGTACGAGCCGGAACTGTTCCCTGGGCTTATCTATCGAATGATCAAACCCAAGATTGTGCTCTTGATATTCGTCAGTGGCAAGATCGTCCTGACTGGAGCAAAGGTTCGAGAGGAGATATATCAAGCTTTCGAGATGATATATCCGGTGCTTTCCGGTATGACCTCAATCAATGTGCCCTATATTCACTCTACTGACATTGTCCAGACTTTAGGAAAGTCTAGTGGTATCACCGACCAACACCGCGGCGGTGATTAAACCTTCAAACCTGTGTATAAATCAACTTATCACCTCCTGTGTATTACTACATCCGCAGCGTTTCTATCGCGGCCTTGCAGATAGACCGGTCTTCGACTGCGCACCCTTGAGCCTTCCACATCTCACTGTGGTCCTCATTGATCGGTCAAACTGTGCTTTGGCACCCTTTCTTTTCATGTTTATCACTTCGTCCTTGCATTTACATGGTGTTCGCACATCCGGTGTTTCTTCGAGCGATCGTCTTTGCGCACGGGATTCCCTCTTATTAGAAAGTCGCACTACGCCGGATGGTTTGTCGGTGCGTGCGCTGGTCTACAGGCGCCGTCTAATGTGTTCTTTCCGCAGGGCAGCGCTCAGAAATGGTGCGTAATGGCTCATGCTATATGGCAGGGGAGGTCAATAGATCTTAAATTGTCGACGGCAGGGAGGTTGAAAGGCTGGAATGGAGACTGAACGGATGGTGGCTCAAATCGTTGATCTGAGGACGTGGGAGATGCATTGCCATGAACAGTCGATGGGGCGGGCTGTCTTGGTGATACTCATGTCATCCGACGGACGTGCGTATGTCGAAGACGTCGCTTCTGAGCTTGATGTCGTACATCGCCGTCGTCGTTGCTATAGTTTCGGTAGCAATCAATAAGATACCATGATACTGGTTCGGTGCAGTGATGCGAGTTTAGACATAATATGCTATGGTCTTGATTGTACATCAGCAACCCAGGCCAACATCCGTAGAGCAGGCAGTGACGCCTGGTCTGAGTCGTGATCAGGCCTTCTCAAGGAAATGCCTCGGTGCTTTCCATACCACATCTATATATGCAACTAAAACTCCGTCTCACGATAATTCCCAATCTCGTCTCGATCATATAACATACCGAAGCATCAAACCGCCCTTCCAGACTAGGGCTCCTCCTTCGTCCCTCCCCGTCGAGGCCGCAACTCCACCCACCACGTCGTGCCAAGATAATACCGCTTAACCCTCCGCACCTCCAACCCACTCTCCTCCACAATCTTCCCGATGTCCCGATTCCACCAGCACCCGTACCTGTCCGCGTGATGCGGCGCCAGGTTGTCGAGGATGCGGTTCAGCCAAACGTAGTGACTCCTGCCGTGCTCAAGCAGGAGGATCTGACCGTGCTCCTGGTTCGCCAACGTCCCTAGGTGGCGTAGGAGAGAGGTGGGATTCGGGGTCGAGCACAGGCCCATGGTTTGCAGGATGGTGTCGTAGCCGTTGGGTGGCGGGGAGGGGATGGGGCCTTCGGCGGGTTGGGTCAAGAAGGTGCAGTTCTTGTAGTTGGGGTGGAGCTCTGTGGGGATTTATCAGCGTCTATACCAGTCTTAACTTACGGGCGTGCGTTCGCTGCGTAACAATGACCGGAAACAAATACATACCCCGGAACTTCTCCCTCGCAACCTTCACCATCTCTCCACTCTGATCGAGCATCGTGACGCTCCTACATTTTCCCAGCTCATAATACCGCGCGTTCCGCCCCGTCCCCACCGACACCTCCAGCACGTCGCCGTACGCCCGCTTCGCCAGGCTCTTCCTCAACCGACCCATCCACATGGCTCTCTCTGCCAGCTCCACCTCGCCGTCGTAGTCGCGCGCCGTCCGCTCATATCGGTCCAGCACATTTTCCGGGACCTGGAGTTCCTGCGACGCCGCTGCTTGCCGGTCGTAGACCCGGTACAGGTAAAAGCCGTAGGCGGTGAAGGAGTAGACGGCGAGGCCGCCGATTATCCAGGGACCTTTGCGGAAGGGCTTCGCGGAGGGGGGAGGGGGGAGGGTGGTGGTTGGTTGTCGGGAGGGAGGTTTGTTGCGTGTTGGGGTCCTGTCGGCGCGGGTTAGTGCAGTGCTCCTAGGCTTTCGCTACCCTGCTGGGGCGTTGGGAGTGAACCTGTATGCGAATGGTTCCGCTACATTGTTGCTGGTCGGCGCCCGCTGCTGATAGGTGGGAGAACTCCTCATTCGCCGGAGTCGCTAGCTTTCACGATGGCCCAGGGGTTGCAGGTACGATTCGCGGTACAGTTGAATGGCACGACACGGGTATACAAGTGCAGAGGTCTCACTGCTCGATGATCCCATTATGCACGATTGCCTTACTTGACCAATAGAATCACATTATGTAAGCGCATGCAGCTCGAACGCATGTCAGATCGATGGCAAGTCGTCGAACGTCCGATGTGGATCAAATCGATAAGATGAAAATACTCCGCTTATCGTTCCATGCATACCTTCCTTAGAGGAGATTGGAGCGCAACTTGCACCTCGTTCCACAATGCAATGCAAGTCAAATCTAGCACCACGGCCTTCATCCGTCCTCATTGTAGGGTCGGGCGTTTTTGGGCGTAAGTCAGTCTCACATATCACCACCGTTGCAGGTCGGTACCAGATCTAACCGTACCTTTTAAGTCTCCACGGCCCTAGCCCTGGCCAATCGCCCCCAATATGCCTCCACACGCGTAACTCTTCTCGACGCCTCCCCCTTCCCTAACCCTCACGGTTCTAGCATCGACACATCCCGCATCATTCGCGCCGACTACGCCACGCCTGCCTACGCCTCCCTCGCCGCCAGCGCGCAGGAGGCATGGCGAGATACAAGTCCAACTGGATGGGGCGGGGAGGGGCGATACGAGGAGAGCGGGTTGCTAGTAGCTGCGAATAAAGGGGACGATGACTACGTGTGGAAGAGTTATGAGAACGTCACATGGTTGGCAAAGGAGAACGGCACCAAGGAGAAGGTTGAGATGCTGGAAGACAAGACCAAAATACAGAGAGAACTTGGCACAGGAGGATACAGTGGGGAATGGGGTTATATCAACCGGTCCAGCGGCTGGGCTGACGCCGAGGCTGCCATGAAGTTCGCGCGACAAAAGGTCAAAGAGACTGGTCGAGTTACCTTCCTTACCGGCACCGCCAAGCGGCTTCTCTTCCGCGGGCGTAAAGTCGTCGGCGTAGAACTCACCAACTGCTCTCAGAGGAAAATCCACGCAGACCTCGTCATCCTTGCAACCGGAGCGTGGACCGGCGCACTCGTCGATCTCCGTGGCCGCGCAACAGCCACCGGGCAAGTTCTAGCCTACATGCCCATCACCGCCTCCGAACAGTCGCGCCTGGGGAAAATGCCCGTCATACTAAACATATCCACCGGGCACTTCGTCATCCCACCGCGCAATGAACTCCTGAAGGTTGCCAGGCATGGCTACGGCTATACGAACCCACGTCTCATCCCACACCCACATCCAAATCCCGAACTCTCAGGTAAAAGCCACGACGAAACGATCGAAACCAGCACCCCGCCTACCGACCCCTCCGCAAGCGGCGCGATACCCGCCGAAGGGTCCGACGCATGTCGAGCCGCTCTCCGGGAGATAATCCCATCCCTCGCAAGCCGACCGTTCAGCAAGACGCGCATCTGCTGGTACACCGACACTCCCAGTGGGGACTTCATCGTCACGTACCACCCCGACTTCGAAGGACTGTTCTTGGCGACGGGCGGGAGCGGGCACGCGTTCAAGTTCCTGCCGGTGATTGGGGAGAAAGTCGTTGATGCGGTGGAGGGGGTGCTGGAAGGAGAATTGAGGCAGTTGTGGCGGTGGAGGGATGAGAGGGTTGAGGGGGAGTGGAGTACGGACGATGGGAGTCGAGGGGGGAGGAAGGGAATGATTTTGGGGGTGGAGATGGGGAGGACAGGGAGTAGGTTATAGGAGGGGTTGATGTGAGGTGATGGAAGGACATGATATCGATGTTGCTGGTGTGAAGGACATTTTGAGAGAGGTTATACACCAATCCACCATAGACCAAGTCTATAGCTTCTGATTTAGATAGTCCAGTATGAATATACAAGAATATAAAGCCTCATAGCTCAACAAATTTCAACAGCATTACGTCATACAGTAGAGATATCAGCCAGAGTTCTCCAGCAGGGCATCGAAGGAAAGACCACTTCATCCCAAAACGCCCTTGTTGATCACCATCATCACGCTTACCGAGCCGAGGCAGGATATTCCGGAGTGCAGTCCGGCAGTGCTTAAACCGCAAGGCAACAATCAACCGTCTCAAAAAGCCGGCGACGAAAGTATCAAGACTTTAAAAAGACATTTCTAAAAATGTGCTTGCGTCAAGATGACCGTTGGCGGCCCTCCCCAAACTGTGTTTCATCCTAGCGCGCCATCAGACTTTATGAACGAAGTCTGAGGGAGGGATGGGTCTTTTGTGCCGACGGGCCACGGTGGCCAGAACAGTCACCTTGCAGATTCCCCCACATCCCTTCCAGCAAACGATTTCAGGTTCGATAGGCCAGGAGCGAACGAGGGTCTTTTTTGGCTGCTGGTGATGGGTCACGTCAAAGTTGCGGTGGAGTGAAATAATGTGTGTGAAAGGCGCGTTGCATGAGGTAAACGTCGATGTAAGGTCAGATAGAGTTCGAACTTATGCAAGCCGCGTTTGCTGTCTCGGAAACGGGACCCACAGCAACGAAGGACCCTTGCTTTGCATGACTCTGCTCAGAGTTCCCAGATCGTTCTAGCGTGGCTGAACCCTTTCGCGCTTTCGAGCCTAAAATTGGGAAAGTCTAAAAATCTACTGCCGGGCGCGCACATTTTCTGGATGATCATCCCATGCT
This sequence comes from Acarospora socialis, assembly GCA_025617375.2. Lineage (NCBI taxonomy): Eukaryota > Fungi > Ascomycota > Lecanoromycetes > Acarosporales > Acarosporaceae > Acarospora > Acarospora socialis. Next base: position 3,861,575 of record JAMYGW020000001.1, on the reverse strand, counting down.
TTGGTACGGGTTGAGTAAGTTTCGTCAGGTATTCCACTAGGTCTTTCTCTGGGAATGTAATTTACTTTGTCTGGCCATCATCTCCTTTTTTGGAGCTGCCGTGACGATGGTCGTCCTCAGCCTTGAGCCTTCCTGTTTCATACCTACCTTATCGTAACGGGCAATTGAAAGGGAGAAGTGACATCACTAAAGGCAGTCATGCGACATTTCCAGATTGGAAATTTGGGGAAACGGCGTTACACAATCAGGCGCCCACTTTCCTCCCGTCTTACGGAATTGACATTTTACGGGAGATATGTACTCCGTATAGACTGCATTCTCTGTTGCCTTGAAGAAAAGGATACCTTACCTTACCTTATGCAGGATCTGTAACGGGGGAACGCTCAAGCGCCTCGTATTATTTTATGTTTATTATGATGTTTTGTATCGTAAGGTATCATGCATTCCACTACCTTACACTATCGAATAAGCGCCACCAATTAAATCTCTTGCCGGGCATTCCTTAATGCCCATTGCCTCTTTCCTGCAACAACAAGCTAACTTTACATTACGGCCACCCCTTACCAATGATATTACTTTACTTTACTTTACTCACATTTCTTCGCCTTGTTCGCGGTCTTTACCAACTCCCCATTCTATTGTCCAACGACCTTCCCGTCGAACAAGATTACCTTACTTCCTATTGAACCGTTGACATCTCCATCATTAATGAGCTGTGCTGAGCAACATTATCGCCATGCCCTACAACACCCGTCGGAAATCCCTTTCGCTGCCTTCGCTGGGCATCCAGTTACCGCACGGCTCACGCGCTCACCGCTCACCGCCTTCCAAAGTGACAAACGCACCTGAAGCGTCGCAACCACCACCTGCGAAGAAAATCAAACGGTCGCATCCTCCTGCAACATCGTCGCCAATATCACCGTCAAAGCTGTCAACATCCGCTCCATCAACCACAGATCCCACCCCGGCAAATCCCCCTAAAAGCGGTGGCAGGGTAACCTATGAACACACGCCACCACCTTCACCCGGTGCCCCCGCCGATGCGAAGGTCGACACGGAGGGCATCAACGATGAGATAGTTACTGGTGTGATTCAACAGTTGGAGAAGACGGGCAATAGACCGCATCTGATCAAGGAGCTGGCAGCTGTCCTGAGCACGACGAGCGAAAGTGTTGCTGGGTACATCCTTCCATCCACTTACGAAATCAGCACATCATCTGTACATAGAGATACTGACATCCTCTGTTACAGTTCTGCGAATCCAGCAGCGCTCCTATCCTCCCGTCTCTCGACATATTTACGTCGTCCATGGACTGCGCTCGCACCCTGTCCGCTCGCCAAAGAACTGATCCCCGTCCACCCGAGAAAAGTGTACTTTTACCTCACCAACACACCAAGGCAGGACATACCCGAAAGTTCCGATGATATCCTCGGCCCGATTCGTGGGGCCGGAAAGGGAGGCAAGAGAGTCATCAGCCCCAGTCTGAGCAATGCAAGCGTGGATGAAGACGAGGAGGTGGATCAGAGGAAACGAGAGGCGCTCTCGCCGTCGCCCGAGATCGACCTGAGCACACCAGAGCTTGACGATAATGCCGACGATGACATCGCACCTCCCACGCCAGCCGGCTCTTTCTCGGGCCGCTCGAGCCTGGCGAGAGATGGCACGAACCCGCAGAACGAAGTCAGACTCGTACACAACCACCGCGCCGCTTCGCCGCCACTGGAAGGAGACGAGCGAGAATTCACCCAGACGGCGAGCTCCATGCGAGCGAGGGGCATGAGTCTTGATGACTCGGTGAGACCGAGCACGGAAGGTCACGAACACATCGATTCGGACGGACCGTCCGCACCTCCCGAGGAGACTGCAGAAATAATGGAGCAGAGGAATAAAGAGACTGCGGCGGCGCTATTCGGTCATGCGCACGCTACGCACAACATGGACGCCATGGACCTCAGCAGTCCGGTCGTCAGACACACACAACTACAAATCGTCACCGAAAACAGGAAACCCGACATGATGGAAACAGACATGAAAGATCCGGCGTCCGTTTTCGTAGACTCGCGGTTCGGTACGAGCTGGGACATGAGATCTCCTGAGAACGTTGAGCTGGACGAGTTGGATGATCTATTTGGTGGATTCTAGACAACCCTGTTATTTACACGAAAATCTCCCTATCTTGCTGCCCCCTTACCTTTGCCACATCATTACTACCTCGCTTCTCGGGCGTTTTGAGACATTTACCTCCACACCCACCACTCATACTCTACTATTTACTCGTTGCACTCGAACTACTCGCTCGGTCTAATCCTCTTCTTCCTTTCCTCTCATCATCATCTTCGCTGGCGGAGAAAACAATCTCAGACGGAATGCGAGAAAGAAGACGAAGATTTTCGCTCCTAGCTATACTTTACTATCTTGTGGTTCGAGAAAACCATGTATTGTTAGCTAGTTTGGCCATTGTCTGGTCCATAGAGCGTTGCTCCGAGAATTCAGAGCGCATGTACGAGTACTATGGTAGACTCAGTTCCTAGGAAAGGCGAATACAAGAGACTAAGTCGGACAAAAATAATGTTCTCTGACCGACTCCACGTTACAATCAGCCACTCTGCATCCCTTCCCTTCCCGCCGCCCTCCTACCTGTAGCCACCATACCCAGACGTTGATGAAACGAGTATAGTCCCGGGTAAAGAATCGACTGGATGAACAGACAGTACCTAAGAGAATGTGCCCACTGGAGAATTCACGTGCCCAATCATTCACGTTCAGTAGACCCTCCTTTCATGTCTGCTTGCTTCTTCCGAGCGTCACCTGACTCGGTTGAGAACCATCGTGACCGCTTTCTGGTTCTAGACGAAAGCGATTGTCCCTTCAAAAACTAGAGAGAACTTCGGGCGCTCTGAAGGCGACACGAGCACTGTGGGCGACGGTGGGTAGGTAGCGGCCCATGTGGTGCGAGATGATACTGGTAGTATAGGGTGACGATGAGCAACTCGACTGCGAGAAGCGTTCTGGAAGTGACTGAGGTATGTAGAGTGCATCTGGTAGAATTTAGGGTACTGTTCTCACGACCAACCAACCATCCTTTAAGCTTACACTATACCTCACAGCCATCTACAAGTGCGATTGAGAAATGAGGACAAAAATTTCGACAGAACATTTCGTTATAGATACAATGTTCAGATACCTGGCAGTATGGATAGAGCTTTGTGCTCCTTGAATCAACGTACGAAGGCTATTTGCAAAACCCTCCGCCATCCTTAGACTTCCCCCTACCCTTTGAGGGACCTTCAACATCAGTGTTTTTCAGAGCACATATCACTCCTGGGATTAGAAAACTGGTCCTGAAGATATAGGTAATAGATTGAAACATCGATGGGCTCAAGAGTTTGTATGATACCTAGGTATCGTCACTGTATCTCCTCCAGGAGCAGGGTCTGGGGGGTGGCGGAGATTTTTGCAAATAGCCTTCGTACACGATACACATCATCATTAACATCAACCTTCTCCGGGAAATATAAAATATACCTACGATGGACTGATCCTATGGTGGAATGCACGCATAACAGATTGCTCATTGATGAACGACCTTTCATCCAATCGTTTAATCAGAGCTAGCCCCCATTACTACAGCATCAACTGTCCCGTTTTCTCTATTTGCTTTTGCTACTTACCAATATTCTCCCGCAAGGCTTCTCCCGTGCGTGGATATGGTACACTTATTCTTTTCAACGAAACAAGCGTACCATATCTGCGCCCGTGACGAGCGCCATTTTTAGCCCTTGCGAGTAGTCGATGGGGGCCAAATCATAGGATTTGACCTATCATAAACCGTGTCTATCTCCTTCTCAGAAAGCGATGGCATGGTCTTTTCCCTTAGTGCTCTTCAGCTCGTTCTGCTGCCTTACTGTCTGCTTCTGCATAAGTTGTTATGACTGACTCGATCTTCCAACAACCACAACTTACGTGCTGACAGTCTGCCTCTATGTCACAGCGGACTGGCAGCGATCTCACTTTGCCATCCTCAGCAATGATGAATTCGCGCTTTGAATCTTCTGATCGGAGCGTTTTATGCCTCTTTGTGGAAGTTTAAAGACCGTGTCCTCAGCCCAAGGGAGAAGTCTAGATTCGACGCTGTCACGGTTGCGTTGAGCATCGCTTTGGGCCTCAACATTGCCAACGCCCTGAAAGGGATTGCGCTTGATCTACGATGGTGGATCCTAAGCATGAGAAAGAGATCTTCGCGGGAAGTAAGTTGCATGTAGCACGTGAATGAAAGTATTGAGGCTAGTCACTCACTCTTGCTCATTAGGTCGACCTGATTTTGCATTGCGATAGCATGACTGATCTCCTACAATTAGTGTTTGTTGCACCACGGCCAAGAACGATAATCGTTTGTCTTTCCTGGCTATCTTTGAATCTAGTAATAATCTTCTCGCGGAAGCTCCAATTTCTACTGCTGACTCTGTCTAGCTTGTCCAGACGGGCATTGCAGTGTTGGGTCTTATGTACTCGGCCTCTCCGGGCATCGCAGATATCTATCGAGAACTAGGCATGAACAATGTTTCAATCCCGAATATGACCTATTTCGCGCCTACGACTGGACGGTTCGGTAACAATGCGTTTTCGGAGTCCTTTGCCGCCCATGTGCTTGGAGATATTGGAAGTAGCTATAACCTGTCTATGCTACCTGAAGAGCCTCTCGATGGGGCGCCCTGGGCCTTAAACCCAGCGGGGTTCTGGAACGGCACGGATCATTGGGAGTACGTTTTCCTTGATTCAGCACCTTCTCCTGGAGCTTCCGGCGCTAGATTGCTGAGTATCTACTCAAACCGCATCGTCAAGTCGGCTGGCACCTGCACAACGCCACCATACCGGCTCGCCGTGCACGGCCAGCTTGCTGTCGTTCAGCTTCTCCGTGAAAATCGATCAGTCACATTCCCTGCGCCAGCCTTAGGGATGGAATCCGTCTACTATCTTACAACACCCATGCTAGACAACGTGGAGAGCAACGGGACTTGTGGTCCAGGGTGCAACAACGTCAAAGCTCTCGAGCCGGCGGCGGGCCCTCCTGTGGATGGGTCCTTTGTCGCGGATTCAAACTCATCATACTTCTTTTACGATTGCAATATCACGGTCACGTCGACGCCACGAGACCTTGCACCAGCCAAAGCAGCGGTGGCAGCTCAAGCTGTCGCCCTCTCCGGCCAAGTACACCCCGAGTTCATTGCCACCAAGGATGAATATAACCAATTCGTCGCATACAACTTCGGTCTCCCATTCGGAGAACCTCAAAATAACAGCGCAACAGGCATGGCAAATCTAATGTCGCGCTTTGCAATTGGCGTCATTTCTGCCGCTGCACAAACCAACCCGCCAATGTTCGTCCAAGGTAGCGTGCCCGCACAAGGGGTACGACTGCAATTCGACTCTGTTGTGGGCTTCAATCTCATCCTTGTTGTAACGGGGGTGCTTCAATTGATCTTGGTCCTTATTACGGCTATCTTGATCAGTCGGATCGTGATTCCAGATGAGGTTCTCTTGTCGCACCAAGAAGCCATCCGGAAGCGATTTGTTCTCTCGTCTTAATGTTCCTCTCTCATGGAAACAAGAACCATGAAAGCACTAGGCTCTACGCTGTACGAAGGTACAAAGGAATCAGCAATTGGTGGTGGGAACGTACCATAAGCGGCAGCATACAGGAACAACCACTATAAACATGATAAGAGGAATGTATACTTAACATGTGTACATGACCGACTGAATACAGACCGAAGCCCTTCTCATTTCTGTGTCTACTGTTTTCTTTGAAGCCATATGGAAGGTTTTCTGTGAGGATGAGGTACGCCTAGACTGCGCCGCCGCTGATAAAACGTCCAATCACTGAATACTACCACTTTCGACGAGGCATTGACTAGACGCCCGCCTGGTAAGCTTACAACATATCTGCGATTCGGCCCCGTCCCGTCCCAATTCGGCTCAGTGATAGACTTGAATGCCTTTGCGAACCTGTGTCTGGTCGTCCTTCCAAGTTGGGACACCGCGTGCTCTACTAACTCAGGTAGTTCACATCAAAAAGCTAAATCGAAGAATCACAAGTATGGACGGATTTCTAGGTATTCCTAGTGTCAGAGCCCAAGCTGTCCAACCAATCTGGCATCCGTTTTCGTGGCAGATACGCTGCCAATAGCCTGCATTTCTGTCCAGTAGTGAAGGTTGACAATAAGAGCGGACGGGAGCACCTCAAGGCCTCGCGGCGCAGCTACGTGGTATCCGAAGGGGCACTCATGGTTCCAGAACCTATACGTCAAGCCACTTCGCGCCACATGGACGCATCAAGGGGCATGCATCATAACCTCTCCCAGCCCCGAAAACCCCTCCTGCAAGACCTTCCATCCAGCAAGCTCGTTCGCAAAGGCGAGCTTACTGTCCTCCCACCAGTCGTCGGCGTGGCAGGTAAGTCCGTACAGCATGCCTGCTATGAACGTGTCGCCTGCGCCTATCGTGCTGTTCAGAATCAGACTTGGGGGCCCTGACGGTACAAAGCTTGAAACGCACGTACTCAATGACCGGTAGCGTCTCGAACACGAAAGCACGAAAGTGCGTGTAAGTGTAGCTGGGCAGTCGGAGCGCCGAAGCGCCTTCGTCGCCCCAGGTACAGCATAACAACGAGCTGAGGATGGGTTCAGCGGTCGGGTTGATTGTTAGGCAGTGGCGACGGAGATGCAAGAAAGGACGTACGCTTTGGGCGTCAGAGCGGCTTGTGCTCGTAAGCAGGCTTCTGGTGTTTCGTAGCCGTTTCCCTAGACGAGACCAGCCCGGACCCCAAGGCTCAGCCGCAATGAATCGATAGAAGCGCGAACCATGGAGCTGCCCACCTGCGCCCAACTCTTGGAGTAGAAGACGACGTCCGCCTCAGCCGCGAGTTCTTGCAAGCCAGCCCGACCGGGCTTCTCCACTTCGACGCTGATGCTGACGGCGGGGAGGCGTCGACGCAGATGCCGCATGCACTCCAGCGTGACATCCGGTATCCGTCCCTGGCGATGGTCAGCGCTACCCTGTCCACTATACATAGCAATATAAGAACGGACCGAGCACCACTCACCTCGAAATGACACCACCCCATCTCCGCCTCCAGCCCATCCACCACACCCACAAACTCCCCGCTCGTCATTTCCGGCAGCTCATTGTAATTGACGATGGTCCGACTGCCCGTCGCCGCGCTCCGGATCACGTAACTGGCCGCCGCCTCCGCCCAGTCCTCGCGGTAGATGCAGCGCGACAGGTCGACCGTCGGCGCGAACGAGGCCTTGACCTGCTGCGTGGCTGTCGACGAAGGCGAGGGCAGAACGGCGCACAGGACGAGGGATAGGGAAGGCGGTGCGTGCCAGTCGAGGAGTTGCTGCAGCACCTCGAGCATGTTGGGGCAGTTGCCGCCGCGGCGGTGGAGGAGGCGCGTGGCGCGGAGCTTGGAGTCTTCGACGGGGTGGTGGGGGACGCTGTGTGTGCGGGGGTCAGCGGCGGGTTCCTGGGAGGGAGATAGGGTGGGGTGGGGTTGCGGACGTCAGGATGGTGTCGAGGTAGCAGGCGCCGACGGCGAGGAGGGATTTCATGATGGTGGATTCTTTCGCTCGCAGTCTTTTATGAGAGTTTTGAAAGGTAAGGAACTGAGTGTAGATAGATACGAAAGTATGGGCGGGATCCGCGGTAGATTGCCCGGGGTTTAGACCAGCATCCTCAACTGCTTTATAAACAATAAACTGATCAATTGATTGATGAGAATGCAGGGTAGAGACTTGAACTTCGCTCGGGAATGGGGTGGAGAGCTGTAATAGTAGAGAACGGTTTGACGTTGAGCTTAAGCACTGACTATGACAACTTGAGCAATTGAGCAATTGGATGTAAATGAAGTTAGATCTGGGTAAAACATCTAGTATGGCTGATTCGGCTAATGCTTATGCCCTTACAGCCATTGTCCTGCGTACTGTTGGATATAGGGAGGTGTGACAACCAGCAGGGCAGAGGATCTTTTGAGAAGTGGAAAGTCTGGGGTGCTCCCCTGGAAGCGAAAGGCCTGTGGATGGTGATTATTGAGAGGGGCCCCGGAGCGTTAGAATTCTTGCAGACGTTGGACGATAATCATTGGAATTATCCGAATGTGGTAAGCTCATCATCACTGGGTGATGATGATGGATTACCTACCTAGGTACTACCAGGTACGGAGGCGCTCTTTGGTAATGACCTGCTCGTTACAAGTCACTGACCATTACAGGTACGATTACTGGGCGCGCAGGCGACGAGTCGTACTTCGCATGCCCATCCGATTACACGACACTCTCATCATGAGGGTTGCTGATGAGATACATCGCCAGCTGCACGTGATTGCCGCTGGCACAGATTTGGCTGCGGACTTCGCTTGGGGTGTTGATAAAGCTGATTCCTCACGAATCACTTTCGATGCAGATGACGAGGAAGATGGGAGTACCGTCCCCAACAAGCACGATCCCGATGTGTCATTCGATCACTTGGATGCACTCCACGGGCTACCTACTTCAAAGGAAAAGACAGGAGCTCCTCCTTTCCTGCTACGTTCGATAACAATCTCAGGAAACCTTTGAATTACGGTTAGGTACGGTAGGTAGAGTACCTAGATAGTCTCATTGCTGAGCGGTGATGATGGATCAAACACCACGGAGAAACTTTCTTAGAATTACGGGAGCTCTCCTCTTCTCGCTACGTTCGACGACGATTAAAAGGGATGTCTAGGTTAGGGTATTGTGGTGTGATGAGATACTTAGGTAGGCCCATGTTTACTAGCTGATACACGCGACAGCAGAAAATGAACTCTTTGCTTTGCAATCTGACTACCTACTTAGTACCTAATCGATCATCATGACTTCCGCCCTTCTGCCAAAAGCGGCACATCCATTTGTCATTCGGTCCTCGCATCGCCGTCGCTACGCAGAGAGATAAAACGAAAGGAAATAGTAGCCGAGCTGTGTAGAAAGCCTTGATCATATGTGTGGAGTCTTGACAACCTTCACCTCACTTCCAGTCCAAGTTTCAGAGTGGAACACAACAGAACTCATCCAACACACTGCCTGGATAGATAGAGTAACCGGCCACGTTCGCAAACGCCCTCTTACCTCATCACTCTTTTATATCGGCACATGAGAGGCAAGCGGACGGGCGAGTTCTAGTAGAATAAGCGATCACATCCATCAAGCGGACGACCCCACCCGTCACGGGAAAGGAAGCAAGCAAACGAGGGATGGGTCTTCTACCAGTAGCGAGGACGTTCATCGTAGCCTCCATACACACGACCTGGGCTCCTCGGTCTCGGCGGACGGTCGTATGGCCTGTCATGCCCGTTCATGTAGGGATCCGGTTCGTAGCCACGACGTGGGAGTGGGCCGCGGGCCTCATATGGGTCTTCGGGGTATGGACGACGTGGGGGAGGATAGTCCTCGGGTGGTCCTCTCATTCCGCGCGGGGGAGAACGGTAACGGGAATCGTAATAGTCGCGACGAGGAGACCGATCCCGATACTCATGACGACGAGGGCTGTAGCCACGAGGCGGAGCACGACGATCATAATCATCCCCAACCGGAGGGTATCCACGGCGAGGACCCGGGGAGCGAGAACGTCCAAACCGTTCGCGGGGACGCTCTTCTTGAGTCTATTGACCCGTGGTGAGCTTTGAGGGTGAATGAGATGATCAGGGGTAAGCTTACATCGGGCGTGCAAGTGACACGTGCGCCTTTGAACTCCCGACCGTCCAGCCTTTCCACAGCAGTCTTTAGATCTGCAGCGGTCTCAAACTCGACAAAGCTGAACAAGTCAGTAAACATACTCGCCTGTCTCGAGGAAGCACAAGACTAACCCTTTGCCATCGCGTTCACGGCCAGTCTCCGAATAAACGACGTCAAGCCCGGGTTGACGGGCAAAGTCTTTGAGGTCCTATAGGTCCTGCGTAAGTCCAAGTCCAGTCCTTCCGTGACCCGTGTGGTCGCTAATTTCCAAAGCCGAAATGGTCCAGCCCAGCTCTAGACCAGTATATGGTAGTCTTAAAGCAGTAATAACAACAAAGTGGACCCATTGGATAGAGGCCGACGGACGTGAAAATGCCCCTGTGAGAGAGGTACAAGATCCAAGGAGAGGAAAATGATGGCCATATGCAACAGGTAAGCAATCCCAGAGAGAACATAAAATAGGCGTAAGACCAAGCTTAAGCTGGAGTCAAGCGCCCCGTCTCGAGTAGGATGTGGCAATGGCCGACGAAGGAACCACCTCCCGACCTAGACGTACGCAGATGTGAACCAAGTCTGGAGTTTGTACATCTTGGAGTATCATCATGGCTCCAAACAGAAAAAGGTTCCAAAGTTGAGGATCCAACCAATGAAGAATGGAGTGGAGTTATCTAACCTGCCAGCTGGTTTCGCCCGGAAGCCCTGAAATCTGCATACGATACGCAGTGCGCCTTGGCCGGGGAGCGGTACGATCAGGGGCGGCAAAAGTATCGCGGTGACGAGGCCCACGTGCGAACTGCACGGTCAGTCGTTCTCCCATAAAGTCGGATCCATCTCGTATAATATGTCAGTAGGCGCAAAACAGTTGTGCAACGCTCATAACCTACGGAAAGCTGAATACATATAACCAGTCAACTGCGTGTCTTCAAGGTCATATATGAATAGGTGTATGACTTACCAGGAACCACATCTCGAGCATCCATGGCGTCCTTGTATTCGATGAAACCGAAGCCATTCATGAGCTTGATCTCCGTGATCTCGCCAGTGCCATGGGTGTTGAAATGAGCTTCAACATCGGTCTTAGTGGCTGTGGTAGGGCAATCCATCAGTGATCTGATCGACGCGTAGGGGAAACATCCCGTATCCGTGATGACCAAGTTCGCGAGATCCAAACATGAGACGGCATGTTCTGGGATCCAGATCGGACGGCATCCCAGAGGGAACAAGAGAGACGATCATGCTTGCGTACCATTGCGGGGAAGATTGCCTAGGTAAAGGCGCGTGGACGACACCTCTGTCATGATGGCTGTCCCTTGAAGCTGTCGGTCGCAAATGAACGGGTCAACCCGGCGGCACAGCGCTCAATGTTGGCAGATGGACAAACCAGAAGGGAGAGTTGATGATCTTTCAGAAAGTGAGGCAAGACACCACGCACGGTCACTGAGAAGAATTTCGATCCTACTACACCGGTATGGTACTAATCCTGGTTAATAATGTCCCGTTGTGGGGGCGTAATGGTCAAAGGATGGAAGGTGGTGTGTGGGTTAATGCACGGTTGTTTGGCCAAGGCATTTTCGCGTGAAGGCGCACTGCAGCCGGGCGTAGAGAAAGAGCCTCAAAAACGCCATGACACATGTAAGTTGAAGACATACCTTAAGGTAGCTTACACTATATGTATGTACTCGTACCCTTCCACTATCCTATTTCGGCAGACGTCGTGTAACCATCAAGACATATAGTGGTTGACTTGAAACACGGTCTTTCATCTTCCCATCCTCTGGAGTCTTTCTGGGGTATGAATTTAGTATTTAATCATGGGACGTACTGTAACCGGCGACATATGCAAAAACCACAACAACAAGGACAGAAAGTCAGATTATATATTGCTGATAGTGATCTCATAGAAACTGTCAGTTGACGATTCGGTTTCCGAATTCTGACTGCGTTTCGCAAAGATATATGTGCTGTTTACCATTGAGACTCTGTACGTTTTGTTGTGAAGCCAGTTACGGTACGTCCAATGAAACACTACATTCTCGTACTGCAGAGGGCGCAGCTTAGGTCCCATGAGTTCAGTTTGTACGCGGATTGTGCCAACCATCTTTGCCCCAAGTTCTTGACTTTGACCGGGAACAGAAGTGTGTAATAAAATAATGCACATCTTAAAAGTAGATGAACCAGGCCCATAATGTACAGACTGCTCGCATACAATATGTACGTCTGCAAGGTTTTCAATATGTACAGGTGAAGCAGCCATAAAGGAGCAATCCAACGGAACCCTGCACGTTGGGACGTCGGCCGCGCTGTACCTTATCATACAGCTAATGCAGTTCAATAGTCCATTCTCCCACGTTTGAGATGCTCTACGTCATATAGTACTTTGGCCCTTCTCCGCCTTGTGGGACCCGCCAGGTTATATCTTGACTTGGGTCCTTGATATCGCACGTCTTGCAATGGATACAGCTGCGAAGTAATCATTAGCACTCTACCGCACCAGGCACGTCGAGAAACTTACTTCTGAGCATTGATCTGAAACCTCACTCCAAGATCCCTCTCGGTGTCCTCGACATATTCATACACCCCTGCTGGGCAAAACCTATTCTCAATTCCCTTATACTTTGGCCATTCCATCTCTGCGTGTTTATCCCAGTCTTTGACCACAAGATGTACTGGTTGATCCTCTTCATGGTTGGTGCCCGTTCGTGAGACGCTGGTAAGAATATCGAAGGATATCTTCCCATCTGGCTTCGGATACTCGATCTTCTTGCATTCATCTGCAAGCTTAGTAGCACCGTAGTCCGTGCTGCCATGCTTAAGCGTCCATGGTGTTTTCCCTCTGAACAAGTACGCTTCCAAGCCAGAGTACATTATCCCACCGTAGATGCCTAATGGTGAGTGGAAGGACGGCCGCATATTTCGGACTTGCTTCAGCTCACTCCATATGGTGGACTCACGAAGCGCGTCCTCGTAATCGTAGAGAAAGACTGTATTGTCATCCGACGTTGTGAGCGCAGAGTAGGCTGCCTGTGCTGCTAGCATACCCGATCTCATAGACGTGTGGGTACCTTTTATTTTTGGTACATTCAGGAACCCGGCCGAGTCTCCTATCAAAGCCCCTCCGGGAAATGCACACTTCGGTATTGACTGGAAACCACCCTCGTTCAGTGTTCTCGCTCCATAGGAGATACATTTGCCTCCTTCGATTACCGACTTGTATAAAGGATGGTGCTTGAGCTTTTGAAACTCCCCGTATGGTGACAGCCAAGGATTTGGATAGTCCAACCCCACCACAAGGCCCAAGCTCACAAGATTATCTCCAAAGTGGTACATCCAACCACCACCATATGTATCCCTTGGCAACGGGTAGCCCATCGAATGGACGACTTGCCCTTTGTTGAACTTTTCCGGTTGCACCTCCCATACTTCTTTCAAGCCGAGAGCATACGTCTGCGGCTGACTATCTCTTCGCATATCGAATTTCTTCGTGACCTGCTTCGTCAAACTACCATGACAGCCTTCACCAAGTAATGTCACCCTTGCCTTGAACTCCATGCCTCGTTCGAAGGATGCTTTCGGTTTCCCATCCCTCCCAATCCCAACATCATTCGTTGCCACTCCTTCCACTGAGCCATCCAGCTTCTTGTATAGCAGCTCGCTGGCGGCAAATCCGGGATAAACTTCCACACCGATCTCCTCAGCCCTTTCGCCAAGCCACTTGCAGAACTGATTCAAGCTTATTATGTAGTTGCCATGGTTGTTCATCTGCGGCGGCGCAGGTATAGGTATCGAACTGTTTTTGGTGAGGAAGCGCAGCTTGTCTCCAGTGGCAGGCGTAACATGTTCGAAGCGGTTAGGGTTGTCTTCGGAGAGCCAGTTTGGCAAGAGTTCCTTGATGGCGGAGGGCTCGATAACGTTACCCGAAAGGACATGATCACCGATCTCGCCGGCCTTCTCGAGGAGGAGCACCCGGAAGTCTTCATTGCCTGCTTCATTCGCAAGTTGTTTGAGTCGAATGGCAGCGCTCAGTCCGGCAGGGCCTAGATCGTGTTCAGCAATCAATCAATCTCAAATAGAAATTGCGTAGCTAACCGCCGCCTACAATGCAAACGTCAACCTCATCGCTCTCCCGGAATTGCAGCCGTGGATCTAAAGACTCATCCACAACAGCGAATCTCCTGATTGGCGTTGTCGATATCGCTTTTTTCCGTTCAGCGATAAGGATAGACCTCGGGTTCCCCGCTATGCAACGCCGTCGCGCCGTAGCATACAGTGACTGCCATCTGGAAGCTGTTCTGGGAACACCGCCTGAGGCTTTCGAACTATGCCTTGCCAAGGGCAGAGCAACGGATTTAGAGATCATGGTTGGTTCCAAACAAATTTGTGCGAGAGGCGTCGATCATACGGTACTGTACAGCGTAAGTCCGCCCGAGCAGCCTCTCGCATCCCGTTCGGCGATTTAGCTCCCGGCGCATCGCTCACCCCACTACGGAGTACTCGTAGAGTATTCCCCTCCACTTCTGCTCCCTGACACTCACCAATCCCTCAGTGAGCCTCGCAGTCGCTTGTTCTTCCAAATCGTTTATGGTCAATTCTAGATGGTGGCACCTTTCCAGGATTCTGGCACACCCTTTCCACCCTCTCCCTCAAGCAGAAGCGAGTGAGTATACTCCGTGGGAGGCGCAATGGTAGCCATGATTGGAGCTTCATGCAGGGTGAAGAGGAGGCTAGTTCGGGTCCCCCAGCGAAATGGCGACTCAGCCACCCATGGTATGTCCATCGATCTCTCCGCACCGCTGACACTCGCACGACTTGACTTCAACACAGGGTTTTAAACTGATCACTTCGGCTGAGAACTTCGTGGTTCCTCTTCTACCCTCTATTCCTGGACCTGAAGTGCAGCATAATGGTTGAGCCACTTGGTCTCGTCGGTAGTCTTATTGCAATTGTTCAAATCAGCAGCAAGGTCGTCGCAATATGCTACGAGTATCGCAGCAGCGTTAAGAACGCTCCTCGGGAGATCTCCCAGATCCTAGACGAAGTAGCCAGCATACGCAACCTTGTAGAACGGCTAGTCAAGATCGCGGATGATGATGAACAGGCAACGGCGCTCCCGTCGTTATCGTCCATGAACCAGGCCAATGCGCCTCTAGCTAGATGTTTATTCGAACTTACATTCCTCAAGTCACGTTTGAAGCCAGAGAAGGGGCTGAGAGCCAAAGGAAGAGCGCTTATCTGGCCTTTCAAAGAGGCGGAAGTCTACAAGAGTCTTGATACCATCAGACGCATCAAAGGGACTTTGCAGCTAGCCATATCCGCAGACAATGCGTGAGTACACCTGACGCTTCTTTGATGCCCTGAAGCCGACCAGTCTGTAACGCCTTGTTTAGGGTCAGTATGGTCGAGATCCTTGCATCAACCCGAACTTTGCCGCTCATTCAAGATAAACTGTCGACTCTCACATTGGAAGTTGAGCAGATGAGCAGAGGTCTGTCTATTGTTGCTGATCTTGTACCAAGCTGATGGACATAATGTCAGACACTAAGGTCCGGGAAGTTCTAGACTGGCTCTCTGCACCAGACCTCTCATCCAAGCATGAGAGCGAACGCCAGAAGCATGTGCAAGGTACCGGGCAATGGCTCTTTAATAGTGAAGCATATGTCTGGTGGAAGAACAACCCAGACACCACACTGTGGCTTAATGGATTTTGTATATTACCTCATGTATCCTATTATCATGTCAAGCTGACAAGATACGACAGCTGGATGCGGAAAGACTGTTCTATGGTAGGTTACTCTTGCCTCCTTGCTTCTCCGATTTCAAGATATGAGTCAGTGATATATAAACCAACCCAAGGGATCCTTCATCGTTGTCCACAGTCCCAGAGTCCCCGTAATAGACTTCAATCGCTAAGAAAATCCCGCTGATTTTGCTAGTGCTGCTATAATAGAGGATATCCGCACTCATTGTGCTAGCGATCCCTATTGCGCCATGGCTTACATATACTTCGACTCGAATAGTGGATTGGAAGTCGATGCCAACTCCATACTTCGAACACTCATTACTCAGCTCGTGTACCAAAAGCGTGCTCTGCCTACATATTTAGTAGAGCTACACGAAAAACATGTTGTAAGCGACTCTGAATTTGACAGGCATGACTCTGGCCGTGTATTTAGGAGTTTCAACCCACCTGTTGAAGCTCTTGAACAGGTGCTCCGTCGGATAGCCGATGAGATGGACCATGTTTACTTTGTCTTCGATGCCTTGGATGAATGCAAAGACATAGCTCAGCTCCATAAGGCGCTCAAAGTCATTGAGGATATTGGTAGTTGGAGCTCAGGAAAAATACATATGTTGGCGACCAGCAGATGTCTCCCAGATATCCAGGACTGCTTCGAATTTCTTGGCGCTACAAGTGTACCCTTTGATATCAACCAAGTGGATCCTGACATCCGACGATCCATCTGGGCTCACCTATCGAACGATCCAAAAATGAGAAAATGGCCCAAAGCGGTGAAACAAGAGGTTGAGACAGAGTTGATGGCTCAATCACAGGGGATGTAAGTGCACTTTGTCAACGTGGAAGACGGCTCACATTAACTTTCTAAAAGGTTTCGGTGGCTAGACTGCCAGCTGCAAATGCTCAGGAAATGTTCGACTCCTTCCGCAATCCGGCGAACATTGCAGTCTTTGCCCAAATCTTTGGATGAAACATACACAAAGATCCTTATGGAAATTGACGATGCAAACTGCCTAATCGCCACGAGGATTCTGCAATGGCTGGCCTGTTCGATACGTCCGGTAATACGTCCAATACCCTCTCGTTCTTCTTCACTAATTGTCTGGTTCTTGAGCTCTGTCTTACTGAGATGGCCGAAACCCTGGCCATTGATGTGGATGCGCAGGACGGGCCTCACTATGACCCAGATTTGCAGTTCTTGGACATGCGTGAGATCCTCAACGTGTGTTCAAGCTTGGTCACAACAGTTGAGATGTCCTCGGATCACCTGAATAGTCCTAGCGTCAGTACTGAAGTATACGTCAAGCTTGCACATTCTTCGGTCAAGGAGTTCCTCATGTCTGAGTCCATCCGAACTGGTGTTTGCTCAAGGTTCGCTTTGGAGGAAGACCCCGCTCACTTATACTTGGCCAAATCTTGCATGGCCTATCTCATACATATTGACATTCCTTTGCATGTTGATGATGTCGCCTTATATCCTCTAGTGGGTTACGCTGCAAAGTATTGGATTCCGCACATGACTACCTCGAAAGCAAACTGGGGCTCCAAAGTCTTACGGGAGCTAATAACGGACTTATTCGATCCTGAGCAAGTGTGTTACAATAACTGGACGCGAATATATCGGATCGACATGCCATGGCGAGCCCCAGAACTATCAGAGCATCAAGCAGCCCTCCCGCCTCTGTACAGCGCAGCTTATCTCGGCCTTGACTTCGTATGTGAGCATTTGATCCAGAAGGGGGCGGACGTGAACGCCTCAGGGGGTCTTTTCGGTACCCCTTTGCAGGCTGCAGCGCTCGGTGGTCATATAACGACTGTGCAAAAGTTACTGGATGCTGGCGCCTCTATAGATGATGAGGGTGGAACTTTTCAGACCCCCGTGGGAGCTGCAGCCTCAGGAGGCCATGAGGCGATTGTGAGGCTCCTTCTTGAACGTGGCGCCAAACCTCAAAATCGGGAGACTTTGAATGATAGGCACGGGGATGCCTTATTCGTTGCGGCTGGAAGAGGGTATAATAAGATTTGCGAGTTGCTATTGAGTTATGGAGCAGAGGACTACTGGATGATGAAAGGCCGCCCTGGCAGCGCCCTGCACGCCGCAACCTTAGGCGGATACAAAGATGTTGTGCATCTGCTTCTCTTACAAGGTCGCAAAAATGATGTCCCCCACCCAAGCATCATTCGACCTTGTTCTAGCAGTCTTACAGCGAGCCAGTACTCTGCTGCGGCCCTTGGACATGTAGATATCCTGCGCGAACTGATGTCTTTTGGGATCACTCAGGAAGAGGCTCTTCGGTACGCTGCGCGAGCTGGAGATCAAGTTATGGTTGAGAAAATGCTGGCACACGGGGCAAACATTGACTCACCGGGAAGGGTCTCCGACCATCAAAGAGCTTTGCAGTCTGCCGCTCGCGGTGGTCATGTTGCTATTGTTCGAGAACTCCTCTCTCGTGGCGCAGATCCAAACCTGGAATCGAACTCCTCCAATGCTCTGAATGAGGCAGCAATGGAGGCTAATCTTGAGATCATCCGGCTTCTTGTTGAGGCTGGCGCAAACGTCAACCCTAAGTATGCTCGCCCTCTTACATCCGCTGCCCGCAACGGCAACCTAGGTGTCTTGCGCGCTCTATTCGAATATGGAGCCGACATCAATGCAAACAAAGGGGAAGTGTTACGTGAAGCTGCCTATGCAGGCAATCTCGATACAATCAAGGAACTCATAAATCTCGGTGCTGAATTGCCTTCAAAGCATTCTGACGATACTAGTCTAATGAGGGCTGCAGCATACGGAGGCTCAGCTCGAAGTGTTCGGTTTCTACTTGAGCGTGGCGTCAATCCCCATTATAAGCCGATAGATCCTGACGGGTTCCAAAACTCAGATCCTATGTTTACCGCCATAATGCACCACTACTCAGAGGTCGTCATTGCCTTGCTGGATGCCGGAGTGGATATCAACGCATTTAGCGGGTTTGGTACTCCTCTCTGCGAGGCGATTCGGGTCAGTGAAGAACTCCTCGCAATGCAATTGTTGGCCAGAGGCGCCGATGTAAACTTACAAAAGGGAATGACGGAAGGCACTCCACTGCTTTACGCGATCGACCATCAAATGATAACCATCGTTAAGATGCTCTTGGAGAGGCACGCAGATGCTAACCGACGTGGCAAAATTTACCGCAGTCAGCCTAAGATCCCCTTACTGCTCGCAGCTGAGACAGGCAACCCAGAGATTGTGCGGCTCTTAATCGAAGCTGGAGCAAGAGTGAATGAGCAAGACGACGGAGGCTTCAGTGCCCTGCACTGCGCAGCAAGGAACAGTCATGCTAAGGTCTTGAAGATCCTAATCGAGGAGTACCAAGCGGAACTGGGCCTGCGTCTCCACAACGGTAGTCTCTCAATTCACTCAGCCGCCAGCCGCGGAAACACACAGTCTTTGGAATTACTTTTGGATGCTGGCTTGAACGTAGATGCGACGAACAACGATGGAAGAACCCCTCTGCATTGGGCGGCTGAGGCTGGTCGCTGGGATAACGTGCAGCTCTTGCTTGGTAAAGGCGCCAGAACAGATGTGAAAGCCGATGGGGAACTTGGTCTTACGCCATTGGACCTTGCACACATTGGCCGGAAAAAGAGAACTTCTTGGCTTCATCTATCCGATCTGCCGCAATGGAGCGATGGAAAACTGGAAGCGTTGTTTGAGAGAATGAGTCCTTCGAAGTCATAGCTCAGTTTGGACGAATTTGTCTTGAATGTGGGACTCGTCAAGCTGGGTCATGAGAAGAGCAAGCAAGTCAGGCAGTATGGTGGAGTTTCACCCTCTCAGATCTCTTGGTTCGACCTTTTCCCGAGTTCGAAGGTGTCAGCCACGTGGTCATCCGCGATGACGATGAGTTTTAAGGTACGGTCATCATGACGGATATGCTCGATGAAGGGAAAGAGGCAGTGTTGGTCAAGACGGAGGGCACCCGGGATGGGATTAAGGTAGTCTGTCGAAGGTATGCACGCGCGGAATTATGACGGTCAAGTGCGTGATTCTAAGGGGACCCTCAAACTACATTCGACGAAGCCGAGAAGGTGGATACGGTTCCCAGACCGGCTCAAGTAGCCCGAGAGGTTGGCCATGGGATCGCGGTTCGTAACAATATCGCGGAGCAGTCGGTGTAACGACAGCGTGGACCACTTCCGGGAAGTTGTGGCAATCTGCAGGAAGGTAAAGGAGGCGGATCTGGATATATGGGTCTAGTACGAGGAGGCTATATAAACTTTCGCATCACTTCCCTCTCCAACTCCTCTCTCAGCAAGCCCTCACCCGACCTCCTCCTTCTTACCCCTCCACCAACGCCACGACCTGGTTGAATACCGAAGCCTTTACGCTCTCTGAAAAGATCTCGATATGCATGGATCCTTATTGGGTACATGTTGAATGCAGAAGCAAAGCGAACACCATTCAAGTCAGCTACTTCTCCTCTGGCTACTGAGCATGCAACAAATCAATGTAATAGTATACTAAGTATTTTAAAAACCTTACACTGCAGTACTATTCGTTGCGTGCCATACACGATGACGTCGAGCCAGTCGGGGACCGGGAAGCCCTTATCACCCCTCTGCCTTCTCAGGCACAAGGACCCACCCCATCGCTCAGTAGCCAGCAAGATTGATGGATGTGTACGGATGATCCTCACCTCCTGCCGTGTGTCAGCGTCGCAGCTTTGTACGACTCTGTCTCGCCATCAGCGACAGGCAACTTTCAGCTCCCTGTTCCGCTCCTATCACCATCTGTCCCAATGAAAAACATGTTGCAGAAATGGGGCCAACACTACTTTTGCATTCGAAGCAGCACGAGACTGGACCAAGCAACTGTGCTTCCACACAACAGGCTGGACCCTACTCCAGTAATAGCATCTCACAGTCGTTACTACCTCAATTGCACTGCGAGTTTTATGATCTTGTCCCTACTTCTTCTCTAGTTCTGCGATTCATGTCCGCATATCGCGAGTTCAACTCTATGCTTTTTGGGTCGAGTTCAGCTTCATCAACATGTCGGACTCAGCTCTTGTTGGCCAACAGCCAGTTACGAACAATGACATACTGATCCACAAAGCTCTTCACGTGTCATCTCCATCAAGTCTCAACCCTGATGAACTATATCCACTTGGACCTCCTCCGCCGCCCGATGCCTCATTTATGACTCGAGGCCCAAGCATAATAACGTGGAATAGGGGAATTCGTTCGCCATAGCATTGATAATCATCATTACAGGAGCCCGATTATATGTGCGGAGATTTCAAAAACATACTTTTGGTGCAGATGACTGGGTCATCATTCCGGCTGCAGTAAGTCTTGCCTTCGATGGATCGCTCGGCCTGAGCCTGAACCTTTCCTAGCTTGGCGCGGTGGCATATCTGAATCTCAACGTTGCGTCGGTGACGGCCGGCTGCCTCGGAAAACACTTTATATGAGTGCACTTACTATGAGCTAGGTTGGTTCACAGTGGTGAGCAGACTCCATCTGAGCCACTAGCCAGGGCAGCCGCATGTCACTCTCACTGATCTCGACCTCCAATCTAGATAATACAGATCCATCATCCGCTGTTCTACTTCACAGTTTTCCTCGTCAAGATCTCCATTGGACTCCACAACCGTCGCCAGACAGGAGTCTCTTCCGGGCGTTGGCAGATTGCGCACTGGATTTATCTTGCCTTTCTGATCTGCATCACGCCAACCTGTGTCTTCCTCAACATGCTTCCTTGTCGCCCGATTGCGACGTCGTACACGCTACAGTCTATCACAATGATGCCGGACGTACAGGCAATAAGATGTTTGAACCGATGCGCCATCAGCTATTCTCGGATAAGCACATTATAACGGACTGGCTGCTATTGCCAGTGCCGCTCATCATAATCTACCGCCTTCAGATGCCAGTCTGGAAGAAAGTTCGCATTGTTTGTGTATTCTTCATAGGTCTCATCTGCTCGATTGCTACCTTGATGAGATACATCCTAGCCGTGCAGGAGAGCACGGATGCCCCGTGTAAGATAGGACCTCCGACTTATCAGCGGACATGTATGCTGACGAAAGGCTCATCTCTGTAGAGGACTGGTACGATATCTACGCTTGGAATGTTGTTGCTTATTATTTTTGCCACGATAGTGGCGTCTCTTCCTACCCTGAACGGTACGATCGATACGATTGTCCGAAAGATGAAGGAATGCAGCATCAAACTCAAATCCAACAGCGGAATAGAGTTGCTGCCGCGATTTCACTCGACAGGTCCCAGACGGCTCATCCCTCTACAAGCCTTGGTTGGAGCGATCCGAATGGAAGATACTGGAAGACCTCCGAAAATCCTTTCCATCCACTTCATTCCTCATCCCTCGATGTGGACCTCAACAGTGCTCCGGCTGAGAACACTCAGACTGCGCATTGATACGAGTAACATGATCATAGCAAAGCCATTGTTCCTATGGCGTACTCGATAGCCAAGCTTCTGGATATAAAGTTGCCCAATTCAACTGATGGAACACCCAGCTTGGATCTTGAACACTTGAAAGGACGACTGTTGTTCGATTGACCAGCTTACCACAGCCCCTCCTTAATATGAGCTGTTGGACCTCTTGTTGTGTTCACAACGAGTTTTTTAACGTCAGATTCGAACGCCAAAGAAAGCGAGTAATGCCACGTTAAGCCACTACGAATAGCACCAGACAAGATAGGAGGGAGAGCAGTGAAAAGAGCCATGCGGGTCCATGCATCAGAATGGCTGAGCGTTCTTTTCCAGTTAGGTAGTTGTATGACTATCTCTCTCTTCCTACGAGAACGGTTTGAACAGTTGCCTCTGGTGTTGGCAGATGGACCTCAGTTCCATCACAAGCAACTTGATCAAGAGGGCATGTTGTTGGTCTCATTATATGTCTCGCAAGACCTGGGCTTAATCATACATAGCGGCTGTGGCTCCACCAAGGTCAATTACGACTGATAAATTTGCAATAGAAAGCTTGACATAGAATACATACCTCCACACAAGTAAGAGGCTTCAAGCTGTTATAATTGAAAGAGAATAAACATTCAGTCTACTGGACCACCAACGTTGCAGAAACCCGCGGCAACTACATTGGAGGATTTCTTCTCCTGTTTGGAATACGTAAACTACTAACTTAGTGTGCATTGACATCAGTCCGAAGACCAAATGACCAGGTAATCTTGAATGACGCTCGGGTCGACTGCGGCTAGGGCTGTAAACACTCATGGTCCGTGCAAGTGTGAGCTTCCCGCATGCACGATTATGTCATCCTTTGCAGCACTCGTACCATTTAGTTCAAGATCCCTTGTGTCAAGTCGTCGATAAGAATCGAGCCATTGAGATTGAGCAACTAAGATCTGCAGCCTCTCCAACCCTACAGCAACAAGCAAGCAGACACCACCATGCCCGACACCATCTACCTCCGCAACCTCCGCCTCAACGCCGCCATCGGCCCCGACAGATGGCATCGCACCGGCAAAGAACAACCCGTCATCCTTTCCCTGCGCCTAACCCATAATGTCATCGCCGCCGCCGCAAAAGACGACGTTAGCAAGACCCTGAACTACGGGATCTTGTGTCGCGAAGTCACGAACCACGTCTCCAAGAGCGAAGTGAAATGGGCAATGCATGAGTGTGCGCAGGAAGTAGGAAAGATGGCGGTGGCGTGGGCCGAAAAAGACACAGGGCGCGAGCTGAAAGGCGTCAAAGTCGATATATTACTGCCCAAAGGCGCGTTACGTGTCGAGGGTGGAATGGGGATCGAGGTCTCGATGCAAGCGTACCAAGTCACGGCCCAGACTCTGGTGGTCAGGGAACTGAAAGTGCCGTGCATCATTGGCGTCAATGCCCACGAGAGGGTGGAGAAGCAGATGGTGGTTGTAAATCTTAGGATGACGGGTGTCAAGCGAGAAGACTTGGTGGTGAACGGGCAGTCGATAATGAAGGCCGTTGCGGAGGTGAGCTGGCAACATATGATGTGCTAATGGCATATGTTGCGCGGAGGCTGACGCTGGGAGCAGTATGTCGAGGGCTCCGCTTACGAGACTATCGAAGCTCTGGCGACGTTCATCGCGCGGATAATATGCATGGACTTCCATGTTGAGCTCGTTACTGTGGCTGTCGAGAAGCCGAGTGCACTACCCTTTGTGGACGGAGCGGGCGTCGAAATCACTAGGGATCAAGACTTTTTTCGGAAATCCGACGTTTGGCAGATCAACTCCACTTGAGGAAGGACCGATTCGAGAGCTGCAAGTCGTATAATATTCTGCAATGGAATACAATTACGAATACAACTACGAGT
Organism: Acarospora socialis; assembly: GCA_025617375.2. NCBI lineage: Eukaryota > Fungi > Ascomycota > Lecanoromycetes > Acarosporales > Acarosporaceae > Acarospora > Acarospora socialis. The sequence goes on along the minus strand of JAMYGW020000001.1, from coordinate 3,837,774 downwards.
CGAAAAGAGAGTTCATGGAACAGTCAACGGCACTCGCGTCGTGCATAGAGTCGACAAGGACCTAGAAGCTGTTCTAAATGTCAGATTATAGGACCCGGTCTTGAAGTGGCATCAAAGCAGGAGATCGCTTCTCCGCCGCGCCGTCCTGCCGACGGCTCTCGCCATCGACACCACCAGAAGCCGATACAACTTCCGACAGATACAACTCTCAAGATAGCAGACGGACCGCATACCCAAGCGTCTTTCATTGCTATCGTCATCGCAGCCATAACCGCTTCCCTCCCGATCCCTTCGTGCATCCGGTACCCTCCACGCAACCACCACATTGCACACGCTCACTCAACCGTCGCGCACATTACAGCACCCACGCCCTCCATTCGCCTCCATCCCCGCGCAAGCTGCCGTAATGGCTCCACCTCGTAGTTCATGAACCACTTCGTTGCACACGGTCCTCAGCCTCAGCTTAGCGTACGAGCCGAAAAAGTCTCTTTCTTTCCAACCCCCCTCGTTCCTGTTCCGCTCGAGCACGTGCATGGCGCCTTGAGTATAAGCAACGGGAGCCTCAAAAAAAACCTACCGAAGGAGGAACGAGGGAAGAGAGGGGAAAGGAAAGATCTCGATGGGACGCGTCACAGGCGTCACGGATTGACCATGGTAAGGCATTGATCTATCGCCTCATTTCACCTCGTCTCCCTTCCCCCGGGCGAAATTTGGGTTCGCGCCGCATGCCGTCGATGAGCGGAGCTGGGATGGAATTTAAAATGAATGATACACTACTCATATATAGATTACTGAATATGGTAATGGTGGTTGAATACAAGCAGTGCGGAGCGTAGGGCAGCGTAACCGTGGGCACATGAATAACTCGAAGTGTTGACCTTCCCATGTACATGATAGCGGAGGGTCTTCGGGCATTGAATCCTCTGTAGACAATATGTCCGGGCCAGGGTGCCAGGGCGGGGTAGGGCAGGACACGGCAGGAGAGGGTAGGGTAGAAGGTAATGCAGTATATCGCACTGGCGTCCAAAACAAATATATGCTCTGCAAACACAGTCCCAAAGCATGCACGTCCATCAACTGGCCAACACATTGAAGTTCAACGGCCACTCTCACACCCACAACTGTTTTATTGTAACTAGACAGCCAAAGCAAGAGCGCCCAATGGCAACTACCCTAAATAAGGGTACCGACTTAGTAACAATATCGAAGTCTACGCCTCTCTGTCTTTTTCGGACGGACTGGTTTCCGTATACAAACTGTTCTTGATCATTTCGACGATGCCACTGGCTGCGCCTTTCTTCCCATCTTGATCTCCATCCCCGCTTCCGTCGCTCTCGTTTTCCCTGTCCCTGTCATCTATTGCTTTTTGGTTCTGGTCCAGAGAAGTTAGGACCTTCTCCCTCCCCATGCCCTGTTCTTCCTGCGGCTTAAAAGTAGAGGATTCTACCGTAGCGTGGCTACTGCCGGCCGCTTGCGCCGTTTGGGCAATGCTGGCGGCCGGGGGATTCGTGTCTGTAGGTGTGTCGGCAGGTGCGTTTTGCTCTTCATGAGTTGTCTCGGAAGGATCGGTAGGTGCTGTGGCGGTCGGGGAAGCCTGCTCCGGTTGTTCGGCTGTCGTGGCTTGATGAGCAACCGAGGTCTGTGTATCTGTGTCGGCCCTAGGTAGTTCCACTGAAGCGCTGTCCGTTTTGCTGCTCGCGCTTGCGAGGTCGGAAGGCGGCGAGGTCCCTTTGTGTGCGGGTTCTGTGCCTCTGGCATGAGCCGGTGAACGTACGGACTCTCCGGCCGTGTTGGTCGCCAACAATGGCATTGGCGTCTGTATCGTTTTGGGTTGGCTAACAAATTTGGCCTGCGTTGGTTCCTCGGTCGAATTGACGTCGAGGTCGCCGTTCATCGAAATCTGCCAGACGGTACAGGGCGTTGAGATCTCGGATTTGCTGCCTCGGGTCGCAGATGGTTCTTCGACAATGGCAGCGGGTGAAGCCGCAGGTTTCCGTCTCGCAGGGCCCTTGGCTCTGCCTTTCCGCGCATCACCTAGTGGAGCCTTTTCCTCCTCTTTTACCTCTTTGTCTTCCTCTGGATGCTTATCTTGCTGTTTCGGAGCTTGTGGGCCTAGTTGCAGCCGTTTGTCAAGGTCGGAGAGGAAGCCGGCCTTGAGAGATACAATCTTACCACTTACTGGCCGCATGGGTACTGTTGGTTTCGGTTTCAGACTTGGGGTTTGAGTGGGTTCTCTTGGAGATCCAGAACCATCTTCGCCGCTGTTGATAGATGATATGGACTTGCCGGACGTTACCTTTGTGAGAGGTATATGGTCTGACGACTCCCGAGTAACCGGCTTTGCGGGTCGGGGTGGCACTTGCGGCTTGGGTCGGTCGGGTAGGCCCGGGGCTTTACGAGACTCTGTGGGGGATACGTCGGGCGATGAAGTTCCTTTTGCTTCGGTTGCGACAGACGGACCTCGCCGTGATGTTATAACCGCCGACGGAGCCTGCTGTTGTTTCTGCAATGGTCGCGTGGGTACTATAGGTTGCGCAGGTGCAACAGTGTCTTGTGGCCCCTCTGCAAGCTTGCTCTTATTGGGCCTCGGTGGAATGACTGGCTTGCATGCCGTTGCGCCGATTCGAGCAGTGGCCGCTCCACCTTCTTCGTCTACCGCATTGCCCCATCCGGGTCTGCCGGCTGTAATAACCACTACCCCAGCGGTTAGCCCTTCGTCAGGCGGGCTTTTCAACTCATCAGACTGAGCTTCCCCAACAGTAGTCTCCAGGCGAGCACTGTCCGGAGTATCTTCCCAGATGTCTCGACTCGGAAATCTTTGCTTCATGCCAGGTCTGCTGGACAGTTCGTCTCTGAGATGCGGTTTGAAATGTGAATTCGCCCAACGCTGCTCTTTCGGCAACAATCTCGCTTTATCCTCCTCGCTGACTTCGCCCTTGCGTGCAGATTCGGTCTCTGGAGGTTCGAAGACAGCAGCAGCCGGTTTGTCATCCCCAGGCGCTTTCTCCTCCGGCACCTCCGGGGTTAAAACAGTAGTCTCCAATTGCAGACTGTTTGGCGTGTCCTCCCATATGTCTTGGCTGGGAAAGCGGCGCTTCATGTCTGGACGCCGTCTAAATCTATCTGCTGCGGTCAAGGGTCTACCCTCCTTATTCTCTTCTTCTGGGAATAGTGGCTCATATTCTTCGACATCTTCCAGTGGAGTGTGCATATCTTCACGATCATCATGAGGTGTGAACCTCAAACTACCATGGATACTTGCAGGCCTGCTAGTTGGTCGACTGCCTGACGTACTGGAAGCGCGGCTTCCACTCCTTAATCCACTTTGGAGGGAGTGTAAGGCGTCAGACTCACCAAAGTATGCACTACCTTTCCGTTCCTGGTGAGGTGATACAGCAGGTTGCTGATACTCTGAGCCGTGCTCCTTGGCTACTTCATCCGACGCTAGAATTGGTACGCCGTAGCCGCGCTCATCTACCCACCCTCCTTCTTCCGCTGTGTTGCCCCCGTGTGGACCGAGGTCTTCGGTCGGAGGATCATAGCCACCGCCACCGAACTTGCTCGTCCGACGGGATGGGGGATCAACATGGATAACGTCTTCGTCTTCTGCTTCGCTCTCCACGGCGAAGTCAGATTGACGGCGGAGACTCGAATCCACGTCCTTGGTCTTCTCGAATTCTTTCTTTCCTAGCGCATCAACAGGGAAACTCGCTTTACGAAGAGGTGACTCAACATGTGGCTGAGAGCTGTTCGACTGCGCTTTGTGGTGATGCGTCGCCGATTGTGGACGCGGAGAATTTATGCGCAAAGCGTACTCTTCCGATGCTATATAACCAATCTGCTCGTTGGGAGTTCCAACTACAGCGGGCGAGGTACCTGAAAGGAAGACAATCAGTTCCCACGTTTTGTCATTGATTTGCAGAGTTTTGTAATACCAAGTCCAGCTCCTCTAATGGCAGTATTTCTAACTATCATGTTCAAATCCTCGCTACTCAAAGCCCATTCCGCTCTACCACCATCAAGACCAGGACCGTATTGTCCATGCTCCTCCTTGAGTAGAGCGTCTGGATGCTTATCATACCAGGCCTTTTCAAATTTATCAGTGTTTATGACGCCATGACCATGTAAACCGTAACTTCCGGGAGGACCCTGGAAGACCTCCTTGCCACTGCGAGTGCGTTGATGGTGACGCTTGTGTGAACCATCATTGTGAAATCCAATGCCCGCGGGGAATTGTTGAGTGAACGGTGAGGGCGAAGGAGCTTGGACGTCGCCCGCGTTGGGGTACATTGGCACTCGCTGCCCGATTTCCGGAATACCATGTTCAAAGTCTGGAGGCTGGACGGAGCCGGGACGTTCGGTCGAAGCAGAGGACCCGGCCCTCGTAAAGCTCCCCTTTGGTTTCAATGGCCGAGCATGGGGGTCCTTATCGTCAAGTTGGTTGGGCGTCCCAGCTTTACCAATACCTGCAGCTGCCGCTTGGTGAGAGTCGGCACGGGTGACTGTAGCAACTCTCGCTTTCGCATTGGAACTCGACAGAGATGGCTTGGGAGCATGCAACGGTAGATCACTACCTACGTTACGCGTCTGCGTTGGAGAACTGGGACCACTGTGTAGGCCTGTCGAGTGGTCTGCGGAGCTGTCGTATTCAATGTCTGCATACTCACTGCCCTCCTGACCCACCGACGGTAAAGAAACGCTTGGTGGGCGATGTAGCAGCCCGAGACTAGTGTTGGAGGTGTTGTGGGTGGTGCTGCTATAAATAGCACCATCCAAGTTGGCGTTGTTCGTAGCAAAGGAGGTCTCGTTGAGAGGAGAGCGAGCAAATCTATCGCGGTGTGGAGACTCGGATCGATCTAATCGCCGATTTGAAGGCCGTGGAGGGATCTTCGGAGGTTCCATGCTGGCTTCGGTAGCAGGTTGCTGGTTCGTTGGTCGAGCAGGGCGCGGCGGGACTATAGGAGCTGACATCTTTGTGCTGGTTTATTGTCGTCACCGAGGCCGTCGTAAACGATCCCTGTGAGTTTAAAGCTTCGGATTAGATGTTGTTTGCTTCTTGTCAATACTGCATCGAGTAAATGCAAATCAGATCAGAATTGAGATCCTCTCCTGCTAGGTACAGTCAATTGAGCTGTAATGCGAGCTGCGAATTGCATGGCTGAAGGGTAGATTAGTCCAGACTGGAAATTCCATAACGTGGGAGCTCTGATGCTAGTAGACCTTCATTGTCCTTCACCGCTTCGAGGTGGTTATTCTCGGCTGAGTCATGCAACGGTGATCCAGGTACCGAAGGACAGTGGTTGAAAGAGGAAGAAGACAACGTTGCTGACTTACCGATGTAGATTATGAGGAAGTATTCCCCGCTTTACAGACAATGATGCCAACTCCGCAAGCTTGTCAAAGTGGGAAACAGGGTCTATGAGAGCTGAGGGGAGAAGTGGGATTATTCCAGTAATTTACACTTAGCTGCTGTCAAGTACTCGTAGTGGGAATTCAAGCCGGACATAACTTTGTGCACGTGCTGCACACAGTCTGGGGATAAGCTGTTCGCTCGGTCCTTGGAAGGGCATACTGATAGGCCGTCATATAAACCAAGTGCTCCTCAACAAAAGGTATCTGAATTCTTCACACGCATCTCAAAGCTACATGGGCCGTGTGGTTGCACAAATCTAAGATGTCGAAAAGAAACACAAAGTCGCGCATGCTGCTGTTTTCCGTTGCCTCACGTGGATGGAAAGAAACGAGGGCAGAAGCATGATGAACTCAGCCAAGCACGACATTTCCCCGCCATAGGTAGCCTTGGCCTCACGTTGCTTATTCCCACCGTGTCTAGACCACTGTGGGAATAGGGTTCTACGATATAACAGTGAGGACCTTCAGCGGTATGCGGTCAACTGCCCGGTGAGTGCAACGTTTTGAAAAGGAGAAAGTTGAATGATTCAATTTACTATCCCATCCCTTGCTGGATTTTCGTCTTATGAGTCTTATCCAGAAAATATCGTGGCACTATATGTATCTCTAGACGACTCTAGGAGTGAGAACTGTTGATGTTAGAGATCATTTAATGAAGTACTGTTGAAAAGCATACGACACGGCGCTAATTTCAGTACAGCCTCGACGATGGAAGAGATAATGAGACCGACGATGTGAACCGTTCTTTGGCCCGTCCGCCTACCGCGTCTGCCGGGGGAACTTCTCCATTCTAGCAGAGGTGAAGCGATGCGTTAAAGTTACTGTGTCCATAGTGCCCAAAGATGTTTTGTAAGCCTAACAAAGAGTTCGCAGAAACACCGTGATCCGCGCTTGCCTTGCCCGGAAAGAAATACTGTAAAAAGGTTATACAAATGTAAATCAAGCAGGAAAACTCAACCAGGCCGGGTGCAAAGTGTAGAAGGCCAGGTCGACGAGATAGTACATATCGGATTGCTCGAGCTGATCCACCCAGTTCACGCAGGCAGGACTTTCTTGTCATAAGTTCCCGACTGTTCCACGCGCACAAAGCTGCTAGAGCCCTCCCTCATTTTAGTGCCCGGCGATGTTTTGCGTCCGCATGTCCGGCTCCGGCAACTGACCCAATTCAAACGATCATCTGAGCGACCCCCTGTCCACCTAGAGTCTTGCTTCCCACGAAGCCCTGCCCTTTAACACCAGCCAAGGCGTAAAACACCGCAGCAATGAGCAGCACCACAGCCGCAGCGATCAAGCTAGTTCGGGCAGCGAGGAGGCTGAGCCATTGTATGATGCTCATTCCTAGATACACGGCGGCGCGCATATAGTTCGTGGTAAACGTGCGGATGATGGAGTCAAATTTGGATGAGGTTGGACAGATGCGGAGGAGGAGTGGAATTTCGATGAAGACTAGTATGAAGGAGCATATTCTGTCGATCTATCAGCGGTGCTCCCAAATGCGTTTCTGGACTTGCGGTATTTGGGAAAACGAACAGGCATATGACGCTGAAGAGTATGACAAGGTGTAAGTGGAAGATGTTCGATATGCCGAGGGCGAAGCACAGGATTATGCATAGCACTCCGGTCCTGCGGAAATTGTTGTGGTCAGCTTGCTATCACAACAACGCTGTATACCGGTTCTCTAAGGACATCTAGCGGTTTGCGGCGGGTGTAAGTTCTCTGCCTAAGCTCTTTCCCTGCACCGCATTGTAGTGGACGTCGAACAGTGTGGCCTCGCGCGGTGGAGTCGCACAGCGATGATAGTAACACCCCAGTAGTTGTTTGCAGAACCTATACATGGTAATCCACCCAGAGTCTTTGGAAGGTGAAATTTGTAGATGGCGGCGTGAAAGAGCGGTAACAAACACGTGTCAACCAACTCACCATTGCCCATAGATACCTGGGGTAATCAGCTCTCTGGACGCGCAACATGTAGAGTAACATCCTAGGAGGAGCTGCTTACTGAAGTTCCTGGACCTAAACTCCTCTGCTAACGTCATTGTGAATTTCTTCCAGCGATTGCGATGTGTCGGCGGGACCTGGGTAGCTCTCCAGAAGCTATAGGCACCAGGCTGAAGTTGCGTTTGCGGATAACTTCCAAGACAAAGAAGCCCAGGAAGCGGCGAGATGGCGCGGAATTTCAGATTAGAATTCTCTTCACCAACCAGTATGCTAGGGTCGTCGCGGCTGTAGTGGTGGGGATGGTCTGGGAAGTCGAAGATTTGGTTGATTTACGGAGTACTTCTCATCAGTTCTGACAGCAGCCTCAAAGCATGGCAGGGTTCGTGTCCCCGACATGGGTGAGTGCTTAGTAAGCGACAATACACCTCCGGCGCCCTTGACCTTTACACATTAGGCTTCTGCCTCGTCCTTCCAAACTCCACCCTTTTCTTTCCTGGCCCAACACATGCTCAACCAGTTGTCTCCTTATGAGCAATCTTATTAAGGAGTTTTTGCCCTCCTCCAACTCTGTTCCCAACTCATACATCAGGTTGCCCTCAGCCCGATCTGGCAGTCACAGGGGGATCAAGATGAAACTCTACATCGAGGTTTGCGATCATGATAGATGTTATAAGCAAATGATTGGATTTCAAGGACTTATAAAATGTCAGAATACGCAACTCAAACTCACAGTCTATTCGGAATCTCTACCGCACAAGCCCAAAAGCATTTGTTTATCACACTACACTGCCATTGTTGACCTTAGAGATTCAATACATGTCCTTGAGCACGCCACTTGTCAAGATGCCATCAGCCAAGAGGGAGTGGCTGCAAGGGCTTGAGAATGGGATCAAGGAACGGCAAGGAGCCTAGCGACTACAGCCTTAGCTATAGGGGCCCTATAATCGCAGGTATTTACACATCTGACAACGATCAACCGGAGCGTAATTGCTCTATCAAAGTACCTTTCTGAAGTGTTCGGAGTCGAATGAACTCCTGCTTCTCAAGTTTCAGCGGTGTTGCGTCGCATTTCGTGGATTCCTCTGCTTCTTTGATACTTGCTTAGTTGTTTGGGCGAAGGGTTGGTCGGTGTAACTTCTTGCGAGCCCACGACGCCTGACTGCTGCGGATCCTACGGCGGCGCTGTTAGTTCGCACGGTGAAGCACGTGGCCGTGGTAGATGGGTCTCGACGAGTGTCGGCGTGTTGATGACACCATTTGTTGGCTTCCGATGTCGATAGTGGATCTGAGTCTGCTTCGTTGAAATGCTAGAGAAGTCATCTGCGCGAGGACTTGTGGCGCTTACTTTCGCTTGTTTCAAGATGTGAAGTGAAAGCCATGAGCTCGAAAGCTACGAGGGCCCTCGTAGGTTGGGATGCTGGTATGTCAATTCTGTGGTAGCGGGAATCTGAACAGAGTGGATTATTCGAATGATTTACCCGGGTACAATGATAGACAGCGAGTAGAGAAGTAGAAGAGCAATGAAAAATCAGAGCTATTGCATGTTACCCATCATGAGGTAGTATATCCGACCAATGATATCGCAGGATCTTCATCATAACCGTTTGTAGTCCGTCGTCCAACACTCCGTTCCCCAGCTCTTATCCTCCTAGGTCACATGCTAGTAGATCGTAAGTAGTTCTATGTCGTGCGCTGTAAAGATATGTTTCGAATGGGAATGAAATCCCAACACTTATCAAAAACAAAGAAAGAACATATAGTTACTACAGAGCAAGCCGCTTAGCATCAAAGGAGAGGTTTGTTTTGTTCAGTACCGACGCTTGCCTCCTAGTCATTCTGGTACTCGGTCCTGGCGTTGGATCACCTTGCCGCTCGGTGTATTCTGAATTGGGTCGTTCTGTGCTGGAGCCTTCCGAACCTTGTTCAGCGTTGCCATTCTTCCTCTTTTTCGGCTTTCTACCTGGAGGGTCTTTTGGGGCCTTGCCCTTGCCTCTTTTCCTAGTCATTCTAGTACTCGGTCCTGGAGTTGGATCTTCTTGCCGCTCGACGTTTTCTGAGTTGGGTCGTGCTGTGCTGGAGCCTCCCGGACCTAGTGACGGGCCGTAGAGTCGTGTGCACTCTTCTCTAAGGTTGTCTCTGACGTCCGAAAAGTAATCTCGGAAGTTCCTCGCTCGCTTGCGAGCTTCCTTAAAATCTTCGAAGTTGAGGCCACAGGTGTATAGACACAGAATCCTTGTCATGTGATACCTGCGCCGCCCTGTACTGGTTTTGTCGACCCAATGAAGATTGCCAACGACAGTATCCCCGTTGAACTCAATTGAGCCCACCTTTGCTATAGCCCATGATTCATTCGGCGTCCCTCGGACCTTCTCGTAGTAATTGTGGTAAGCTTGTGACGCAATGGCACCACGATGTCGATTTTGAGCATGGGCGGTATACATGGACAGGTCCCGTTTCAGCTCCACAAGGAAGTTCGGAAAAGCCATGAGCGCGCCAGGAGCTGAAGACGCCCCGGCTATCTCGCACACCCACTCTGGCAGTTCAGGCGCATTGAGGCCTTCTGCATAATCAGGATTGGTCTTTGCTGACAGTTCTTTAGCGGAATTTTCTCCAGCAATGGCGACGCCCTTGGTCCATAGCTGACCGATCTCCTGTGAATGGCCATCGCTGACTTCGAGCAGAGGCCCAAAAATGCGGGGGAACAAGAGCAGCTTCACTGACTCTTCATTGTGTGAGTTGAAGACTGTTTCTGCATACTTCTTGTAGTCAAGCGGACTGGGATCTGGAGAGTGTTCTCTTTCTTCTCCTATCGCAGTGAAAATGTCCTGATAATTTTTCGGTACCACAGGTTGCTCTACTAAAAATTGCTGCTCCAAAATACCATGCCTCTCTAAGACACCGAGAAACTTCTTGTTGTACGCTGTTGTACCACTCGTTGACTCAATTTGAGAGGGTGGTCCACGAGCGTTAGGCATGTCATTGCCGTTTGGAGTCCGTCGGAACTGCGAGAAGTGAGCACAGCTACGAGGATCGCCAAGGTATCCCTACCGTTGACAATTCTTCAGGCAGAGGGTTGTTTGCAGTTTGAGTCTCTAACAGTCGAAGTGCATCGCGACTCAGACTAACTCCAGCAATTCCTTGTTGAGGATCGTCTTCAAACTCAAGACTTCTAACTACGTCCCCGGCCAAACTAGGTTGACGAGGTTGCGCAAGGAGTTGTTTCACGGCCAAGCGTTCTGAAGCCCTAGCCTGCTGAGGACCCGTCTCCCCTGTGACTCGACGGCGCTCAGATCCCTTCTTGCTCAAAGCCTCTCGCTCAAGGGCTTTAAGCTTGTCCTTGGGTCGCTTTAGGACCTTCGTTCCTCGAGTCTTTGAGCTCTTAGTAGCAGGTCCCTTACGGGGCGGCTTCTGCGAGGGTCCCAAGGGTTTCACCAGACCGGTCTTTCCTTTGACAGCACAACCGCCTAGCTTTAGATGCGACTCTGTCGATTTGTCTTCGCTGGTTCTGCGCTTCTTCGAGAGCTCTGCAATACGAGCCGATCTTCGTGGGCCACCAGGCATTGCAGTCGTAGAAAGGATGCCATCAGACCTGAAAGTCTGAGTCATTTACTGAGAAGAAGGCAACGGGTGTGGAACACAAGTGAAAAATAGAACCCACCATTCGCAGACATGGTAATCTGGAATGGTACAACTTGACTAACTGTCCTGACAGCAATTGGTTACCGAAAGAGGTAGACCACTATAGCACTTTCAAAAGGGAGTTTCTCGTATAGATATGAGAGGCCGAAACATGCGCCACGCTGCGATTGAAACCAAGGTAGGCAAGTGACATACCCTTACCCCACATTATAAGCATTCGGCTTGGACAGCGAATCATCGAGTAGCGAATCATCCGCCGTCAAAAAACAAAACATACTTGAATTTGCCGACAGAAAACAGGAACTAGTTTAATAAATTGATGCAGCTCCTGGCCAGAGCTGAAGTCGGCAGACGACGTTTGATTCCAGAACAATACCCTGAGATAGCATCAATCATATAGGTAGAGTATTGCCAGAGTAATGCCACAGCATTTTGAGTTGAGATGTCACTCAAACATGCCCCCGCGGTGTGCGAATTGACGGTCCGCAGGATGATGAGAAGGGCCTTGATTGACAGGCCTGCTCTGGCACAGAGATCAACTATGATTGTGGAGCTGGAGAGAATGGCCGTTGATAGCCCGGGGAGAGACTATCACAAGCCTATAAGAATCTCGGACCAATACCTCTTCCTGCCAGTACAAGGTATGTGCTGCCGAATATGCGGATATCGAGGTACAAAGACAAATTTGCGCCGGAAGTAAGAACAGGCCAAGCGCATGCGATGAGGCTTTCGGAATACCGAATTGCTAGTCACCCGGAATATGCGACCCCTTTTCAGCAATTTTCAGCTAATCAAAATGTGGTGGCTGACCGCTGAGCAGGAAGGAATGCAGTTCATCAAGTAGGAGCCTGGGCGTTGAGCATCGACGCGACCTCGCTTCGGGAGCCCGCTGAATTGGCGAGGTAGAGTACTTCGTACCATTCATTCACTCTTGGGTAAAAGACTTCGGTATACCATACGCCTGCATAAAAGACTCTGATAGACATCGGCCCGAAGAAAAGACTCGGATAATCACATACACCCATTGACAACCTCACTGTCGCCGATATCTCACTATCTGAAAACATCAAAATAAATACTATTACTGACCCTAACAGCCTAACCACCCTAACCTACCCTAACCATTCTAACCGACTGAACCACATTGTTGCACACTTTCTGTGTGGAAAACTTGGTGTTTGTTTATCCGAGTCTCTTCTCCGGGCCGATGTCAATCCAAGTCTTTTATGCAGGCGTATGGTATACCAAAGTCTTTTACCCTTCACTCTTTCATCATTCAGCGCTGCATGAGGTGTAACATCTGCACTTGGCGAATATCATACCGAAAAAGATTCCGTTTGCTTAAACGACAAGTCTGGCTTGCAGGAACTTGCAAATCTTTTCTTTTTCTCATTTTAGCCCCTGATTTCCTGATCGCCAAAGTACCCGAATGTATCGGAGAGAAATGCTCCTGAGTCATTTCATAGGAGGCATATTAATCGTATTGACTCGAATGGCCAAGAATTACGGATGCAGGAACAGAGTGCCAAGCCTAGGCTCAGATCATCAAGTATATGAAAACACAACCACCTTCAGCGTATGTCGGTAGGCTGTCAGCCAAGCAGTAGCTCAAGTCAAGCGTCAGCAATCTTCTCTCGGATTGAGAGTGTGAATAGTCTAGGACGGTCGAAATAACGGGAAGTATTTACTGTACGCCAAGGCTCTTAATGAACCGCATGCGATATCTGAAAAGAGAGTTCTCGGGCTCTATCTTCTTTTCATAGTCCTTGTACCAGCAGACTTATGTCCGTGTATCAATAGCCTGTCAGCAACCTTCATAACTCATACCTGTGATGTTCTTGTTCATTGCAACCTATCGAACATGAGACTCTGATGAAGCACTCTCTATCATGTCTATAATTCTGATGGAATTGAAACGTTGTGTAAACGACAAGTTACCCTCCTCACTTCTTCTATCTGAACGACAAGTACTCCTCCTCACTTCTTCTATCTGAACAACAAGTCACTCCTCCTCACCGTTTCTAACTGGGAATCTTCTTCGGCCACGTTGACCAGGCCACAGTCACCATGGCCTTTAACCCACCAGCAACCCACAAGGACCCTTGAATCTTCCCCGTCTTCGACGTAAGCCACCCACCGGCCACAGCCCCTGTCAAAATCCCGAAGAATGCTAATATCCTTCTATTCCTCTTCACGTTGCTCGGTAACCCCGCCAATAGCTGGGGGTCGCTCACCAAGTCACACAAAACGCTCGTAATCACCACGGATGGAATCTCGCTCAGGCTCAGAGCACGGCTGGCAACGATCTGGCCGGCGGATTGGAAGCTCAGGAGGGCAATGGGCAATGCTTGCTCCCAGTCGATGTCGGAAGGGATGGTTGCGAGGGTGCCGTCGATCACTTCGACTTGGATGAGAACTGCGGCGATGACGATGACGACCGTCTGCAGGAGGAAAGAGGCGACGAGCGTGCTGCGACGGAGAGGGGTCAAGAGGCGGTGGAAGCGCGAGAAAAAGAAAGAGCCTAGGACGAAGCAACCGACGGAAACGAGGGATTTGGCCCAGCCATACGGTTTGTTGGTCGTGTGGCCGGTGGAGCCGCCGAGGCCAATGAAGATGGTGTTACCAGTCTGCATAGACACAAAGGTACCATAGGCTAGACATTCAACAGATCAGATCGTGAAGCAAGATACGGTCTGCCGTTCGGACAATAAGGGCTTGCTACTGACCGTAATAGATCGTGCTATCAACAAAGCCCGAAATCAAGCAGCACAAGAGCATCAAGGCATCTGCGTGGTCTGTCGTTACTTCGGCAAGGAGGTGTTTCTTCGCTTGCATGCTATGCTTCCTCAGCTGAGTTTCGAACATCGAACGCCTCTGCTGCGGTCCAAGCGAAGGATATCCTCGTTCTGTGTCGTTCTCTGCTGACGGCCGGCCAGATAGCTGGTGAGGACCACTCCTGTCCTTCGAGGTTTTCTCATCCGCGACTATGTCCTCCGGAGCCATGTCGTTGGCAATCCTGATTGGCAAACTTTCGTAAAGTCAACACAGATATTCCAGAAGATATTACAGAAGATATCCAGAGGTGAGGGCATGGCTTTTCACTCGAATCGCCAAGACAGTAGTCGACTAGCATGAGTGATGATCGCTCGATTGACGTCCTTATCGTGCTCGGAGTCTTGGCTGTGGCGTTGTAATCGCACTTTGGTCGCAGCTAAAGCCATACCACCCTGATATCCCCATGTATGTTCTGAGATATGGTCAGAATGGACCCAGACCAGCTCATTGATGAATCAGCCCGGAGTATTATACTAAATTGGTCAAGAGGACAATGATAACCCACTATCATCTCACTACCGATACGAGTATGCTCATTACCAATCAAAACATCATCTTCGGACACATGTCACTTGACAGAATTCCGAGGCAGAGATATCCGAGTAAAGAAGATTTTTCGGTTGGATCACTGGCTACTCCGTAGGCATGCCGAGTTCGTTCTTGATACATGTACGAGTACCATAGCGGCGGGTCGAAGAAACGTGGGGGGTTGCTCCGTTAGTGCGGTATGGAAAGGGTGAAAGAAGGTTCGCCGATGCGGCAGTGCCCGCAACGCCACGATTGCGCTAAAGGCCATGCCAAGAACCTTAGTAAGGTAAGGTACCTTGTTGGGCAAAGCAGGGTTTCACGGATGGTTAAGGTACAGACCTCAAGAGGCAGGTGCTTCTCAGGCTTGAGGTTACGTTCTTGGCAAAGCCATGAGGGGATTGAAGAATGCCAAGACCTAGATTCGGATGCTGTGCCACGACATGAACATCGACGCGGCACAAAGGAAAATGACAAATTCAGTTGATTTAGACAACTTCACTCAAGATTGACGGTCCTGAAGATACGCGGTTATGGATGAAAAGGTTGTCGGCGATGAAGCGGAAAAGACGAGGAAGTGAAAAAAGAAGCTTCATCCGGCAGCGAAGAGCAGAGTTCAGGGACTCAGGTACATGTAAAGGTGGTCAGCACAACTATCAAGCTGGTCCGAAACTGGCTGGAATCAGGTTAGCTTCCGCTCTTCCGTCTCTTTCGTTTCTTCGTTGATGACGCTACCTACCAGGTACATGTGGCTCACTCTTCGTCGCCGGGTTTACAGGCCCGACCGTTGTGGAACGCTGCAAGAGAACCATTCTGGCAATCCTTCCAATTTCCCCCCATGGCATCATCTACCTCCTGTCTCCAATCCCTTCTACATCGGACTGATACCCACCTTTTTCTGCTCTTGGCAAACACGGCACGACTCCGCTACCTGCCTTGTCGAATGGCTTTCGCGTCGGTCACTCTCCAATTTCCGTGGCGACATTGCTGAGAGGTATAGGCAATTGAATTGTGCTCATCTCAGCAGTGAAGAAAGGTGGGTGTGTCAGTCGTCGTGGAGACCGAGCTCCTGATCACACCGATAATGCCAAGACCCAGGTGATCCACCCCAGGAAAGACGCCTAATTGGTTATAATCCTTTCGTCCGAAGGTCCGAATTTCCAGATCCATGGTTCCTCGGCGGTCAAATGCTTGGCGCTGAGATAGTGGTTCGTTCAGGATAGTCACCAAGGAAAGTTCGTTAGGCACGCGATGGCACTTTATCCTGCCTTTGAATCCAGCGAATCGTCTCAACCCCCTTCTTATTCTGGGATGCTAGAGACCCAATACATAGCCCTGTCTTTACCTTCTAAACGATGCTCATATTTCACTCCATTAATGATTTGGAAATGATAACGTCCAACGTGAGACACGTGAAGCAATTCAGATATCTTAGTCGCTATTCGTTATGGAGATGTCTCAATGGGTGTGAGGGAAACGCAGTGTACCCGCCAGCAATCTATCAACGCTTGATGTTGCTGTCGTTGGCGGAGCGAGCTTTGGCTGCTGAAGTGAAGGTAGACCATGTCGCTTTTACGTCTCTACGGCAGAGAGATTGAGAGAACATGCAATGATTTGTATAAATGTTTCTTCTTTCTCCAGTTTCGATCAATCATCGTTCGTTTCCCTCATCGGTTAGATCAGCTGGTCCTTTATGATAAGCGCTACATGCGGCAGCATATGCAATGTGGTCATTTGTTGCCACCCATTTATAATCTTCAGAAGAGGTCATCACGGCTCGGGATACTAGGTCAAAACAGAAAGCACTTTGGCAATTGTTGAGAAGATGGTGTGCTCATACACCCCTTCAGGCCACTTTGCACGATATCGAGCGGCAACACCGCCTCTGCTCCGGAGATTGGCGTGTCTTGCCTATGCTGGGCGATATCATTAGCTTGAGAAGTCTTCTCAAGAAGACATATAAGACCTTAATCTCTTCCCAAGGGGTCTGCTGTGCACTCCATCAAACCATCTTTACTGGGCAGGCAATAACTCGGTCTCTTGCATTTGCAATCATATCTGTCTTCAGAACCTCCTCAACAACCTATCATGACACAAGAAGATATCCTTCTCTCCATGACCGTCACGAACGGTACCAACAGTGAGACTATCACCATGCCTGCAACTATACACCAGAAATACGAGACTGTCATCACCCCAGCGAAGGACGACCACGGTCAAGACACCATCAAAAACCCAACAGCAGATGGGCACGTAAACGGCTCTTCCACTCCAGCCAACGACGTTTCCGTCAACGGTGATCTGAGTTTGCCGGCAATTCCTAGCATTGACTACAAGACCGAAGCTGCCATTCCACCAGTGGCTTCCATCCAGCACGACGGTGAGCCAACCGTACCGTTAGTACACTCTCATGAGCTGAAAAGGGACTCAACCTCTTTTCTAGTCCTCAATGCGGCTGTTGATCCGCCACCGGTCCCCATCCAAAACGAAGGCGAGCCACTTGCACTACCAGTCCGCCCCAAGGAGCAGAAAGGTGACTTGACCTCTTCTCTTGCCCCCAGCAATGGTCATGTGGACGAAGGCCTTCTTCCTCCATGCACAAGGCTCCAGCGCTTCCTTAAAGAGACAGACGATATTCTCGTCTGTCCAGGTGTCTATGACGGCTTCTCAGCCCGTATTGCGCTTTCCGTGGGCTTCAAAGCAATGTACATGGTATGTTGGGCTTCGCTTACTGTCGGGCATCCTCGAAGTTGTCACTGATATCCACCCAGACAGGTGCTGGCACAACGGCTTCCCGTCTCGGGATGGCGGACTTGGGCATCGCTCAGCTGCATGATATGCGCGAGCATGCCGAGATGATTGCCAACTTAGATCCGCAAAGGACTCCCCTGATCGCAGATATGGACACAGGCTATGGCGGTACGTCCTCTACATCTACCCTTTCCCTTTCGCACCCTTCCCCTGCCTCCCGTCATGGCATGTCATGATACTCGCTGACCCATCTGACTCAGGTCCCATCATGGTCACCAACTCCGTGAACCAATACATCCGTGCGGGTGTTGCCGGCTTCCACATCGAAGACCAAGTGCAAAACAAGCGCTGCGGCCACCTGCAGGGCAAAAAGGTCGTCGACACCGAGACCTTCTTGTCCCGCATTCGCGCCGCCAAGGCCGCCAAAGACCGCGCCCGCTCGGACATCGTCCTCATCGCCCGCACGGACGCGAACCAGCAACACGGCTACGACGAATGCATCCATCGTCTCAAAGCCGCCCGCGATATCGGCGCCGACGTCGGTCTCCTCGAGGGTTTCACCTCCAAGGAACAGGCCCGACAGGCCGTGCGCGACCTGGCGCCGTGGCCGCTGCTGCTCAACAGCGTGGAGAACGGGACCAGTCCGCTCATCACTGTCGACGAGGCGAAGGAGATGGGCTTCCGCATCATGATCTTTTCGTTCGCCGCTTTGGCGCCCGCGTACACGGCCATCAAGAACGCCTTCGAGACGCTGAAGTATAAGGGTGTGACCGGAACCAAGAAGGAATTGACGCCAAAGGTCTTGTTCGAGGTTTGCGGCTTGCAGGACTCGATGCAGATTGACGCCAATGCGGGAGGATTGGCTTTTGCGGGTGGAGTATAGGCAAGCTGAAGTTGGCCACAAGCTGTTACTGGGCTTTTTACTACACGCTAGGTTTCACTTTCCACAAGCTCGGGGAGAACGCGTTCAGAAGATCTGATGTTAGCAACCACGGATAGCACTTGTTTCCCCCTAATTTTCATCGCACCACTGCCTTCATCATAGTGCTTCCCACCTTGAGTCTTTCCTTATACTGCTCTTTTAAACCAGTCATAACTTTTGTCCCTCGTCTTCATGTTCCCTATATAGAGACTTCGTAGTGCTATGGAGATATTCCAAAATTCACCGGATCCTGCTTCTCCCGCTCCTCTCTATTGAATGTCCGATACCTGCAATCATCACTCCATCAATTTAATACTAAATCCAACACCCCAAGCCCTTGCCTTGTAGCTCTACAACATATCTTTCCCACTCACCATCGTCAGCACAGTCGCGCTCACTACTCCCCTGCACAGGCTGTATCCTCCATTTCCAGAGACGGTTCTCGAATGGTTTCATCCGCACATGTCCCTCCCGACAAGATTAAGTAAGCCTCCAATAGCAGTGTATGTACCTTAGTCTAAACACACCCTGGCACTTTATTTACTTCGTGGTCGAGGCAGTTCTTCGTCCAGTGCCCCTGGGTTTAGAAGGGTGATCGCTCCAATTTTTCGGACTTCTAGTCTGAAGAGTGAGATGCGGCGGGACCCAATCGATCCAGCTAACGGGGAACCTTGAAAGGGTAGAGATGTTTCAGACCCGGCCTTGGGTGCGTCGGTACTGTGAATTGAAGACATCACTCCTCCATTGCCGTATCCTCTCTCATCTTTTGGATCCTCGTTTCCTCGTCTTTTCCCTCTTCCTTTTCTTCTATCGGCATGCCGTGATGCTCTGAAAGCTGAGTTAGGCCAAGTGACTGGCAGCATCTTAAGTCATCACAGGAGCCGGAATACTTATCCCTGAAAGCCTTTGTGGGGCCATCATACTTGTCGACTCACCACCCGGTCCGCACAAGTGAAAGCGAGGAGGCAGTCAGCAGGGTTGGTTGGAGATGTCAGGAATACTAAACCAGTTCTGTGAAAGTTTTTATTTAACTCTGGATCTGTTTTCTTTTACTTGTATTGACAGCCGTATTGAAGTTGACGGTCACAAAAAGAACATCACATCGATCTCTCGATATGTCACCTACTCTATCTATATCTCGGGATTGAACAGACTTCATGAACGCTGTAAAGGGAAAGGCTCAGGCGCCAAAGAACAAGCAAACGAGAAAGGAGAGAGGGATGTAATTCTTCGTATTTCACTCGTATTCAGACCCGAGGGCTGGACCACATTCTTAGCAGCCTTCAGAGATCATCGAGCGTTCTTTGATAAAACGACGTGCACACCTCTAAGAATAGACAAGACGAAAAACATCATTGAAAACGAAATAGCTTCCCGCGCCATCGGGCAACAGTTGGAAGGTTTGCGTGTAGTTCATCGGCCGTTTTTCCTCGTCGACCTAGTACAGCGACAGATCGGATTAGCACACTGGGTGTTTGCGACGTGACTCTCAAGAACATACCAGCAGTTTCCCGGTGACCAGGACCAAGATCCCACCGTTCTCATTCGAGGGTTGAGCGTCCATGGTGTCGAGCTGGTGGGCGACTTTGGTGAAAGGTAGGGTCTGCACCCGAGTTTATCAGCATAGACACCTGACTGACAAGATCCCCCCTCGGCTTCGTTCCAGACTCACCGTGAGCTTCTCGATAATGGCGGTGACACCTTGGAGCGCGGTGGTCTCGAATGTGAGCATCGAGTTGTCGCGCTGCATAACAGGCTTGTTGTTAGATATGCTATGCCTAGCGTACACGACAAAACCAAGGGGTACCATACGTATAGCGCCGCTAGATTCTGTCGCTGGTCATCGAAGGTGTTGTAGTAGAACTCCGTAAACTGCTCTTTTGACCCATCAGTTTTCCGCCCAAGAGAGCTTTTGCGCCAACGAGAGTCGACGGCGCCTCGCGTGACGGACAGCAGGCTAGGACTTACTGGCGATGCTTACGAAGTCTATGTGGCGTATGTCAGCCAGCAGATTCTAAAGCTGTTGTTTGCTTCCTGCTTGTGCTGCCTTGTCTCATGTCACATTGGATGGAAGACTTGGGCAGTGAGCGTATCAGGATATCGACATACCTCCCATTTTCAGAATCTTCCCTCGGCAGACTGAGCTGCACCCAACAGATCTGACCCTGCTTTTCGATACCGGAACAAAGCTATGCGCACGTTGTCAATCAGCAGCAGATGATATTAGTGGGGCAGCTATCAGCAATGTGTAGGTACTTCGTTTGAGCCGCAGCGGATGGCAGTGTGGGGTGTGCATAATTGGCAGGAAGGAGCAGACGAAGCGCTAACGGCAACTGTCTTAGCTCGGGAAATTTGAGTACCTCTCGAAAAGGATGCCCTCCATCTTCAACCATTTTGATGATACATGAGGGAGGCCCTTGTCACCTTGTCACTGTAGATGCCAAGACTGCGCAAGGCAGCGAAACTCATTGTCAGGTAGAAAAGAATCCTAACAGCAAAAAGAAACGGTAAGCTACATATCTCACAGCGTTTCCCTCTCACTGACCACCGATGATGACCTCTTCTTCTAAACGATAACTTCTGAATACCCATGAAGTATCCACAAAATATTCAAGCTCAACAGTCTGACCTCTCCAAGCATTACCTCTCGCGTTCGTGCATCTGATCGTTGCCGGTGCCTTGAAGCTAATTATGAAGAGTGCTTTAGGACGGGCTACATGCAGAGTGGACAGGTAGATGAGGTCATGATATTCTCGGGACAGGGTGACGGTGGTGGTACCAATACTGTATCATGTAGCTAGCATATGAGTTTTCATGAGATCACAATCATCAAAACGAATTTCCTCTACCTACCCAGGAATCGAAGATTTGTTAGGGTTCACGTAGGTGAGTGATGATCTCGAGTCACAAGACCCAAGCATGCGCGCTATGTCCTAGGTCCTGCTACCGTCCCTATGACGAGCCTCAGATTTCACCCGATTCAACGCACTACCCGGAGGCCGAGCAAGTAAGCTGAAGACCCACACCGACCTTCATGGTACAGATCGACGGTCTTGCAATAGACTCATCAAGACTTCCGGGCACTATAATGCCCCTTCTCAGTCCTAGCGTCGTGATGCGCGCATCCATGTTGAACCAGGCCGCAGGGTTGCAAGTGCCCCTTTCTTGCTGCGAAGCATGCATGGCAAGGCGCTTTGAGAGGATGTTCCGTTGGCAATGACCAACATCTGCTGCAGTGGGCTCCCTTTCGGCTCTGGTCAACCCATGGAGCTTGGAGTCTCTTGCTCCAGAGATTGAAACCACAAGGTAACGTTGGTAGCAATGTTGTACGGCACACCTTTGACGTGGAGCTCTCAGCAGCACATCATCACCCCTTCCTCCGCAGCCCTAGAATCTCTGAAAGCTTAACCTCCCCCTTCCCGCCCCAGCCAGCAACGCCATTCTGAACCTCCGGTCGCACATGAACATACCAAGACCACGCCCTGCGGTCCAGCTCATCTGTACTCAGGACATGCGCCCATGACGCGAAGAGGAGATCCAGCGCACTGAGTAAAGAACCCAGATTCTCTTCCCTTTGTTCTGCAATCGCCGTAGCTTGCTTCTTCCGGGGAGAGGCACCGAGTTCTTCCCCCGACGACTTTGGCGCGGTCGAGAAGCTCTTCATCAGATACGCGCGTGCCGATTGCGCCGTGAAGATGGGTAGATCGGAGGACGCTCGGGATGACGCACCAGTGGCCAAGGGACCGTTCGAAGACCGTAGCGCCTCCAGATCCAAGCCCCACAGTGCCGGCTCCGGGGCGTTCTCATATGTCTGTGCAACTTCGTGCTCCTGTTTCATTACAGACTCTTCGGTCTCCACTGTATCTTGATCCACGTCCTTCCCATCGTCATTCAAAGCGTAGCCCCACCTCTTCAGAACCCTGACCTCGCGCCCCATGACCTTGACGACGGGCTGCCCCTTCCCCCAGCCCTCCTCTTCCGCACTTCTGCCTTTCTCCAACCCCAGACTCACGGCCTTGGTCCTGCTGTTGGCACTGACCACCGCCTGCGCCAGACTCAGTCGACTCGATAGTGGCTGCTCCGGCATCGTGTACTTCAACAGTGTCACGGCGAAGGCCAGAACCAGTGGCGCTCGGTTGGTGATGATGGTAATTCCAGCGAGTTCCTGCTCGTCCCGAGTCGAGCTTGGAAGCGCCAGAGACTCCTCGATTGCCTTAGGCGTGAGAGGCTCGTCCCCGGTCTGCTTCTTGGTCCGCTTTGGAGAGACAGCGGCGCCTTCATCCGTTGACTTCCGCTTCTTGCCCGCGCGCTTTGCGGCACTGAGGACTTGTTTGGCGAGCTTCTCGTCTGGAAAGATAGTCTTCAGGGTCTGTAGATCCGATTGAGATAAGGAGGCAGGACTGAACATATCAGCTTTGCTGTCGGCCTAGTCGTACCACTTCTATGATTTCCCAACCTTGTAAGACCGGCTTGACGAAGGTCCTTGACCTTGCTCATCGCCGTCGGTAGTGGCACCTTGGCATCTTGGGAAAGAAAGCGTAGCAGCGCTTGTAACTCCGAAGCACTCGCCATGCTAAAGGAAACTGGTGATAAGCAGATGGTTTGTACGTCGATCGCTGATGTGTGATGTACGCTTCTACGTCAGTCGTACAACGTTGCCAAGCGCATCACTTGAGGTCTGGCATTGACGTGTGAGCGTAGCTAGGTGCCTTTTCTAAGCTTGATGAGGCACGTACTCGCCCGGACAAGAGAGATAAGGTATACACCAATATACACGGGGATCATAGAGAATCCATCCAAGTGCCGGACATTTCCCGCTCAGACAAGCACAAGTTTACAATGCCATTACCGATGTAGACAATATCCGCTCGGATCGGGTAGTTGTTGGGAAATAGCAAGGCTGGTTGCCATTCTTTACAGGACCCACTACAAGAAACACCAAGCATCATTCACCGTCCGCCACCGCCGAACAATCGATTCCTTCGCCTCTGCACCCCTTCCTTCCTACTTGCCTCCTCATCTAGACTAGTTCCAAGTCCCGAGTCAGTCCTACCGCCCCGCCTCTCCATATACTCGTCTTCATCGTCCGCCTCACCGGTTAATGGCTGATTCCCCGCGGTCCGCTTCATCTGTTCTTCAGTCTCTTCCCATTTCACCCCCTCGCTGGACCGGCCGGGAAACCTGAGTGGCATCTGCCTCCCCAACGTCGGGAACGTCCGTTGCGTATCAGATAGATCTTCCGTAGAGAAGGCATCAAAGGATTCTTCGTCATCTTCTTCAGTCTTGACGGCGCCATTGGCTTGACTGTCCATGGTATCCGGGTCCTGTTTAATGCGTCCTTGTTCATCGGAGGACGACGAGAAATACGTCGAGAGCGCAAACCATGCAACGAAGCTAGAAGTCATGGACACGGACCAGAAGGTACCAGTGAAGGCGAGAAAAGAGAGAATCCGATGGTTGTACATGATCCAGCTACGAACGTGTCCAGATTAGTAAAGTCACCCCCAGAATACAGAGGATGAACCTGCCGTAGCCCCGAGAATTTCGCAACGAGTTTGACAGTAGCTTCGTATATCTGCATCGGTTCCGCGCTATGTATTTCCAGTCTCAAGGTGCTGGGTACATTGCGCCATCCTTTGGCGAACGTTACTCCCTCCATCATGCTGACCTCCAACCTCTCCGCCTCTTTACGCCAGCCCAGGAGAAACCATGGTAGCTGAGAGACCTTGTTGGCGGTGTCGATGATCGGCGACGCATAAGTAAGGATAGCTGGCCGCAGGGAATGCGCAAGAACCTCGGAGGGCGCACTTGTACTCAGAAGGCTATCGGATGATGGAGAGAGGAGAGATAGCTCGAGCATGAAGTTTCCCGCGGCGATGTTCGACGGGGTTCGCGGGAGGTTGAGATTGACCGTTATGTCGTAATGTTGTAAGGACACCAAACGTGTGCCGAGAGCGACCACTCCTTGAGGGTTGCCATTGCTGGTTATCATCAGCACCTTTTAACAGTTGAACCGATTTGCCTTTACCCAAATTGCAGATGTATGACCCGCTCGAATCCCACTTGCGGCACGAAGTTCAGATAGAACAAGGCGTAAGCTACGGTAGCGATGCCGAGTAATGTCAAGCTCGTTGCAGCGAATACGAACGTCCCAAGGTAAGCGCGCTGCGCCGGCTTCGAGAGAGCGGCGCGGACGGGAGTCAAAGCTGTTTCCTATCACAATCAATTGGCGAGCTTGTGATGATTGCAATGCGCCGTACCAAGGTCTCTACAACGAGTGATCGCTCCTCTTGAGTGTCCGCCATGATGGCGGCGAGGAAGACTTCGAGGAGAGATGACGTCGCGTTGCGGGAAGTTTATAAACATATCACATGCCAACATCTACTTGCATGGCATAAACAATGCAAAATGCACTGCAAGCTACTCATATAGAGAGACCGGTCAAACTTCTAAGAGAACTTAATGTCTAGGTCACCAACTCGTAAAAGTGATTTTGGAGCTTCCGCGATCTTAATGTAACTCAGGAGAGCGATAAGCTGGTGGAACGCAACACATAGAATGAGCAAACCTTTCAATCGAGCCCAGGACTGTACATTTGTTGTCCTTTTGTATGATGCTCTCCAAAGTAGGCGGTAATCAAAGGGTGAGGCTGGTCTCGAGCTTCCAAAGTAGGATTCCTACAAGATTAAAGAGTAATGGAATGTCATGTTGAAAAGGTGATAAGATTTAAGGTCTCTGCCAGCAATATCACGGTATGTTAAGGGCGGACTGAAAACCGTAGTCCTAAAGCTGCGAATTACGGTAAGACACTTCGATGAGAACATGCATGATCTGCTAGTCAAGATACACCCAGTGTCCTGCATTCCCTCACACGACACCGATATGATACAACTAAGTTTAATAATATCCACGCCTTTTGGTTCTTTTGCAATCATGTCTGGTGCTTCCTCATAAACAATGACCGTAGATAGGGCGCGACGAGAGAGAAGTAAGATGAAGCTTTACTCCGTCGCCGCTCCGATGCCGAGAACGTAGAGACATGCAGACCACGATCGCAATGCAAGAACACTTATCGAAAACGTCAATTCAGAGTCCACGACCTCCACATCAAGATCGATTGTCTACGCTTCCGCACATGTAAACATCCATGACCGACCATCCCCATCTGATCATCACATACGTCCGAACGTTTAGACAAGGCTCCTGGGACTCTGGTTGATGTGATGAAATAAGGCGCTGAAAAGCCTCTCGATCTATAGAAGAAGATGTAAGCCTCTTGCAGTACAAGGCATCTCGCTGGTGCTCTGCCAGCTTCGGAGAAGATGACGTACTTCAGGCGCAGCTTTGATAAAGGGTAAGTCCCAGAACATGTAATTGGAGTTCTTGAGCAACTCCAACAAGGTGATAATGAGTCCCCATGGATGAGGACGGTGCACGATCAATCTTTCCAACAACACCCGCGTAATCTGTTGTCGAACATCCGATTCCTGTTGATCTGCGTGGTCGGTGCCAAAGAGGTGGAGAAGCGCGTAGCTGAAGTAATGGGTATGGCTATTAGGGTATCGAAGCTGATTTGCAATCGCGGAAAGGAAGTAGTAGCGGCCCTCGGGTCGTAACTCCTTAGCCAGTTTTTCCATCAGAGAAGCTTGTGGAGAATTGTTGGTAAAGGTAGGACCGCCCTTCTGGCCGGCGGTGGATATAGCAGTATGGCAAATGTATAGTACAAGGGCGTTCAGAAGCATAGTGTCCACATTCACGGGTGTGAACAACATGCCTGTTTCGGTTCGTGGCGGATGGTAGATAGCTTCGGCAATCCCGGCAATGCTGTCCTCCGAGACGTCATTGCTGCGAAGGGCACGGTCAACAATGTCTTTGATGTTGGCGCGGCGTAGAGGACCAATGATATCTCCGATGATGTTTGGTGCCTTCCGAACCTCCTCTAGCCGGTCTACCTTTAGGCCTGCAGTAAATGGATCTGGCAGCTCGGTGAACGACGACGGATAGGCAGAGAGGATCAGATTTCGAAGCTGGGTGCAGTGCGCGGGAATGACGTTGCAGAGACGGAAGTGGTTTTCGGCAAGGAACTCTGGGAAATCATGGTGTAATATTAAGAGAATCCTCAGGACTCCGCGATAGATATCTTTAGTTACTCCTGCGACGTTGAGCGGTTTGAGGAGTTCACAAACGTAAGACAGCATCGCTTCCATCAGCTTCGCGTAAGGTTCCCAGCCCTACATCTTGTTAATGACGTCGCGAGATTAAGAGTATTAGCGCGATCACTTACGATCTCATCTGGCATCTTCAGTAGACCAGGCATGAAGACACGATGGGAAATCAGAGTCAGCCATCCATATACGAATCCGGGTATATGCAGTGGCTGTAGCACTAGGAATATGTTTGCGAAGACGAGCATATTTTCCTGGTCTTGCTCGGGACCTTGTCGACCAACCGCATGGTACTCACACAAGACGCTCGAGAAGAGTCTGAAAAACACTCTTTGGTTGAAACGTTCCCCTCGCATCACATGGTGATGGTTCAGTACCAAAACTATCAGGGCAAGGATGGAATTGAGGTAAGCAGGTTTGCTACCCTTGACTGCACCGTTGGCTTCGCCTTGATACTTAACCAAGAGCACAATCAGCTTGGCCAAAGCATCGATCCAGATGTATGCGTCGCTGGTATTTCCTGCCGGATCCATATCCTCCCGCTCGAACACCTCAATCGATGCGTCAATACATAGACGGAAGAACAAAGCCGACTCTTCTTGTGTATTCATAATCCGCTTCTGATGCAGCTGCGATATGAAAGCAGAGAGGGTCCTGTCTGTTGAACTGGAATGAGTGCAAAGTGCCACCCACTCAGAAAAAATATACTCCATTTGCTGACGCTTGGACCGCGACCGCTCGTCAGGCTCCCCGTTAATGTACGTAGGCACGCCGGATTCCTTGAGCTTTCGCATCAATTCTTGAGCAGCGGTGAGGGTTGGATCTTCGGCAAGCCACAAGCCCATAGCTTCCAAACTGCTCGCAAAGTCTGCTCGAAGACCGATTGGCCGCTCATTGAGTAGCACTTCGTTCATCAGGTTGGACAGGAACTCTACGGCCACCACTTTTCGCTGTTGTATGGCTTTTGCAAGGATGTTGTCCACACGCTGGATTTCCATGAGACCGCTGTTCAGGAGAGCAACTGTTACTGGTACGTTTAGTGCGCGTTCATCATCGGTATTGGCCATCCACAAGATAACCTCCTTTGCAGTACCCGATGAGATCTGACAGAGCTTGCTGAGGAGCTGGACAAGAACCTCAATCTCCAGGGCTTGCTCGGTCTGACTGTAGAGTGTGACACAGATTCTTTGTGCTATAGCAAGCGCAATCTGCTCGATGTAAGGAGGTGCCGATACCAAGAGGTACAACAGCTGATTGAGAACATCCAAGGTTGAGCTTTCTCGTGGCAGATCCTTGACATGTTGCTCTGGAGCCTCTTTGGCTACTCGCTGTAGTTCCGAGAGCAGGTCCAAGATGCGGTCTTGGAGGGTACTGACATCCATAAAGCCATTGACTTGATGCTGAGGTCCACTGATAGGTACTGAAGGCGGTGGCAAACGTGGCTGCTGCTTGTGCTGTTGTGACGCCTGCTGTGGGATTGCTGGCGTCTCAGCAGGCGTCGGGAAGCTTGGCACGGATGGGAATGTCTCCTGGAGCACATCAGGCAGTTGGCGCCCGCTATCTGCTGACCCCGTTTGAATGTGACTGACTGGTCCCCTTGACTGTCGGGTGAACTCCTCGTATATCGCCATTTGCTCCTTATTCAACCCACCAGGTGTCTGACGGTAAGGCTCCGGAATAAAAAATGCCCAACGATTGATCATTGGATCTATGTATGCTTCGTTAGGTCGATTAGCTCTGTGTCGCCTACGTGCGGCTAGTTGATCTTCAATGTTAGCCTCAATCTCTGGCATTGATCGTTGTTCTGCGGCTTTTTCGACCATACCGCAGGCGATTTCGAGGTTGTCATTCACGCACATCAGGATTGCGCCTTCAGGAAGAGCCTGGTCCGGTAAGTCCTGTTGCATCACCCGGATATAGTTGGTCATGCTCATCCTTAACGGTTCTTTGCACGTGACCAATGCTAGGCTGCCAGCAAGTGACCTGACCATCGTCTGAGCAGACTGTCGAACTTTGTTCTCATCTGCTTCCATTGCGAAATCTTTGTGGATTAATTGAGCTGTTGCAATTGCGGCAATGGTCACGGATCGCTCCACCACAGGAGAGATGATCTCCAAGATCGCTCGTTGCACAGCAGTTCGTACAATTTGTCTTAGACGCTCGGGACTGATGAGACCGTTCGACGGAGGTGGGTAGGTCAGGAGAGGTTCGAGATCTGGGAGGGTCGACGCAATTGCGGCGGGAGAGAATCTCTCACTTCGCACCCCACGATTGAGAACGCCCAGAGAGAGGTCATCAAAGGCGTCTAATCCGTCTGGGAGGGGAGGACCAGAAATATCGTCGTCCAAATGAGGCCGGTCTCGGATTCCAGTCGACGGTTCGATGCTCTTGTGATCCAGGTGGAGATCCTTGCAAAGCACTTCGATCTCGAACTTGAGGTTCAGTTTGAGCTCTGCAAAGTAGTAAAGCTCGATCAACAAGCGGAGGATGTCCATAAGCCAAGGATTTGGAGGTTTGAACACCGTCGACTTAGCCGCTTGTAGCAAGACTTTGCAAGTAAAAGGGATTACGACAAGCAGGCGTTGAGTGTCATAGGCCTCGATGAGTAGATCCTTAAAGGAGATGTTTTTGTGCTTGATTGGCTTATTCCGTGCAATGGTCAAAGAACCCAACCATCCAGCGAGATTCTTAAGATGTGTTCGTTCGATTGTAGAATTCATCGTAGCCTCAGCATTCAACATGCGAATGACGCTAACGTAAGTTTCTCGTAAAACCTCTGTCCATAACATTTTGTCTCCGAAAAGGTCCAAGAGATCGAAGTATAACTGTTGATAGTTTGGCTGTAACTTGGCACGCTCTTCAACCAAGTAGCTGGCAAACCATTGAAAGTGCTTATCCTCCAAAGTGTCCTTTAGGTCCTTGAGCTTGACCTCGATATTACGGTCAGACACATTGTTGAGCACGAAGAGGACTTTGTCTTGCACCTGTTCATCAGGCTCCTCATAGACGTCTGCATGCAATGGAGGGTCCACATGCAAGGACCGGAAGCGCTGCATAGTGTTATCTGGAGCTAGAAAGTCGTCAATATTGCCGTTCGTCAGACCAAGACCATCTGAAAATCCATTGATACCGTTGGTATCGACTTCCGGATTTGATTGACTGGCCCGCTCATGCATCACATCCTCAGCCTTCTTGTATACTTCGGTGCCACGAAGATCAGGAATCTGGACCAATCGGCTACAGAAGCCCGGCCATTCTTGAAGCCGGTCAATAAAATTGAGAAGGGCCTGTAAACCGAATTTATACATCTTGGACTCGGGCCCGTTGTCTCGAACAGCCTCCAGAATCATGCCCAAACTTACTCGTAATGAGATACCGGAAAGAAGATCGTAGTTAATGATGGCGCCGAAGAGGACGGCTGTTGTGGCTAAAGCCTCTAAGGGATATCCATGATAGCAGGTGTATTCTTCGAAAAGTCCTTGAATCATGCAGGCGAAAAGGTCCTGATCGGCTGGTTCACGGGAGGTTTTGAATTGCTGCATTACCTCGATGAGCTCTCTGACCTCCATTGCCCCGCTATACATTTGCTTGTAGTAGTCTTGCATTTTGACATCCGCACTTTCTGGGAGGATATTGCTTTCTTCCCCATTGGCATCGATAATGTCATCGAATCCTTCTCCGTAGTTGATGATCCGTGGGTACGAGCCGAGACATAATCGTTGCACCATTGTCAGCTCATCTCGACGATCTGCAAGATGATCCTCGAGAAATTCCAACAAAGTCCAAACGGTTTTGGTCGCAAGGCTTACCGTCCTCGGAGCTAGTTGCTCTTTCCGTGCGGAACGTTGTTCATCTTCAGCTTTGATGGTTAGAAACCTAGAAAGCGAGCGAGCAAAGTCTTG
The DNA here is from genome assembly GCA_025617375.2 of Acarospora socialis. NCBI lineage: Eukaryota > Fungi > Ascomycota > Lecanoromycetes > Acarosporales > Acarosporaceae > Acarospora > Acarospora socialis. Next base: position 3,807,685 of record JAMYGW020000001.1, on the reverse strand, counting down.
AGGGCCTCTTTGCATGTTTCGCTGCGCCCATTGATCGAGATCCACTAAGCCTCGCCGATGTGCATATGCTGCCAGATCTATCCCGAAGCCGTTCAGGAGCATCACCAAGTCGTCAAGCCAATGATGTGCACGGGCGTGGTCCAGCAGTAGAGGCAATTGCATAGGATCCGATGAATGTGCCTCGACCAATCGCACGGCCACCCAGTTCTTGTCTTGCTTCCAAAGTCCATGTAAAACGAAGTCATAGTTCTCGCGTTGTTTGAAGAGAAACGGATAGAACAACTCTATAAAGATTCCTTCTTGTATCTCGTTCCAGGGTTTTGTTGCGCCAAAGGCCGAACATAGGAAGACATCCATATTAGTCTCAACCACCTCTTTGAATACTGCTTGACCTTCTGGAGTCATGAGCGATTCCCTAGATTGCAGAAGGATGTCAAATAATGCCATCATAGCATCGCTTGAGACGATTGTACTCTTTTGAACTTGCTCTGCATATTCGGCAACGGTTTGCTTTGCATCCGAGAAGTCAGCACTGCTGAAGCCCTGCCGCAGTTGTGGGATGGTTGACGCATTCAATTGATTTGGTGACAGAGTGAGGAACGCCATTAGGAAAGATAGTTGTGTGTCGGCATTCTTCCATCTTCCTCCCCACAAGTTTTGTATGTCGACACTGGAGCCATCCAGGGCAATGGGTAGTAGAGCGCTATACAGCACCATGAATTGCTCCTTGCTGACTCTCAAGCCTTCTCGATCAAATCCGCTGATAACATGAGACCATGCAAGACTCTTGGGACCAATGTGCTCTCGTACCGTGGTCACAAATACGGCTGGGGAGTACTGTGGCCAATCAGGGCTGAACGCCATGTACAGTAGGGCATCCGCGATTTGGTCTTCATCGAGCCTGTTACCGAATGATGAAAGGAGATCTCTAACGGTTTCTCCGCTGGACGTGCATTTGGGCCCGACCTGTTGTATCAGATGGACAAGTGCATGGTCCGGACCAAGAAGCTCAGCGAGCTGCAATGCCGTGTTGACCTCCGGGGGTAGAGGAACACCCTGTTTCTGGTACCGCAGTTGAATGGCATACCCCACCCGGGCCTTTCCTTCCTCGCCCAGGTTGCGAGGCGGGTACTGCGCAAATCGGTCCACAAGTCCGGCAAGGAATGACGGCGAGAGGTCGTGGTCGGTCAGGGCGTTCAAGGGAGGATTTGCAAGAGTTTGTAGAAAATACTGGAAATTATTGGAAAGAATCGCATCCGCTACTGAAGTTAGGCATGAAATCTCAGGAGGGAGTGTGCATTTAGAGTGAAGAGAATGGTATTCGTACCTTTAGTCTTAAGGTCCGGTTTTGATACCGTTTTAAAAGCCAATGCTAGAATGGTCTTTGCCAATGGATCGAGTTTGAAGTGGTCCATGAAAGTGGAAAGATCGAAGTCCCGAAAAATGTCGCCATCTGAAGTATCAATCACTTCGGCTATCTTATAAGCTTGATCAGGGTCCCGAGAGACTTTCTGCATCTCTTGTACCAACAGCTGGTATGTCGCTGCGTTCTCGACATTGCGGTTGATGCCAGCAAAAATTGCGGGCGAATTGCCCACAAGAAGGCGGCGGAAGTACTTTGAGAATACTTCCATGCCGTTGGAGTCAATCAACTAGTAAGAGTAAGCCTTATGATTCTGAGAGCACAGGAAAGGTGCGTTCAGAGTAATAAAGGGCAAGCTCCCTCAAACGTACCTTCCGTACCTGGTCCGCCTGGGACTCCCACTTTGCTTTACCCTCCTTCTCTGTTATTGAGCCCAGGAGTAAGAAAAGCTGGGCGATAACAATCTTCGCGACCGATGCGGAATTATTATTGGTAATGTTTAGAGATGACGATGATGGGGCAGTACGGTCGAAAGCTGCGTTCGTTGGTGAATTCACGCTTGTTTGTGATAGTGATGGCGAGAACGTAGCGTTTCTGGAGGCGCCTCCGCCGCCGCCACTCCCACCTCCTCCTCCTTGAGATGCGGTGGTCGAAGCCGCGGCGGAAGACGCCAGGTGGGAAACTGATGACTGCGTAATGGTTCTAGATCTCGGGGAGGACAGCAGCTGGCTTGGAGGAAGCTGCTGTGATCCAGATTGAAGAGTTGGGAAGGGTGAGGCAGAGGAGGAGCTCGAAGAATTGTTCCGGCTATTGACCAGTCGGTTCGACGAGGTCAGTACAGACGAGAAGGTGGATGCGAATGGCGAGGTTGCAGAAGTGGTATCAGAAGGGTTGAACCTGCGCGAGGGCGAGGCAATCGATGGCGGTTGTGCAACGTTCGTCGACAGCGGAGCAAGGCCACGGCGAGCAGTCGGAGGGTGAGCAGAAGAGCCCCAGGCAGGCTGCTGAGACCTTGCCAACCTTGCGCCTGGAGCTTTGTTGGTGCTAGAAGCAATCGAGTTCTGAGAAGAAGGGTGAGGGGGAGGGAAGGTCATCTAGGATGCGCAACCATTTGATATGACCCTGAAGAGGATCCTTCAGTTAGAGATATTGGTGAAGAGGGACCGAAAACGAGGCGGTGACTTTTAGATGTATCTAAGTTGAAGTCGCGAGGTTGAAAGTGAGGTGAGGTGATTTTAAGATGGGACTGGTACAATCTGCGGCTCAGTGAGGTTGATGGACACCACGCACAGAGACAGACAGTTTGGAAGAAGGCTAACGCTGTTTAACGAAACTAAAACTTCGAGGCGAGAACGCCCGGCTGTTGCGACTCGGAGCACTAAGGTAAGGTACTTCGTCCTTCGCATGTTTTGCATTGGTTATGATGTACCCGTGCAGACCATCAACCGTTAGAAGCTGCAAGATGCGTTACCGTAACACTTCTACGAGTATGAGTACGGTAGCCCCCCTTATCACTTATATTAGAATATGACCATCGAGGTAACTAGGACTTATCTATCTATCAACCTGAGTGCACGTTGTATGTGTGCTACAGTTTCCTTCACTACGCTTAAATGCAAGTACCGGTATCTGCCAGGGTCTACCAATCATCCATCGCAAGTGCTTGTAAGAAAGGTTACGGAGTACTGCCCAAGATAACAATTCTGACTGGGTTAGTCGAAAGCTGGCCGCTCACATGCGGAGGTCAAGCTGATGGAGTTGGCTGCGATGCACGAAGTCTTCAACCATTGGTGATGATCCGTATCGGCACCCGCGCGTGTGATTCGGCAGCCGAAGTGGACCAGTAACGAAAAGGATGCGAGTTGCTCTTAGCAACCCTGCGGCTAGCTCAAACGTCAACAAATCTGAACCTCGCTTCCAAAGCTTCGTACTCCGTGCCTTCTATTTCCAGATCCAACGCTCAGCTCCATCACAGAAGGTGCTTCTATCGCTGGTTTTGTCGCTACTGTTGGCAAATTGTAGTCTCTACGATTTTTTTGGGAAGGTGCCTCAGTCTTGGAGTCGAACGTCCTTCGATACTCGTGGGTCGCAGGTAGCAGCTGCCGGGTTCGAGCGCAGAATGCCTGGAACGATCTCAGACGCTCCGACGGTCTCCCTCTCTTGTCAGTGATAGATTTCAGTTCACGTGGAAGGATATACTGATGATTGACAGTTGCGAACAATTTCTGGGGAAAGGAAGATGCCGGTGTTCATCCACTCCTGGAGCGCATGCACAATGCCAAAGTCACCTGTGATGAACTCAAGTCTTTCTACAGCAGTATGCCTATTCTGTGCGACACTGAAAATGCTAGTCTAACGTGATGTAGCACGTGCTTCCATCGAGGACGAGTACTCGCGCAAACTGTTAACACTATGTCGCAAACCCCTCGGCTCCTGCGAAGCTGGCACCCTCAGGGCATCGCTTGATGTTATGCGAGGAGAGGTCGAGTCAATGGGCAAGGCGCATCAAGCCATAGCCGGACAGATGAAGAGCGAGTTGGAGGAGCCGCTGGCGGCATTTGCAGGAGGTATGAAAGAGCGGAGGAAGATTGTACAGTCTGGAATCGAGAGGCTTTTGAAGGTGAAAGTACAGCAGACACAAGTGGTCAATAAGGTGAGCGCAGGAGATCAGAAAAGACCGAGGGTTAAGCCGCTGATGAAGTGGAAAGGCCCGTGATCGTTATGAGCAAGACTGTTTGAGAATTAAAGGCTATCTTGCCCAAGGGCACATGGTCATGGGACAAGAAGAGCGTAAGAACAAGGCGAAATTAGAAAAGACACAGATTCAGCTAGCGTCTACGAGCAACGACTACGAAGCGGCAGTCAAGGCTCTGGAGGAGACGACTGGACGGTGGAACAGGGACTGGAAAGCTGCTTGTGATGTGGGTTTTCTTACTTTACGAAATAATTCCGACGCTGATGCATGTTCACAGAAGTTCCAGGACTTGGAAGAAGAGAGATTGGACTTTACCAAGAGTAGTCTGTGGAGCTTCGCGAACATCGCATCGACCGTCTGCGTTAGTGATGATGCTGTAAGTTTGATCGAACGCTTCAAAGAAGAATAGCCATTGATGATTGGACAAGTCTTGTGAAAAGATTCGCCTCTCCTTGGAAGGCTGCGAAGTCGAAAAGGACATCACCAGCTTCATTCGCGAAAGCGGCACTGGACAAGAAATCCCCGATCCGCCCAGATACATCAATTTTTGTCGGGGAGACATCAATGACACCGCATCTGAAACATCTGAAGACGACAACTACTCTGTGGCGCAATTCCAGCGTACGATTAACCCAGCCTTCCGCAGCTCGTCACCGGCACCATCCACTTTCGAGTCCCATCATGATCCGCAGTCAGAACTAGCGATTCGTTTAGGACACCATGCTCCAGAAACACCACCAAGTCGGGAAACGACGATGACACCGCAGAAGTCCGCACAACAGCCTATGCCGCCGCAGCTCGACTACCGTCGACACGCTCAAGGCCAGAGTCTTTACCAGCAGGCTCAGCAAGTTGACCTTGCGCCCGTCCCGCACAATGAATATCCAACCGATGGCATGACCATGTTCTGTCGGACCGATGCGCCATCCGAGCGAAGCTCTGCAACCAGTCCGGCGAGGCCGCGAAGCCGTGACTCGCAGAGCGAATACTCAAATCCGACATCATTCTCCAGCCTAGATCCGTCAAGTGGGAAGCAATCGCCGGTCAAGCAAGGCAATCGTACCATTGCCTCGTCGACTCCCGGTGAAAAACAACTCCAGAAGAGGAGAAGCGGCTTCTTCAGCAACAGCCCTTTCCGGAGAAAGAGTAAGCATGAGAAGGAAGACCGAGACCAGCAGGGTGCGATAACACAACCGACTGCCCGAAACACCTGGGGTCCATCCGTTGGCCGTGGTGGAGTAAACAACTCCACTCCAGGACGTAACTACGGTCAACCCAATCAATCAATGATGCTGGGGTCCAAGTCTCGCAGTGGCAGCCCCGAACCAGTGGATCCTCGAGCAAACTTCCAGCTCAATATCGGAAACAACGTGTTCGACGTCGCCTCACCAGACAAGGGAAGCAAACCGGCACCCAAGTCCGCCAGCCAAATCCCAGACGAACTCGACCCCATCGCGCAAGCCCTCGCGGAGCTAAAGGGCGTGACCAAACAGTCGTCCGTCCGGATGTCCGCCGACCGTTACCACGGCCTAGCGACGCCCGCCCCAACCGGAACCCCAAGCATACCATCCCCCATGATCAGCGGGCCCCTCTCCGCCGCTCAACGAGGCACACCACCGCCCTCCTACAACGACCAACCCATCAAACGTCTCGACCTCCCCCAGCCGGCCTTTACATCCGCACAGATGCAACAGACGACAAGAAAATACATCGGCCAAGCCCAAGACGTCTTCACCAGCTCCCCCTCCCGCCCCGGCACCCGCGGCAACGGCGACATCCCACGCGCCACCTCCCCGGCGCCCATGCGCAGCACGAGCCCGCGGCCCGCCATCTACGGCGACCAACACCAGCAGCGGCAGGTGCAATACAACCGCTCCGTCAGCCCGAACCCGTACGCGGGCCGCAACACCAACGTCCAAGCTCGGCCACGCCAATCGCAATCCGCGAGTCCGACGAAGCGCGACGCTGAAGCTTTCGGCAACCAATACTCACGCCACACCTCTCCGAACGACATCCGTCGCGCCGCCTCCCCGCAGCCGCAGTACGCGAGGCAAGACCGCCCGGGCAGCAGCGCCGGCATGCAGCTCCAGCTCGCGCCAGCGGGCCCACAAGACGACGGCTATGGCGGAGGGCAGAGCAGGCGGCGACCGGTCGCGAACAATCTAACCCGCCCGATCAGCTACTACGGCGGCCCCAGCCGCGATGGCGGCGGCGGCGGGCAAGAACCGCACCCACAGATCGGAGGTGGCCCCGGCCAGGGCGCTCGGGTGCGGAGCCGAAGCGTTGCCGACGGACGTCAGTTCACGCGGGATGGCAGGCCGATCCTCCACTACGGTAAGCTCTCTGTCTCTGTCCCATCCCCTTTCCGTGACCCCGGATCCGGTTTGTGCAAAAGGGGAAACAATAGCTGACGAGATCGATGTGGTAGCGCGCGCTCTGTACATGTACCAGGCCGCGATCCCCGAAGAGCTGAGTTTCGCCAAGGGCGATATCTTGGCTGTGTTGAGGCTGCAGGACGACGGGTGGTGGGAGGCGGAGGTGACCGGGAAGAAGGGAAGGGCGGGGTTGGTGCCGAGTAACTATTTGCAGAACTGTTAGGGGGCGGGATTGCTGACGGTGGTGGCGGAGAGGATGGTTGGTGGTCGATGTGAGCGGGTCTTGGTCTAGATTGTTTGATGATGAACTTGGACTCGTCGGGTGGGGGGTTCGTTGATTTAGCGACTGTTGGGATTTTTCGACGAGGTTGGGTTTGTGAGAAAGGTATTGTAGGTGTAAATGAAGGATTCGGTTTGAATGTTGCGGTGCGCCGTGGTGCGTAAGTTGACGGAGATGCGGTGGGTTTGCGTTGTGACGAGGACGTTGGGTGTGAGCTACCTTAAGATACCTGATTGTCACTGCATTCTCGATGGCTTAAAATCACATCCTCTCGAACCACCAACCCCGTCATACATTCCAGTATCACAAACGGTCTCACCTCCCTCATGAGCCGTACATCTGCACCCACACCTAGTTATTTAGTCTTAATATATACTATATATATCCACATGTCTCTCCACATATACCCACATGTACCGTTTCGAAAAAAGATATACAAAACCCCCAAAACGGGACCAGCCCATAAACCCCTCCCCAAGAGGGCAGCAACAGTTAAATACCAGCCAAACCAGGCACTCAAGCACATCTATCCCCCAACGCACCTCCCGGACACCCCCACCCCACGCCCGCCATACAACCCGACTGCATCTTCCAGTCGGGCTCTTTGCCGTTCGGACCCCAGCACGCCTGGCAGCCGGCGACGCAGGGATTGGCGTTGTTTGCGAGCATGCAGTTCAGGAGGCCTGGGGTTAAGGGAGTCAGTCGGTGCGGAGCAAAGAATGGGTGTACGGGGTGGTAGGCATAGTGAAGAAGTGAAGAAGAGGAAGATGAGAGGGCATGAGGAGGGAAGAGAGGAGAGGAGAGGAGCAGCTCACCGTTGTTCACGCGATTGAGGTAATTTTTGCACGTGGTGGCGGCACTAGTACCCTTGGCGGGTGAGACGGCGCCGTTGGCGGCCTGCGTGCCGGCGAAGGCGCCTGTCATGGGCTCGATACCTCGGATCGGGGCGGACAGGGAGATGGTGAGGAAGGCGAGGAAAGCGAGGAGCGTTGAGAGTCGAGAAGCATGGTTGGCGGTCGGTAATGGATGGGTGGAGGTGGACTTCGAGGACGCAGGTTTGGATCCTTGAAGGTATAGCGGTTGGAGAGCTGGATCGGTATTGCGTTGGTCAAGACCTGATTAGATGAGGAAGATCTGGTCATATACAGATTTGGTCGGAGAAGTAGAGACGAGCAGAAAGGCAATGTGGTTTGCTGATTATTTGTATGGTAACGGGTCTCCTGATCGTAGAGAGCTTGCTCTAAACTCCTCAGGTATAAAAAAGGTGACTTGTAAGTTCAATAAGACTAACAAGAGCATCACGAAAGAGATCAACAAGATGGTGGAACAACATCGTCAGAACTATCCACGTGAGATACCATCGTGCCGTCTCACCACTGAACTTGGCAGGTTAGATATATCTTGGTACGTGGATGATGATGATGATAATGCATGGCGCAAGGCACGGCATGTGGTGGTGTGGATCGTACGCATAGCCAGGATTGTATCAGTAGTCGGACCCATCCTGACGGCACAGTTTCCTGTGTGAGATGATCTGATATTGATTGGAGAAGATGTCGCGGAGGTGGGGGGAGATTGGGGTTGGGTAAGCTTTGTGAAGCGTTTCAACCCTCGTTTAACACCAGCCAGCTTTCGGTATCGTCGTCTCGAATATGTATGTCTATTACAGTACACTCAGCCTCGATGCGTCTCCGATAGAAACAGGGATATCATTGATAAGTTGCGACGCACTGCACTGCAATGCTGATCATCATTACTGGTTCATGCACGCAGCACTCTATAGGGAAATACAGCCGTATGGCAGAACGGGTTGAACATTTGCTGATCCCTCAGCACAGGCCAAGGCATGGGATTCTAACCAATGATATCTCTCTGCTATTCCATTCCAGGCAGTGATGGACTAGTCTCCTTCATAGTCGTGTTCAGCCCGTTCTGCTACCTGACTGTACATTGCGGTCTCTATCAGCGCAGGGCAGGCGTATTAGTAGCAGAACATTGGCTCCCTGAACGACTGGGCAAATTTCCAACGTCGTTCGTTGCCGGGTCCTCTTCATGCTGTTAGAGCTTTTGCACCGGCAGAAGAGGCAACATTCTATAAAGCTGTGCGCTCTGCCCAGGCCCTAGTACCGTCTCACTACATGAGTATTGAGACTCCTGTTTGGCAAGGACACGCTTCAGAGTCTGTTATACGGTCTCATAACTTGCCAACGTTCCTGGCGAAGGCGAGCAGGGCTTAGTTGCGAATCTCGAGTACTCACTGGCCACTGCGGCCTACCTATCCAGACGTCCACCATCGTACCGTTGAGGGTACCTTAGCAGCGTCATTTGTTCCTTGGCTTTGTTGAAACCAGGTGAATCGCTATCTTATGCCTCTGTATGACTCACATGGATCCTTTGGACAGCAGTGATGCTCAGATCCTGACGGGTAGTAACCAATATCCCTATAATCTTAATACCCTTCGGACGCCAGTGGTTCATTGAGCGCTGCCATTTTCAACTGACATACGTGGGCCAAGTCGGGCTGGCCCTCAGCTCTGTCGAAGCCTGAAATGTCTTGTATTCCGAATGCCGGGCTTCCAGAGCTATAAGCGCTCCATGGACTGATAATACCGTTCGTGGGGTATTACCAGGTCGGCGAGTTTGACTGTTCAATCTCTCCCTCTCTTGTGCTGATGACGCAGTACCATGCCATCACATAGGTTTCATTAAAGTCAATTGTAGACCAAGGTCGACCTCAGGCCCTTCAATCTGTGTTGTGATTGACTCCGCAGCCATACTTGCCTCTCCCCAAGGGGTTAACACCGCTGTTCTCCTTGATTTCGACTGGAAGGTGGTCATCTGGGCTAGGTAGTAGGCAAAGTAGGTAATGTCTACCACATCATGGTATAAAAGAGTGAAGCAACAGGAGTCTTGTAGTACTTTGGTTAGCGACAAGTTCTTCGCAAGACATCTGTTAAGACGAAGAGTGAGCTTCCCACGATCCATTTCCGTGAGCTGTCATTGATGTATTTGTACTTAACATTTGTGGCTGGAACCTGAAAGCAGTCTGAGAGAGTAATTATCACAACAGCCTATGCAATAGATGAAGCAATTGCCCCATTTTGGCAAATCCGAGGCTGGAGAGCTCGCGCATAACCTACCGCTTACCTTACCCTCCCCTTATAAGATTGCAGTTGGTGGCGCTTACAGTGCCATGCAAAAATTCGTGCCGCTACCTATTTATTAAAAGCATATTATTATGCTATATCATAAATATGAGAGACCCAGCTTGGAGACATTCAAGTCAGTCTCTTCATTCAGGACAATCTGACTCATTATCTTCCCACTGCCCATACCCAGGGTGACACCGTAAGATCCGTGTCCTGAATTGATGTACACACTTGTGTTACCGTTATGACACTGTTCTGCAGACAATTTGCAAGCCGGTACACCAGCAATGATGGGGAGTTCGGTCCGAGTTGCCGGCCTATATGACCGCCCTTGGCTGATAACACGCAATTCTTGCTTACTCCCATGCGGACGCTTTAGGAAGGTGTCTGCGTAGGCCTTCAATTTCGCAAGACTGTCTGGATCAGGGTGCGGAACGTCTCCGACATTAGGAACTTCACCAACTTGGCTCTTCTCGCCAGTAGCCCATATAGTGTGATCGTTCCGGCCAGCAAATTCTAGCTTCTCGTTCACGACTTCATCAAGATATACTGCGGCTATCGATCGGTCGGAAGGTGGTTCTGGATTCTCGAAGACGAACCATTCGCCCGCAGAGATGACTGGTTCTATCTTGACGGGAGACTGGGAAAACAGCATCTTGAACACGGCCGGAGTCCAAGGGCCGGCGGCGAGGACAAGTTTGTCGCAGTCGAAGATAGAAGGTTTCTCGTTATCACCAATGAGGCCAGGGAGAGCAACTTATGGGTGCTAGATAGGTGAGCAGAGATGACCTGTGTCTTTATTCGATACTTAACCCAATAAAGCAAGCACTGCTTGTATAGCCAAACACCGAGAGCGACAGGGTTTCTAGAAGAGAACAAAGTCAGATCTAGACAGACTGCCTGCAGGTAGTGTCTCACATAATGACCAATTTTTCGTGCTCTGGCTCTTCCGTTGCACTCCACCTACCCCTTTCAGAATCAGTTTCTCATCTTCAAAATAGAGCATTAGGTCGTGAAACATGATGCCGGAGCAAATTCACGCAAAGACAATACAGAAGAGGGCCAGAAGTCTCAGAAATGTACACGTACTCCGGCTCAGTGTGAACCCAATCTGGAATCAAATCATGCCCCTCATCAGAGCCAAGTTTCAGAGCGACATTCACCCCTTCATTTTATCCACAGTCCCTGTTAAATTGTAGGTCCCCTCGTCCTTGTGTTTCCTATTGTTTATATGAATACTGGGCCAAGGGAAGAAGGTCCTCTTCGAAACCAGTGTACGATAGGATGACTGTATTCGTAGAGGAGGTGGCTGGGAACACTTTCCCTTCGGCTTCGATAACGATTACTCTATGCCGGTGCCCGGTAGCGCGTTCGTTGATGGCTTTGGCTAAGTGATAAGCAGTACATAGTCCAATGATACCGGCGCCCACTATGGCAGTAGTGGTAGTCCCTTCATGTGGAGACTTGTCGTGATAGTGCTGCACCAAGAGGCCTTTGCGACTCAAGGGTAGGAGGAGTGAAGCGACGATAAACACAAGAACGACAAAGCTGCAGTAAAGAAGCAACACCATCCTTAACTTCTTATCGAACAGATATTTGAGCGAGTATAGGTAGCTCTCACGCCAGTATATTTATACGGCGATCATTGACGTAAGACCATCGACGAGAGACGTGTAGGCAACGAACTCAAGCTTACCATGTTAGTGTTCTTCCCTGTCGAGCAAAATAGCCCTACGAATCACTACGAAGCTTCGACTCGAGAAGCAATCGTCGAGCTATACATTGTCAATATGTGCGAAGAAACTTCAGAGGAGTACAGAAGCCTACTTTACACGAGGCTGATAATCGTTCCTTTAAATCCGCTTCCCTTCAGAATGAAAGCAGCTTTACTATTTCCCGCGCTGCTGCCTATTGTTTGTTGTTGTATTTCCTTGTCGAGATGTATGATATGATTACTATTGCTCCACTTACTGCGCTTTTCGAGCAGGCCTTGTGTCGAGCATATTACAAGATCCATGATCCGTCCTTGATCGCGCCTGGGGGCTCTATCCACGAAAAGCTCTGCATGCTTGATGTCATCCAAGCTGAGCTTGCCATTGTGCGAGGTTGGAAGTTGGCGTTTGACGCCCTTCCAGGTACGGAAAGTCTATCTTGGTAGCACCCGTGATCTGGGCTGACGATAACGAAGTCTTTCTTGTTGCTATTCCCTTCGGTAAGACGGCAGACCGTTTTGGTCGTAAAACAGTCTTTGTGTTGAGTATTGTAGGTCTTATTACTGGTACAGCCTAGATTCTTGTCGTTTGTAAGTCCAACATCTTCAGGGGTAGCTTGAATTGTGCCTTGACATAAAGCTAATGGTTATTACGGCCTAGGCAGGTTCTATTCAGTCTTCCCTCTTCAATTAACATGGCTGTCATCAACCTTCTATCTCTGCGGCGGTGGAGTTTTTGGCGCGAACTCTATGATCTTTACTATGACCGCCGATTCCTGCTCCGAAGTTCAGAGGTATAGCATTGGAAACAGACCGGAAGCCATTATGTTCAATATGCTTATCTGTACTAGGAGTCATACATTCTACTACTTATACTCAGCATATCTTGTCACGGAGCTTGTAGCTCCATGGCTCGCTTCTATCACGATGGATATCTCAATATGGATCCCATTCATCCTCAGTATCTTCTTTTTGGTACTTTGCTTGCCGGTTGTTGCCCTAATACCTGATACGCGCACACTGAATTCTGATGATGGCTGCAAGATTGTCAAACCAGTGGTGAACAGAGCAGCAGAAGCTGTTTCAAACACTTCTGAAGTATTCAGCGCATATCAGACAAAACAGTGCACTTCAGAGACCTTGCTAGACAGATTCAAAACCAGAAACATGGTTTTAGCAGTCCCAGTGTTTTTCGTTGGTCTTTTCCGACCTAGTACGTTGAACGTCCTTGTCCAATACACCTCCAAAATCCTTAATTGGAAGCTTTCTGAAGCGGTGCTATTGATATCTGAAGTTGCTGCTGTCAACCTGGTTCTATTTCTGGTGCTAGTGCCGCAGGGCATGAAGATTGTACAAGTGAGGTACCACTTGCCTACACAAGTGTTAGATTTAGCTGTTGTTCGTGGGAGTATGCTTTGCTTGTCTGCTGGTGCACTTTTTCTTGGCTTAGCCCCAAACACTCCATCTATCGTGATAGGTAATTCAAACCTCTGAATCCGCATACATTCAAATACAGATGTTGTATAGCTGTCGTTGTCTTTGCCGCTGGGTTTGGGTGCCGAGTCTCGGTTCTGTCCTTGGTCACTTCCTGGGTCGGCAGTGAGATTAGAGCTCGTCTTTACGGAGTTATTCAGGTAATTGAGAACGTTGGGTTGCTAGTCGCGGAACCGCTTTTACAGAATGTCTTTGCCGCTTCTCTGAAGCTGTCAAGGCCTTGGTCTTCGCTTACATTATTTGTTGCCGCCGTACGTCTTTCCCACCCTCCCTCAAAGTCTTACATTAATGCTACCAGGCCATATACACTACAGTCGGAATATGCACTTTGTTCATAGACCTGGGGATGGTGGACTCAAGATAGCAGGTGTTATGGTGTGACACACTCCCCGAACATCGATGATCCACAGCACTCGACCAACAGTAATGGCATTCACCTGTGGAGCATGAGAGGAGATTTGGGGAGCGGCTATGGGGTATAATAGTGTGGTGGGTGAGAGATGAAAGCCTTTCAAGTATCGATCTGACACATAGCGCCATCATCAGGCCCATCAACGCTAGTGTATGAAAGGAGCAAAGCGGCCCTAAGCTTTTAACAAATTGGATGACTTGGTTAGATCTATCAAGTCAGCGTGAAAATGGAGTATAAGGCTCCTCAAGTAGGTAAAACGGAAGTAGTTCGACGTTGTGGATAATGAGATGGAATAAAGTGAGTTGTTAGAAACACTAGGTATTACACGTAATGACAGGAAGAACAGGTCACAAAGGGTATGGTTCTTTGCCCTATTTTGGTATATAATTCTAATTCAAGAGAACAATCCGAATTATATCTTAGTCCCAGCTGCTTGTTTTATACTTCACTTGCTGTAATCTTGAACAGAGTCACAATTAACCGACTCACATGATTACTAGACTTTTGAAACATGATTGCGCTGAGTATTAACATCTATCAAAATTGGCATCTTTCCCCTACAAATTTCTATGGTGAGGCTGCTCGCTTCGGTAGCGGCACGAGTTTTCGCATAGCACTGTGGGCACAGAGCTGACTAAGTAGCAAGAAGCCCTCCCGTCGTCAATCGTCATCCTCAGACCACGCTCGCCCGTTATACACTATATGGTGGTCAGCTAAGCATGCTCTGAAATATAGATCATACGGATCAACGCGCTAGCTCTTGAGAAACATGGACTTTGCGCCCTATCAAGACACAGCTCCAGAGGCTGCCCGCCCAGCTTCCCCGCAATCACGGTCACCACAACACTCACGTTCGCCATCTCCCGAAAGGTTCTCCACAAATGCTTCCGCTCTTCCTGACCCGAATGACTTCGGAAATTATAGACATGGAATCGCAGGCGCCGACTACAATGCAGGGTCGTTAGAAGCAGGGAGGCCGAATGTGAATTTGTTCGAGACGAGCTTGATAAGGCTGGACTATGAAGCTATGCTTGCCTACTTGTTGCTGCCGCCTGCAGGATCGGTCTTTCTATTGATTGTGGAGCATCGCAACGACTACGTGCGGTATGTTGAAGCTCGGCCTTTCTGATACTCCACAAGAAATGGCCCTACGGCGGAAGGAAGGACGAAGGAAGGATTATGAGCTAATATATGAGCAGCTTTCATGCTTGGCAATCGTCCATGTTGTTTAGTGCCTTATTTGTGAGTCCCAAGTCCGCCCAAAGGCACAAACAGCTGATCGTCATTAGGTCCTACATCTGATCTTGTCATGGTCGAGCGTCCTTTCCTGGCTTCTGTTCGCCTTGAATATGTGCCTAATTGGATTCTTATCTTTGCGGGCTTATCAAGATGGTGATTGCTCATAGAGGCGCTGAGAGAGGGTATACAGCTGACATACATCGTATAGCTGTTATGCTTGACAGATTCGAATTTCCCTTCATCGGTCGTCTCGCAAGCTCATTCGTGGACAGCGAATAGCTTCCTGGGGGTAGTGTTATCCCTTCATCCGAACATATCTCAATTGTACTCCGTCAGGCGTCTGATACTAGCTACAATCCCGTCAAGCGATAGGGTAATTGAGTCTGTCCTGTTTGGAACAATCTTCAACATGAGACGCTCATGCCGCAGAAGATTGCAATCCCTGCACAAGAGTCTAACTTCCCACGTTGTCCCAGAGTGCCTTGGCTCTCTGCCTACGTTCCGTTTGGGCTGCTAATACGCTCATGAGTTTTGGATATGCTTGGTCATCAATGTTACTTGCTTTGGAGTCATGTACCACGATGTATTCGCCATACAGGGCTGTTTATCTCTTCACCGGCTGCTGGCTCTTCTGAGTCCTCGGAAGAGGCGAAGTCCATATCGAGCAGTTATGGCGTACCAAGTCGGTGTACTTCACCGTCCGACAACGATCAGAACAGCCATTGGGCGCGCCCGTGTTACCAGTTGGAAGGTTTCGGGTTTCTTGAAAGATTATGAATGTGTACAGAGGCCTATCTAATCATGGAGGCCTATGTATGTAGGATGAAGCTAAGCCCACTAGCAGGGAAATCGCAATGTGCTTGAACAGGAAAGCGACAGCAACATAGGCCAACCGTAAAGGGCACGGCGACTACCCAACTATCGCGCATTCTCGCACCCAATATCATTCCAAACAACCAAGACCCATTTCCAGCCTCAAGCATACGATTCACTGTTGCGCTGCTATCGTTAGGACATTCCAAGAAAGTCTATCATCACCTTACTTCACCCATTGGCACGTCAGCTTTATCTCAGTAAGACCCCTCATCTCCACCGACAGAATTTGGACTCAGTCAATGGTGATCTGATATCACTCCAGTTATCAAGTCATCTGCATCTATCAACGCCAGAGATATCTCTGCCGGTGTCCGCCGAGGCACAAGCACACGAGGCATAATACACGCGAAAGACTTTGAGTCCAACCTCAATTGACCTTCCCTCCTGAGCCCTACTGAGAGGAACCTCAACAACTAAAGGGAGCCCCTTACACTCTAACCTCAGCAATCATCAATTGCCTTCGACTACACACCCTCTCTATTCCACCAACACACCATCATCACACCACCAACACTCCACCAACACACCGCCCAACACACAGTCAAGAATCCAAGCCATGTGCATCGTCGACCGCATTCACCACCCGACCTGCAACCACATCACCTACCACCTCCTAATGTCCTGCTCCCGGCCCAAAACCCCCAACCAACTCTCCGAATTCGAGTTCTGCGCCCAGCCCACCTACCGGCCGCCAATCTCCAGTACCGAGTTCAGCTGCGTCGTGTGTATAAAGACGAAAGCCAAGAGTTTCATGGCTGCTGGGGCCCCTGCTGGAAAGGAGAACGTTAAGGGTGATGGAGGTGGGGTTGGGGCGCTGAAGGGGAAGGGAAGTACGAAGGCGGTGGGGATGGGGATGGGAATGGGGATTGGGGAGAGTATGTGAGAGGGTTGGATGTGGTGTCCTTGTGCTTGTGCTTGTGCGGGCGAGGGGTTAGATTTGATGATGTTTTGATTCTTAGTGCTGGGGTTTGGGTTTTCAAGGATAGAGTGAGGGCTTGAGTATCTTGTAGAGGATTTGGTGGACCCGGTCGGTCCTCCAACGGACCAATGGCAGTTTTGGGCTGCTGGGCAAGCGCCGAGCTTCTTTCTTGTGATGGCGGAGAGGTCTGGCATTGCTGGAGATACCCTAGGGATACGAATCATTTGTAGTAGACTCACTTCTACTTCCATTAAAGGTATGAATTGACAAGTTTAGAGCTCCTACCTCCATCGAACTCTCAAGCACTTGGGGATCGTCACGCTTCTCATTCGGCACTTCTGTCCTGCTCGATTGCGGGGTTGGTATATACACTACTTTAAGTCTCCATCTCTGATACGAAACTAATGCCCCAACTCCTTCTCCAACTCCAACAACCTCCTCGCGGTATCCACAATACTCTCCTCCAAACCCATAAAGCTCATCCCCAGCTCCCTCTCCGCCTTCCCGTTATCGACCCCATACACATCCGCACCAAGCCCACTCCCCGGCTCGCCCACCGGCGTCCGCTCCCTCGCCTCCGGCACCTTCGCCCGGATTACATCGCAGATCATCTGATAGCTGTACGAGCCCGAGGTAACGAAATACCGCTGCCCCGCCGCCTTCGGCGACTCGTACGCCAGCCGATGCGCCCTCGCCACATCGCGGACGTCCGCCCAGGCATAGAACTGCGTTGGCGGCACGACCTTCTCGGAGCCGTTCATGACCCGGTAGATATCGGCGCTGGAGGTATTCAGCTTGTCGAGGCTCGACACGACGTGGATGGGCGGACCGTAGACCATCGGCGGGCAGATGGTCGCGATGTCGAAGTTTGGCCGCTGCGTCTTGACGAAGTCGAAGGCGGCCTTCTCGGCGAAGGTCTTGCTGGCGCAGTAGGCGGTGGCGCCGTCGGCGCTCTGGGCCGTCGAGTACGTCACCGGGTTCCAGTCCGCTTCGGTGTAGGTGTGGCCGGGCCAGGCGCCCATTTCCATGTTCAGGATGGAGGCGAAGGACGAGGTGATGACGACGCGCTTGACGCGAGGGTTGTGCGCGGCGATGGCTTGTAGGATCTCGGTCGTGCCATGGATGGCCGGGTTCAGGAGGTCGCGCTCGTTGTCCTCGACTTGGGTTTGGAAGGGGGAGGCGGTGTGGATGACCTGTTTTGGATCGTTAGCAGAAAGCAGGGGGGGTTGGGGAGGAGAGGGAGGGAGCTTACACCGTTGACGCCGTTGACGGCTTCATCGAACGATCCTGGAGCGGCGACGTCTTTGACGATGGCGAAGGAGAGCTTGTCGGCGTACTTGGGGTGCGTTTTGCGGACGCCATTGGCACTATCTTCGGATCGAACGGTGCCGCGCACTTTGTAGCCGTGTTCGAGAAGATCCTTGACGACGTGAGCTGCCACGAAGCCGGAGGCTCCGGTCACTAGGATTGTTTCTCCGACATGTGATTGTGCGTTGTTGGTCAAGCCGTTGACATGGTTCACGACCTGTTGGGCGGTACTGGTAACGGTTGCCATTGTCGGGTTGGATTGTAGTTGCACCGTGCGGTTTGCAGCTGAAATGAAACAGCCATGGTGAAAATATATAGCTTCGTCCTCCCGATCATCCCGACCACGGCTTCTAATGACGTCGAGCTTAGAAATCCAAGTGTGGATAACACAACCTCGGCGTTATGCGACCGGTGTGGATAAGAAACCTGACCGGTCGATGTATGAGGGAAGATCATGTTATTGTGGGTCTGCCGAAACGTTTTGTACTTTGCTCTTGGGTAAATGGTAGGGCTTGATGTCATGGCTGCGGCTCAAACTCTATTCCCGGCTGTGTCGCTTATTTTAGCTTTTGAGGCTCCCTTCCTGATTAGTTCAGCATGCTGTACCTCAATGTCTCATTCTTGACCAACAGATCTACGATGCATCAGACCTTCCAATTCTGGACAATGGAGCGCGCCTCTAAATTTCGGTGTCTGCTGTGGCTCGAATGCAGTTGCTCTTTCATAAGAAGACTGAGCCGGGCCTGAGAACCATCCTCTAGTCTCGAGGACCTCACACACCGATCTTCGTCTTTGCACCTTGAGTAGAATTCTTTTCTAGGGTTCCTTAAACGGTTCCGTCAATTTAATGGCCGCGAGCTCCTCGCGCATCATCATGGCATCCAACAATAGAGATGTCTGCATAGACTTCCTGCTATGGCGTTAGCATATCAGGCGTGGAGATATGTACAATCCCTGCAACTGCAGAATATGAACAATGATCGCGCCGTTTATCCATGTTTGAGGCGGTCCGGGCGGAACTGAGCTTGTTTCCCGATTGCCATGGCGGGTCGGAGGTCTTGACAAGCCTCTTTCCTGATCCTTAGGGCTTGTAGTGTTCCTGCTGGCTTCAGCACCATCTGAATTTCTGCTTCTTTCTTTGTCTGTCGATCTTCTTCGAGTAGATTCGTGGCTGCCTCCGGAAGTAAGGTTCTCCATTCACTTCAGCCGGGTCCTTCTTTCTCAATTCGTGTGTTGTGTTGTTCTTGCCTGATCCAGTAGCCTCGCCTAACACCAAGGCATTCAAGTCGACGAACGCTCCACTTCTCTCTTCACTTTGTTTACCCGACACAGCTTATACTCGACTTTCATACAGATCAAGTTGCCAATTGCTCGTGCGCGTTTTTGAGTTACTTCACCAGTTTCTTACAGTCTTAATCTCACACTCCTCATAGCTCGCAAAGATGCAGGCCTTTTCATGTGATGAGGACATCCGGAAGGCTCTCGAGGTCCTGTATTATGGTTTTCCTCTGCTCGCCCTCCTGTTTTACGTCCTTGCTGCCGCTACAAGCGTGTGCACTCTTCAAACGATTGCCGTCAAAGTCAGACATCAGAATGTCTCACGACCACGTGTCCTAGGGCTGATGACTGTGGTGAACATCACCTATGTAAGTTCTCTCCCATGTAACTGGCTTTCCATGCCAGCAGTTACTAGTAACCCGTCCAAGTAACAAACTGCTCATGCTAACGCACGTTAAGATCGCTGACAGCGTGGTCACCATGATGATTTTGCTTGGCTGGGATTGTCGAGACTTGCTCACACATGACAGAAATGTAAGGAGTTCTACGAATGCCGTTTTTGCAAGTCTTGGCGAAAATAAAGCCTCACTACCTGCCAGAAATTTATTGCTCGATGACTGACTTCCTTTACTTATAGATGTCCAGTCTCTCGTCAGTAATCGTCTGGTTCATCCTGACAACGGCTTTGGCCGATTCAGCCTACCCGGTGTGGTATCCGTACTACGGCTCATGGTCAATCGTCTTGGTTGGGGAAATCGTCCTTATAACACTATCGATTATCTATCGCCGGCCCACAAGCATTCTCGATTTCGTGCGGTTGGGTATTGTAGCACTTAGGATTGGTCTTCTCCTGTCAATGCTGTTAGTCCTGTTTGGCAGAGGGTGCATCAAAGCGCGGTACAACCAAGGTGATGAAGAAAACCAGCCACTTCTGGTAACCCCCCAAGTTCAAAGCTCTTCCGAGGACTCGGGTGTCTCTCAAGGCAGCACGCAGTACGGTTCTATCTCTATAGGTGGAAGCGGTGTTGAAAACACTGACTGGGAGGCAAGAGACAAGGAAAGGGAACGGAAAGCTCGGCAACGGGTTGAAGACCGTCTGAGAGACGATGGTAATTGGTGGACGTACGCCAAGGGATTCTCTGTAAGACATCGTCCAACTGACTCGACTGGAATCACTGTGACTATACTAACACTGGTAGGTCTTTATACCTTTCGTGTGGCCAGGAAAAGACTACTTGCTGCAACTGTGCATACTAGGCGTTGGCTTGTGCTTGCTGGCTGGACGAGCCCTCAACGTTCTTATACCGCGCCAGGTGGGAATCGTGACCAATTCCTTGACAACTAGTGAAGGTAGGTACCATTCCATACTGACTGAATCATGTAAAAGCTGACTCGTGTCTCCAGATCACATTCCATGGCTCGAAATCTCCCTCTACATCCTTTACAGCTGGTTGAATTCTGGTGCTGGTGTTTTTGCGCTCAAAAACTACTTCTGGTTACCAGTCGAACAGTATGCGTACAAGGCCATCAGTACCGCGTCCTACAACCACGTCATGAATCTGTCCAGCGAATTTCACGACAGTAAACGGTCTGGCGAGTTGTATCAGACCATAAACCTGGGGCACTCGGCCAACAACCTCCTCGAAACAATAATGTTCCAGATTTTACCAATGCTTGTCGACCTCGCTGTTGCTATCGCCTACCTACATCATCTGTTCGGAGCATATATGGCGTTGATCGTCGCTGCGGTTGTGGTAGCTTACCTCTGGGCATCCACATATTTCAACACCCGGCAGATTTCTATTCGACGCGGACTCATTGGCAACTTGCGCAAGGAGTGGCAGATCATGTATGACTCGATGGGAAGCTGGCAGACAGTATCTTACTTTAACCGCATCAAGCATGAGCAACAGAGATACTCTTCGGCTGTCGAAGCTCACATGCTGTCTCAGTGGACGTATACAGCTCTGGCCTACCTTGCAAAGGCCACGCAGAGTTCAGTGCTCACTGTGGGTTTACTGGGAGCATCATTCCTCGCAGCATATCAAGTAATACACGGTAGTCAGTCAGTCGGTAGCTTTGTGATACTGTTGACGTACTGGGCACAACTCTCTGGACCTCTTACCTTTTTTGGTTCCGCATTCCGCCAGATCTCAAAGGATTTCCTTGACGCGGAACAGCTCCTGCAGGTATTACAGTACAAGCCAAGCGTTGCAGATCAAGCTGGGGCGAAACCCCTCGTACTCAGTCAAGGCGAGATCGAGTTCGACAACGTTCACTTTTCTTACGACTCGCAAAGACAGACTTTGAAGGGAATCAGCTTCCGCGCATCGCCAGGCCAAACCGTCGCACTAGTCGGAGAAACTGGCGGTGGGAAATCGACTATCCTCAAGCTCCTCTTCCGGTTTTATGATGTCGCCCAAGGTAGCATCAAGATTGACGGCCAAGATATCAGGGGCGTTACACTTGAAAGTCTCCGGGAAAACCTTGGTGTGGTACCACAGGACCCGTGTCTGTTCAACGAGACCATCATGACCAACGTCCGTTACGCAAGGCTCGACGCGACCGATGAGGAGGTTTATGATGCTTGCAAGGCCGCCGCAATACATGACAAGATCATATCTTTTGCAGATGGCTACCAGTCTACGGTCGGAGAGCGTGGCGTGAAGCTCTCTGGTGGCGAGTTGCAGCGGATTGCAATCGCTCGCGCCATTCTCAAGAACCCGAACATCATCCTACTGGACGAGGCCACAAGCAGTGTTGATACTGAAACAGAAACGCATATCCAAGAGGCTTTTCGGAAACTGACCATTGGTCGTACCACCTTTGTTATCGCCCATCGTCTTTCCACCATCATGAAAGCAGACCAGATCATCGTTATCAAGAACGGAGAGATTCTCGAACAAGGCACCCATGATGATCTTTTTCACGCGAAAGGCAATTACTACAACCTTTGGTCAAAGCAATTATTTGTGGGCAAGAGTCAAGACCGTCCCAAGAGTCCTAAAAAAGGCAGGCAGGTTACCATCATGAAGAACCTAGATGCCGCTGCAAAGACACAAAACCCTCTGGAAGTAGTCAACTCTACACCTCATGAGCGTCGGCAGGAAAACATGCGGCCGGCTCGCTCGCAGGACCAAGAACAGAAAAGCTCAAGCCATCAAGGGAATAAGTCAGCGGAGAACCAGAACCTTGCCTTGATCAAGTATGACAAAGCTGGTAAAGGGAGACTGTCATCTTTCAGGGACAGGTTTTGGCGTCCAGATGCCCCTGAATTCATCCCTCACTATCTCCGCACAAGCCTTGGACTGGACGACCAGAAGTCTTGCCAGTCCAGGGGCTCGTCCGAACAGTCTAACTTGGCCGAGCAAGGCGACGGTCTTGCAGGTTTGACAGCAGCAGTAGGAAACATGATCACATGGAAGGATGCCTCTACTACTGCCAAAGACGATAAAGGAAACCAAGAAACTTCAGCGGCGGACGTCCGTGAGGATGGCACTGTGAGTGGGAAGGCTGAGAAGGAGAAGAAACGTCGCTGGCGAAAGAGGAAAAGCAGAGACCACGAAGAGCCTGTCCGACAGGCGCACGTCGAAGCGATTCAGGCTGCTCTAGGCGAGAATCAATTAGCCAAGAACGTGTCTCAGCAGGGGCGTGATACTTCTCCGAGCAACAACAAAAGCGAGGACCTCGGAGCTAAACCTAAGAGACAGCGCATCAATCGTAGGGCCCAATCCAAGAGCGATCCCACTGGCCAGGGACGTAGCCAAACGGATGGAGCGAGCGAGATGGAACTAGCATCTACCGGCTCATCGGACGGTCAACCAGTGAGCAATGCCCTTCGTCGTGTTTCGGCGCCAAGTGACCCTCCATCAGGTAAGACGATTGCAGGCACGGCCAAGTATGCGCGCCGTCGCCGCCGTCGGCATTGGGGGAGCCAGAACGTGGAGGCCTCTGGCACCCAGTCGACAAGAAGCACGGCGAGTTGGTCTACAGACTCTCCTCCCGCTGGCACTCCCGCTGCTCCGGCCACTTCACCTTCGAGTGGTGTCCAGGCTACGAACGGTAGTACCGCTGCTCCTTCTGGGGGCACCGTGCGGTTTGCTGCTGGCTCTTGAAGCGCAGCGGAGCCGTATGCCGGATATGATAGCTATGAAGAGGGAAACGCTGCTGATAGCGCTCGGGCTGATACAGATTAAGTTGTGCTATGGGTTCGTCAGAGGAAGCTTGAGCATACACGTCCTCGGACTATCGATGGGTTAAGGTCTATTTACTATTCTTTATTCGAAGGTGTTGCGCTGCCTTTGACGTCAATCTTCTTCGCCTGCCTCGAAAAAGTTCATACGGAAGGCGGTGGGAAATTCCGCGAGACGTGGTCGGCGTGCTATTGGGGTGTTATCTGTATTGGTATTGGACTGCGGAGTCATGTTCACTCGTTCGAAAGGGAGGATATTCCACAAAGTGTAGATTAGCTAGTGGAATAGACAGTAGACATCATCGAGTAGATCAACAATGACCGCATCCCTAATTACACACTAGCAACCCGTACGCTATTCCGGCTGTCGACTGACCCTCGATATATAAAACCGTGCTCACGCACATCGAACAGGGCTTAAAACTGCTACCATTCCAGCAACCAGGAACGTCGTCTTCGCAGTCCATTCAGTGTTTCCATGTCTCGCATTTTTGATATGCCTATAGATGCGGCGTACGTTCCTCTCGGAATATAGATGGGGGATCCGTCAATCTGGATCCTAGAAAGCGGGATCTGTGTGGGGGTTCCTAGAGGACACTGAGAATTCGGTACCCTATAATAAGCTTCCTTTTAACGTCCTTCGAGACGTACGCATTGATGGGGATATCTGTAGCACTTTATTGAGGTTATTTCCTGACTGTTCAGAATGCCATTTCTCGTTTGATGATTGAGCCTTAGTTTGTTCATGCGTTGCTTGCTGTGTCCAGAGAGTTGTCTTTTCTTGCTGTCCTATTCGTCTTGAATCTTGGATGAAGGACAACAGAGCGATCTCAGGATAGAAAGACAGATAGGCAGCGGTCCGGCTTGCTTTCGGAGGATGTTACCCGTGTCTCCTTCGTCTGCGAACCTCGGGGCTTGTGAAGCACCCTCACTCTCCCTACAACATGGCACGGCACGACGCTCACAATGGTAGTAGACCAACGGTAACTGGGAACGAGAAACGCGGAAGAATAACCTCTTTCGGGCGACTTTTTGAATACGATGAACAGCCTGGTAGGTGTCTGTCTTACCTATCAAACTCACAGATGGAACTGGTACTCTATGATGCAAAATCATGAACTACGTCCGTACTCGCAGGATCGGATCGCATATCTTCTTGTCACCCTACGGCTCAGTCATGCCATCAGGGCTATGATGGAGATCGGGAGGATTAATCAGTGCCGATTGGGACGAGACATGAGTACGGCCGTATAATGGACAGAAATTGGTTAGATTCTATGAGACGATTTGTTCTGGCATTACGAGCCTGGATCGGCTCTTGGGCCGTGGGCTTGGATTCCGGCACGGCTGCCATAATAATGAGAAGGCGAGCGTCTGTCAGGACGTGCAGAGATAGGTGGACGCCTCTTGTATTTGGGATGGATGGGTGTATGGTGAGCTGGCTTGATGGGAGTGGTGAGAGCTGGGGTATGGGAAGACGGGGCTGATGAAGTTAACTGTAATAATGAGAAGGTGGTGGTTGTTGGTTGACATTGGAGCTTGCTTTGCTTAGTCATTCATTACAAACGCTCTTATTTCTGTAAGGTACTAGGGCAACGTTACTCATAATCAACGAGAATGCAATCGATGTGCTTAAATTTGTCTTTCTGCGATGGAACCTCAACAGGAGATTTTCCTTGTATTCGATATCTGTCTTCAATGACGCAAGCGGACAAAATGGCTAGACTGTTGGTATGCCGCTTTGGTTACGAAGGGCTTTGTCCTTTGTCCTTTGTCCTTACCTACCCATTTCCATGACTACTCGCCCTCAGTCTCGAAGGTCGCCCTCCTTGCGTTCTAAAATGCACGGCTGTTCAAGACGTGATCAAGTCAATCCTTAATTGCATTCGAGAAGGTAAAGAACGTATACATCATGGACCAATTACCACAGGGACTACCGCGCGATTGGCGCCGGACGGTCCGCTACCTCAAGAGAGATCCGCGCCACGGCGGACCACCTGCCAGCAACGTAGGCTACGGGCCCGACAGCACCCCGCTCCATCCTCTCGGATTGCCGCTTCCAAATTTTAAGGGCCTACATCACGATGGCATGCCATGCCATGTCAATATCGACGCCCTCTATCAATTCTTTCATAACAGACATCAAGCACCAGTCTTCAACGGGCCACCTCGTGGGATACGACTGTCGCTCATGGATTCCGCCCACTTGAAGCGTATGCAAGCAGTGCATCTATTCGCCAGCTGTCAACCATTGACGGTGCAACCGTTGCCGGACGGTAGTAACATCTACAGCGCCGAGGTTGGGAGTATCGAGCAGGACTTTCAAGACGCCTTCACCTGGTATAAGCGCTGGCTGGAATTCCTCCATTACGAGACGTACCACAGGGGGCAATTCCAGCGATTGTCAACAATGGTAGAGACGGTGGACCGGTGGAAGCTCGCACAGACCCTGTTCCCCCCGGCACAGGCGAGTCCAGAAAATGGGTTGTACCCCGTCCCGCCGCCTATGCAAGAGTGGGTCTGGCCTTGGTATTTCTGGGACGTGTGGCAGATTCGAAGGGACTTGAGAGCTTGGCCGGCTCAATGGCAACGTCGAGATTTCAGCATAGAAATACTCGATACATGTGCCCAGAAAGAGGAGGCTGTTGAGAGAGCCCTGTTTACTTCAGACTGGCTCGAAGACCGGGAAAGCCTTTTGCCGGGAGCCCTTCGTGAGGTGCCGGACCAGGACTTCGGTCGAAGCGTTCTTGCCGATCTGCGCACACTTGTGGATGCCCAGCGGGAAGTTTTCCAAACGCATGCGCTGAGATACTGGAGCTTCAAGAGACCCTGGAAGAAGCTCTGGCTGATCATGGACTCGGACGACGCATCACAGTCCGTAAAAAACAAGGTCACGGAGTGCCAGCGTTTTCTTAACGCTGATGTATATGGATCGCAGCTGCTCAAGGTCCATCCGATTCTTCTCAGTCAACTGAGAGAAAAGTCAGACGGATGCGTCATAAACGGATCGCCAAACTGTGCAGCCGACTGGACGCAAGGCCAACTAGCGGCGGAGACTTGGTGTGGTCATGTAACATGTTTCCCTTGCTTATGGCATTACTGGCAAGGACATCAATCCGATCTAGACGCCGGCAATGTCCCGAATCCTGTGGCGGCCGGCGATTGGCCGTGTGTGTTGTGTAGGACAAGCCCTGGTCGATTGCGGAGTAAATTGGAAATCGCGCAAACCGATCATGCCGGTGAGGCTGGCGACGCCGCCGCGAATCAAAATATCATAGATCTGACACATGAGCCAATACCGCATTATCGATGAGGCACATCTGGGAAGCTCGAACTATTTGCTCTTTTTCTTGCCGCCAACAGCTCCCTTCCCGAAGAAGTCGCTTAGTTTCTTCATGCCGGTCGTATCGACCTTTTTCAAGTCTCTCACACCCCTCGACTCGCCGGCCTTCTTTCTCTTCTCATCCTCTTCTTTCTTACGCTTCTTGTCCACCCTACTCTCTATTGCTTCCTCATCGTCGTTCACGCCTCGCTTGCGACTGAAGTCGGAGAACGAGCGAGAAGCCAGAGCTTCAGTACGAAGGCTTGATAGAGTGGTGAGGTGTTGTTCAAGAGATGTGAAGTCAACAGGACAGGACGGAGATGAGATCGTTTGGTTGAGACAGCTTGACAGATGAAGGGGGACATAGGACGAGAGGAGGTACGACAAGGCCGAGCGTAAGCGAAGTAGCTCTGTTACGCCTTCTGGAGCAGAGGGATGAGCATTTTCTGGGATAACTGAAATTGAGGTTGACGAAGAAGCATGCGAATCCACGGTTGTGGAGCTCGAGATACTTGTTTGGGAATCTGTACCCTCCCACGGAGTCTGTAGTCCGCTCTGGACGACAGGGCAGTCTTCTTCCAGGTCCGGTTTCGTGTCCACCGACAACGAGCTCTCCTCCCGTTTCACACTCATGATAGGAACCTCGAGGGCCTTGCGCACGAATCTGGCCTCCAGGGTTCCTGGAAAAGCTCTGCCGACCATTCTGCGTGCCTTACCTAGCAGTTCCTGAAGGAGCTTCTCATTGCTAAGCCGATACATTATCTCGTCTCCTGCGGCTACCGAGTCACAGACATCCGCTATCCTCCTCTGAATGGACTTGCGGGTTGGGCAGTGATTGACAACATGGCGGAAATGTTCGGAAATTTCGCTGAGATTATCGAGAAGATCGTCTGTGGAAAGGAAAACTTGTTTTGGTTGCTGCGCCATCTTCGACGATGGTTTGGGGGCGAGGGAAGGCAATACGAGAAACAGCGGGTCTATAGGCGTTGCAACAAGGAATTCGGTGGACTCGATGATATAGCCGTCGGCAACTAGAGGCGAGGCGGAGGTGCTCTGAGGTTGACTCGGTTCTCTATTCTCACAGACTGAGTCCCTACCGCTTAGAGGCAATGTATCTTGACTTGACTGTTTATCATGAGGATGCGCTATCAGACAACTTCTCGGTGCTGTCTTTGGCGCCGTAAGTCTAGTAAATTCATAAAGTCCTTTCTCTGGACAGAAGAAGTAACGCTTCGGTGTCAAAGTTCGAGGATTGCACAGGCTCAATACTCGCGCATGGTCTGAAGCGCCTTTGGGCAGGATTAGGAGTTTGGGAACGTCTGACGCCTTCGAACTTGGAGCCATTGTCGACTGCTGGCTCCTCGGATTGTCAGGGTGAGTACCTTGTCTTCATCGAACAGACATGACGACAACAGGAACAAGTGATTGCAGAGCGTTCCCTTAGCAACGAGAACTGCTTGATCTTTCTATTCGTAGTAGAGTGCTCCTGCTGTTCTGGGGAAGAAAGAGCGGAAGTGGAAAACGCGACTGGACGCGATTGTGATTAGTCAGCTAATTGATCGCGTCTCCCCCCAAAGCCGGTCCATTTACTCTTCTTTACCATCACCTTCTCTTGATAGTTCCACAACGAAACACGCTCGTAATACCAATTGATGTTTGTGGATCGTGTCGCGTGCTTCTCTTGAACTCGTATTACAGATTTTCACTCTTCTCCTTTTTAATACCTTTCAATTCTGTGCACTGAAGCTGCCCGCCGTTGCGAGTCGCATACACTTTATCCACTCTTCTCTTGAATCGTTCCACACCGAAACACGCTTGCAATTCCAATTGGTCTTGTCAGTCGTGCGTGCAACTGTTCTAAACGTCTACTCCTGGCCTTCTATTGTCCTTTTAGTTAATACCGTTCCATCCTGCCCTCTGAAGCTGTCTGC
Source organism: Acarospora socialis (assembly GCA_025617375.2). Classification (NCBI taxonomy): domain Eukaryota; kingdom Fungi; phylum Ascomycota; class Lecanoromycetes; order Acarosporales; family Acarosporaceae; genus Acarospora; species Acarospora socialis. The sequence continues at coordinate 3,779,141 of JAMYGW020000001.1, read as the reverse complement.
GCTGCGCGTCATTGGTGGGGCATCATCTTGCGCTGTCATACATAATACACACGCTTGCAGTACCAGCTACTCTTCCTCAATCGTGTCGCTATAACTCCTGAGCTGTTACACGAGGTCATCACGGTTCAATAGCTCAGTATCGTTCACTTCGCACTCAGAACCGTCCGCGTTGCGAGTCGTAGTTGGAGCATCATCTTACACTATCACTCATACCAGCCGCAATGGCGATGAGTAAGTCAGACTAGCTGTTCTTCTAGACTTTGCTAACTGCGGTTAAGCATTCAAAGACACCAATTGGCCTCCACGCTCTCCTCACGAAGCCCTGCTGAGCTCGCCGAGTGGCCGTAAGAAGCTATCACAGCATTACGCTCGGAGGTCCGTATCACCCTCACCATTCAAACGTCAGCCTACACTTGGTCTTCCTGAGGTCGAAGAGGACGAGGAAACCTTGAAACTCGAGCTCAAGCGCATTGAAGCCAAACTCAAGTTGAAGAAGCTTCAGGCCCAGGCTCAGAGCATCGGCTATAGCGGAAGTCTCAGTCGTAATGGCGTCGGACCTTCTCAACCACAAACAAGAACCAACTCCCGTGAACCTTTGACGGCAAACACGAATCGACTTGAAGCACATGATAGAACACGGCCCCAGTTAGAAAAGCTTCAGGACCAGTCTCAGACCAGTCGCTACAGTGGGAGGCTTGACCATGGTGCCGTCGAACCTTCTCAGTCACGAACAAGCGGAAACTCCAGTGCCAGTGCGTCTTCTACATCGGACATGAACGGACTCGAAAGGCGCCATAGAACACACTTTCGAGCGAAAGAGCTTCATCCTCAGTCTCAGACCGGTGGCTATAGCGGGAAACTTAACCGTACTGGCCTCGAGCCTTCTCAGTCACGAACAAGAGAAAATTCCAGTGCGTCTTCAACAGCGAACCCGAACCGACTTGAAAGACGCGATAGATCAGGTCCCCAAACAAACTCGACTACATCATTACAAGTACCCGTCTCCCCACCGCATAAACACATTGTCACACAGCAAACTCGATCACCCGGCAGAGTTATACTAGGTATAGACAAGGGACTCAAAGGGAAAGATGTATCTTTACGTAGAGCACCGTATCTGAAGTCGAAGCAACAGTCACCACAGTCGAGCAATCCTAACCAACGTCGTACCCCCTATATCGCAGCAACAGACATACGAACTAAAACGAAGACCTTCAGCGAGAGGATGGCAGAACTCAAAGCGAATACCAACGTCGAGAAGAGACGCGCCGATGAGCACCGCATGAACAGAAGCAAAGGATTCAACGTCGATCGAAAGGAACTTGAAGAGCTGAAGAAGAAAGCTGATACACACTCCACTACATCTACATCCGAACCACCCAGATACACTCGAACCAACGAACGGGGATTCTCGCGAGAAGAGATCCTAAAGTCATATAACAAGCCCACCGGCGGTCTCCTACACAGAGAGACGACAGCATCGGGGGTCCGAAACACATTCAGACGCACATCACCATTATCAACCGAACCATCATACCGTCGCTCGACCGTGGCATCCGAAGCACGGAAGACCCCATCCCCCCCAACATCCTCGAGGGCAGCCAAGCAACCCTCAGCCGAACCGGCTGAAGGGTTCGACAAGCACTCTGCTCTCCACCTCTCCAAGAGAATTCTCCCAGAGCCCTTCCTGGCGCGGACCCTCCGGGGGAAGAAGATCCTCCGCGTGCCGGACCTCCTCCGAGGCGACGACGCCCATGACGACAGCGCCGACATCGTCGTCATGGGCGTCATCGCCTCCAAGTCGGCACCACGCGACCACAACTCCCGCCCGGCCTCCACCACCACCACCAGCGCCGACGCCCCACGGGGCAAATACATGGCCCTGACCCTCACCGACCTCAAGTGGGAGGTCACCCTCTTCCTCTTCGCCTCCGCCTTCCGGCGGTTCTGGAAACTCACCCCCGGAACCGTCGTCGCCATCCTCAACCCCACCATCATGCCGCCCCGCCCCTCCGACCCCGCCGGCGCCGCCGTCTCCCTCGCCCTCTCCTCCGCCGACGACACCGTCCTGGAGCTCGGCACGGCGCGCGACCTCGGCCATTGCGCCAGCGTCCGGCGCGATGGCCGGCCCTGCGCCGCCTGGGTCGACGCTCGCCACACGGCGCACTGCGCCTTTCACGTCGACCGCCAGGTCGACCGCACCCGGGCTGCCCGGATGGAGGTCAACTCCGTCCCCCGGGGTGCGCCGTGTGGTGGGCGGGCGGCGGGGGGGTTCTTCGGGCGGGGTGGCCGTCCCACCACCACCACCACCACGACGGGCCTGCGGCGGGAAGGGCCGCAGTACGACCCCTGGTCGGGGTCCCGCTTCTTCGTCGCGGGCCGCAGCGCCGCCGCCCTCCTGGACGAGGAGGAGGGCGGGCGGGCGGGCGGGGCCGAAAGGCTTCGGCTGCGGCTCGCGGCCCGCGAAAAGGAGCGGGAGGTGGCGAGGAGGTTGGGGGCTGTTGGGGGAGGCGTCGGCGGGGAATACCTGTCGCGTGTGGCCGGGGGGGTTGCTGCCCCGGAGGAGAAGGGGGGAAGGGCGGACGGGCCGCCGCCACGCCAGGACGCCAGGTCGTTGGGCCTGGTGAGGGCTGGGGCGGGGGCGGTGACGTTGAGTCCGGCGAAGAAGAGGGGACGGGGAGTGGGGAGTGGGAGTGGGAGTGGGAGTGGGGAGGAGGATGTGGGGAAGGGGAGGAAGAGGGGGAGGTGGGAGACGGAGGTGGTGGTCGCTGAAGGCGACGAGGAGGAAGACGAGGTGGATTATTTCTTGGAGATGGGGACCGGGCGGATGGGGTTCAGTTCGGGGGAGAGTGACGGGTTGGAGATTGTATAGATAGCTGGGCTGGGGAGGGTTTGCTTTCTGCTTTCAGCATTATACCCCTGTACTCTTACGACGGCATGTTTGTATAGCGCATCCGGTATGCCTTATGTAGATATGAATAACGACTCTATGATTGATTCAGTGTCCTTTACTCTATAAGGTAGAACAGTGAAGTCTTCTGAGTGCGATTAGTATGTTTCCAGTATGGTAAGGTAAGCTCATACCAACGAAATATGTCTGGCATTGCCTACCCTACCTGATGCTGCTACTAACACTCGACTCTGCTAAGCTCTCAACATCTACAAAGACATCCATATCCCACTACCTCTGCAGTGATCCCTGCTTCTTACTCCATCAAAGACAGATACACAAGGCCAGACACATGCACATGCATCAACCCCTCCCACAACTCCCACCAGTCACCAACTTCATCATATCAGCTGTGGCCTTGTTCTCCTAGCCTCCGGTTTCAGATTCCGTCTCATGGTTGAAATAAAGTGCCTCTGCGGGATCCAAGATCAACATGATAGGGCCTGTAAAATATGGAGTCCAGCATGATGTGGGTTGGAGGAAGTTGCATCTAGACAGCTGCGGATGAGGTGGTGAATAGGGAAGTTGAGCCTGGTTGGCTTGATTAGGATTCCAACTATGCATGACACCGTTCTGCTGGAAGCATGGATGATCTCTGAATGATAGCTGCAGAATCACAGCACCTAGAACTGTGACAGAATCAGATCCAGGGTTTCGAGGGTGTGAGGATTGGGTGGCATCGAGGTGGAGCGACGTGGGATAGGATGTTCCGTTAGAAGTCGACTGCGGTTGTGTTCATCGGGGCGGATTCATGATTAGGAGGTTGAGGGCAGGATTGCTTTCCATATGTTGATGCTAGCTGTCAGATCAGGTTTTCCTGAGACAATGTGCTGGTGGGTGCTGCCTGCCGGAGTCGCATTCATTGCTTGATCGGTTCACGGCATTCCAATTTGGCTAAGTATAGGAGTTGGGTCCGACGTGCTCGTTTGTTGTTAGAGGTGTGTCAGACCATTCGGTGGATTGGGAAATGGAATGTGTCCCCCATGGATCCTGTCTGTTGGGAGGGGAACGATTACTCAGTTGTTGTAGCATCGTCATGATTATGTCGTGTGGCAAAGTTGACTCTCAGTGTGTTGATATCGAAACTGAATGGGGGGCGACGAACTCAGGGGACTGAGTAATCCCCGACGACCCTCTCTGCTGGAACAATAATCACTTGATCAATATCAATGCCAGATGGTCAACTTCTGAACGTGCTTCAGGGTTCTGCATAATAATATTAGACGTGAGAAGATGTTTGATGGTGGAGAGTACATAGAGTAGTAGGTAGTACGACGTATGTGGTCGGGGTTTCTTAAAGGGAATAGATCTGTGCGAACTGCACATGAACGATCAAGAACATCAGGCGAAGAAAGGAGGGTTTGACGGAGAAGATTTGGTTCAAGAAACAACCGACTCAAGCTTCAAGGAAAGACAATGTTTACCTCGTTCGACCCTGGGTGAACTGAAAGGCCTGTTGAATGTGGAGTAGAGCAACTAAATAACGGTAGAAGAGTAGACGATGGAGTGATACAAGTATAAAGAGTTCTGAACAACGACATGGGTGGAGGTATAGCTTTACCTCCTCTGACAACGTGCTACTTCAAGGTGTACCAAACGATGTCGGTGAATGGGAAGCCATGTGGCATACTCGAATGACAGGCTGCGATGAAATCACTGGCATGGCGTAGCATGATCGCTTTCTCAACTGTGACTTGATGCTTCATGATGCAGCAGTTCTTTTGCGCCAAGTCTGGACATGACTTGTGCGAGGCGAGATCGGTGTCGATAACACCATCAACTCAAGTCAAACGATAGCCATAAATTGACCGTAGTTCTAGTCAATGCACACCTTAGCGTCAATGTGTGTGAGCAAGTATCCAGAGGGCGGGACGAACCAAGGTCTCGGGCAGGCATAAGTGTCGGATCGGCAAGATCTCCAAACCTTAGGCAGTGGAAGATGTTCGTGGTGCATTATTACTGGGGTGTTCGTGGGATGAGAAAGCTGTCAAGCTATCAGATGCACACTTGTCCCGTTGTCCTGCATCTAGTATGAGATCTGCTCCGTCGTCCCTGCTGCTGGGTCCGGTCCAGCTTCTGCATCTTCGGACACCATGACCTCTCCATAGAGATTGATATAAGCTGTTGCGTTGGTGCTGTGCGGAGTTCGCATACTTCAGTAAGACTTAGATATTCGCGCCCAGACCAGAGGATACGACGCGTGGACGAGATAAAGATCAAGTTGGTGGCAGGATTTATACACCTAGTTGTATTCGCTGATCCTTGAACCCACCGTCCTTGCCGGCCGAGACCATCGTGTCAGCAACTTCAACAGTGCCCAAAGAAGAGCTGAAAGTCGATGCGCCAATGGCCGTTCATGGCTCTGTAATGCGTGAGAGATAACATATGTGTAGACTCGCGTGCCTAGAGAAAGGAGCCAGGGTGCAAGTAAACCCCGCACACTCATCCGGATTCCGCCCTATCCAAACAAAGCCTTGGGTCATCCTGTACGACCGGAATCGGATGGGTTACTGATCCTTCTCGAGTTCATCCTGCTTCCTTCCACTTCAGGCAGCGGTCAGCCAATGCGTGGACTGATATGACTTGCTGCTCAGCGCCTCGTGTAGCGTATCGCAAAGTGCGCCATGGCCTTAGTAGTGCGGCAGTGCGGTAGAGCTTTAGAACTAAAGCAGGATCCTTGTTGGGCATATGTTATCTTTGAGTCAGAGGTCTCTTCCTTAGTCGCTGCAGATATCAGGTCATATACCATTGGTGGCTCTACGTCAATAATGCGAGGATTTATAGTAAGATCTCTTGTGAGTTCCCAAGGCTTATGTGATTACCTAAGGTCAGGCCATGCTGACTGAGATGTGACCTGAAAATATATATGCTATATCGATCAAGAAGAGGATATGTCTTTCATTATTGTCTAGTAATCCAGACAGGCTGGTCTCGCTGTGTTTGTCAAGGTCTGTCCGATTTTATTCTCCGACCTAGAAACTGAAGCTGGTTTCTCAAATTTACTTGATTTGCCTGCACGATTCTATCTGTAGCATCTTATCAGCTGGAATATAGCGTCAACCTGCCGTGCCACCTACACATGACGCTCTTGGCGTATGCTACTGTGTTCACCAGCCACGAGGTCCACAATGTCTGCTTGACACCTCGTATCCAGTCTGCCAGTCATTTGTCTCTGGAGACTTGGTTAGATGAAGAAGGATGAAGCAGTTTCAAGTGTAGAACGCGTCTCTCTGAGTGGAAACAATCAAGCATGTCCCATTTCGAGAGTGGAGCAGAATAAGCAAAAGCGGATTCCAAAACCAATAAGCATTTCTGTTCTAGAGTTTAAGTAGTTGATATTAGGCAAGTCAAATTAAAGGCTGACATTGCGACTTGGTACTCTGTATATCTTGAACAATAACAATCCATTCGCCGTAATATCTATCAATAAAACACTGGTGCCTCGCCAGGCTGTATGCTCGCTGTAACGACGATGTAGCCGCCCTGTTGACAAAAGTCCGATCCTTCCCAAAACCCCAGTGTATGCGGACTCCTGTGGCTAGCCTCTAAAGACGTTATTGAAGTGATTCAAGAGCGACCTCCAAACCCGAAGAAATCCGTATCCGCGAGATAATTCCCTCCTCATGTTCAACAATTAATCATACACAAGAGCGCGAATGCAAGCATCATTCCACCTGCCTTGGAGTCCAGCTCAATCGACAAGACCGCTCACAAATCCTAGTTTCCCCCATGCATGCCCGAGCGCGTTCTGGCAGGCACTCGCCTGGCCGCCATCGCCAGGCAGGTTCCCAATGGCGCTCCTCAACCGGTTGAGAATCTCGGTCATTTCTTTCAGTCGAGATTTGACGAGGTTCTTGACCAACGCTCGTTCCTCGGCCGGCTCGAGTTCGTGCTTGCCGACGCAGATCTTGCTCGTCTGACAGGCGGCGATATAGCCTGTGGCCGACACGGCCAGACCTCCTTGGTCGCGGCCGAAGCGCTGTGTGAGCTCACCTAGGGTGCTCATCTCGCAATGGATGCCATACGCCCCGGCACCAGCCTGGTACAGCCCGACCACCTTCTCCGACAATACGGCAAACAGCAGGAGACAGCTGCTGTTACTCCGGCACGTTTCGCACTTCAGGACGTCAGAGCTTTGCCGGAGCGTTTCCTTTGCCAATGCCAGAATCTGATCGAAAGACAGGTCCAGAGAGTGACGTCTGCTACGTGGTGGGGTGTTCTGGGAGGTCGGCTTGGACGGCGTTTGGCCAGGTTGTACCGCCCTGAGGCCTGGAGAGTCCACTGAATGTGGGTGGGTCGTATGTAGGACCTTCTCGATGGTGGCAAGGTTTTGGAGGAGGGATAGATAATGGTTGCATTGGGTCGCATAGAGCTCGTGAGGTACACCGGTCGAAAAGGCATGATTCGAAGGCGTGGCCAACTGTGCCGGTCCGAACATCGAGCTGGTAGGCGTCATGAGCGGGATCTCGGGCAGGCAACTGGACGATCCCAAGGGGTCGGAAATAGGGGTCATCGACGACCCCATGCCGGAGGTACTGCAGTAGTCCCACCAGGAGGTGATGTCTTCCAACAACTGATCGGAGCTCTGATTCCCCTCGTCGAATTCAAGATCGCTTGGAGGACTGGACCTTGATGATGTCGAGCCGGGAGGATACTTTGGTTCGATGGATATCGGTACGGTTCCCATCCATGACGTTGGCGGGTACACGGTCTCCATCGGATCTTCGAATGTAGAGTGTGGATAGAAAGGATAAGTGGTATGCGGAGTGACGTTCCAGGGATGCTCGTGCCAGGGAATAGAAGTGGACGGAGGGCTGAGGAGTGATAGAGCTGCGCTCTGCTCCGCTGCAGTGAGCCCAAAGGTCGGGTCCAACGGCTGTGGTTTCTGTATTGGATCGAAGGTAGAATGCGCTTGAAGTGCAGCGACGGAGCTTCCTGCTTGCCTCTTCCTCACTGGCGGTGACGGTAGACTCGGTCGCTTGGCTGATTTGGCATTGCCACCGGCTGCTTTACTCCCGCTTCCCTTTGGCTTCCCCATCCGACGAGAGATGCCATAGACGCATGGGACGCCGTTATTCTCACAGCGGAAGCAGTTGGGTTTCTCTTGACCACATCTGACCTTGAGGCTATGACAGTTGTCGCAACTAGCCCGGTATTTGGGGACGCGTGGAGTGGCAGTCGGGCCTGGCGAGGCTTTTACAGTAGTCGAGGTGGCCATCGCGAGATGAAGGGTAAGAGCGATAAGGACTCAATGAAGTAGATACCGCTGGAATAGAAGGAAGAATACCGCCCTCTCAAGCGCCTGTTGCAGGAAGGAAAAGCGTAAAGAGAGAACTGAAGCCGATCGAGAAGGCCGTTCAGATATCTGAAGTTATCAACAGTGAAAAGTGAGGAAGCCGACGGGAAGGTAAAGACAATTCAGCATGATCAAGTTCGTCTAAGTGTCACGATTCTGATATGAAAGACGTAATAGATCAAGAGTCAATCAGAGGGTAGAAGTTAGCAAGGTCATCTGAATGATTAGTCTCTTGTGTAACAGATGAAAGGGGAATATTCAAGACGACGGACAGTCTATGATAAGGCCTTGGATCCTACATCCGGCCTGAAGGCAAAGTCCGTCACCGACTCCTTGGCCATGGCTTCTAAGAAATTCCAATACCAACTACAATCCTGTCAGCTGTGCCTATGGTCGAGAGGTGACACAAAGTCGCATGCTACTTGCATGACATGCTTGATGATATGCACCTTGCTTCCACACACAGCTTTGTGTGACTCTTCCGGCTTTTTTCTCTGGGTCCAAGCCTACGCTCACCACCATGGCTGACGGGGGGGATGCTTCCAGATTGTGGGCTCAACGTCAAACGATGCTGACGGATCCTTATCCCGCAGAACGCGTCAGTGAATGAGGGCTCAAGACAGCGGCTACCATTCAGCTCGGTACCTGATCGAAGGCAAAACGGAAAATTCAGGGACAGATCGACCTCCCGACGCAGGGCCGGACAATGGACCCTGTATCCGGTAAAAACAGCAGTTTACGAGTCGAGAGAAAAGTATATTGACTTCAGGAGGATAATGTAATGTACTTCCATTTAGACTCTAAGACGAGGACTGTAACACAACAAAGTCACCACCAATCAATGTACACACAGGATGCTGAATGTTACGTGCATACATATGTACGGACATCCGGGCATCTTTCGATACCAAACCATAGATCTGGGAAAAAGAAAGCCGATGGCAACACGAACGGTCCAAAGGTGGGCCCAATCGATTGCCGCAGACGCCTTTGAGGTCTGAATTCTGCATGAGCGGATCATCAAGTCATTGGTGTATGTGTAGTTGTACAGAAGCAGAGGCAGAGGCAACGGCAAGGCAGGGATGACAGAACCTGGCACCTCGGCTGTAACGGACGATCAATGATGACTAAGGTAAATGGAAAGTACTTCTATCCGCCCTACTTTTAGTAACTATTCCACCTAGGAGTACATAGGTGGAGAAAATAGGAGAAAATACGAGTGTTAACGGAGTCTGTTAACCTCGGCATCTAAGAGGATCAATATCCATCTTTCGGTGTATCATGAGAATACCATACCCACATTATTTTTTTTTTAAATGTAGGTATGTGAAGTGTAAGGACTCGTACACTAACTTTTTTGTTTGACTTTCGCATATCAACATCGACGCACGCTATTTAGATCCACATCCACAACGGACTGGCTCCCGCTCCGTCAGGACGCAGTAAGCTGCTAACTCCAGCTAAGCTCCAGCTAAGTCGAGGTACCGGCAGCCAGCGCGATTCTTGTTTCGATGACGAAGAGACTGGCGCCTGTTTTGAACTTACCCTGAACCTTACCGTCGGCTCTCTTTGTTTGGATTTGTACTCCGTACTCATTTTCCAGTTCGTATCTAGGTAGGCGAAGTACGGAGGGAGTAGGTAAGTTGGGCACCTTGTCCTGCTGCCCTGTACTAAGGCATATCGTATCATTTCTTACATGTATGTTTACATTGCATTGCTTGATAATGTGGCATCACGGTACCATAGTAAGGTAGTTACGCGTACTCGGTACAAATTACTGTGTGACGATGACCTGACCACCCTAAGCCTTACCTAGGTAAGGTGATTTCATCTCATCTGGTCTGCCTTGGACTTACCTTATGCAATGCACATTATTAATTCGATTGATGACTTTCCATGTTGTCTGTTGTCAAAACAGCTTCACGTTCATTGGCTACATAGTACCTACCTACATACCTTAAAATAACTCCACGTTGGATGGGAAGCTCGAACCCACCTTTCGGAGACATCTCTCTTATCCGAACCCATCATCCCGCGCATCCTCTTTTGGACCCCCACCGACGTTCAATATGAAGATGGCTTCAAGGGCAGATGCCTACCAAGGATTCCCCGTTTCTGTCTTGAGGCACATGCCATTCTCTCCTCTGAAAGAGATTCTCTGAAAGAGTTGTACTACATGGTACGAGCCTTGGTACTCGTACACCTCACCGTCTTTCTGGTGACGGTAATTGCCGTCACGCATCGAACGATGCCTGGCCCTGCTGACCAATGTTTTCAACGGCGTGAGAAGCTGCTGACCAAATGTCCTCAACGTCGTCAGATCGCAGAGAATAAGGGGGGCAAAGACCGTTCCTCTGTTGCTTTTGCTTGTTAGCTTACTCTCACCTCAAAGTATCTTAGCTTAGCTGAAGCTGCTTGGTTGTGCTTGGCTGTTCTACCTTATGCAACTGGATAGTAAGCCTTATCTTCCAGTAACAATAATTTGACACCGATGCGGTCCCTGCTTCTTGACCGCTATTATTCGTGGTAACGTCCGAAGCCGAGCATCAGCTTCCTTCCACTCCCTTTGGCTCCCGCCATTATCGCTCCTGGCACGTGGCTGCATGGCTTGCCTAGCTTTCCAGCCTCATCGTCGAGCTGGTGGTATACGATGACAGTACGGGACCCTGAGGCCGATCAATGCCTTTTGCATGGCCTACGGCAAGAGCTACTAAAGCCGACCCGCCTTGGCCAGGTGATCACCCCATCTGGAGTTTTGACACGAGCTGACGTCTGCTGCCATTGCTATATCAGCCTTTCACAACGTCGTCCTACACATGGGTACCTTGGTGTAGGCTCCACCATACCCCATGTCGGTTTCAAACGCGGCATGATTTCTCTGATTGGGCTCACTGACGAAAAACCTGCACCATGCCATGTATAGGGTCTAGTACACGTCGTGGGGTTACCCATTGTCCAAGATTGGCATCGTCTGGTTACTTGGCGTCTTCGGATAAGGCCGACTCAGGAGGTCTGGATGAGGGATAGCAGACTTTGTAAATCAACCAATCTTACATTTGACTACTGATACGAAGACATGATCGTACTCTCACACTGATACGAAGCTCAGTCCGCACATGACTCTAACTTTCTCACTATCTTCGTCAGGAGTCTACAGACGCGGTTGGGGAACGAAACTTGGTGGTAGTGAGCACGCAACAGGCAAGCTTGCATGAAGCTCTCAGGACCTTTCGGATACGAGCAACGCCCCACGAGTTTTGAGGAAAGAACACTCCTTGTTCATCAGCTCTCCTTCGTTCATATCCTACTCGCCTGTGGGAGCGAATGAACGGGCACCGGAGGATGATCCACAACTGTCAGAAGAAACGCCACATCCGTAAGAGGCCGAGCTCTGATCAATGTGCTTACGGGAGGATTAATCCTCCCAGCGCTGACGCATCCTTCATACCTTCGCATTACCGAATACCAGACAAGGCATAAACTTGTTCCCCAATCTCTGGTTCATAATCAAGGCCTCTATAAATGAGAGTCTACATGCTGCTCAGCCGCAGCCGCAGCCGCAGCCGCAGCCCACGCCTAGCTCAGCCAGATTCCCTCCATTCGTCTCTCGACCATGACGGCTCTATCAGTCTCGCGAGTAGGTATCAGAGTCAGAACTTGATGAAGCTTAATGCGTCATAAGCTGAAGCTGGCCATAACGCGTCCTCTTACTCTCACCCGTATTACCCGTATCAGGCAAGAAACGGATGGAAGTTGAGCCGGGTGAATCACTCGCTCATCGCTTCTTCATACCGGCACCACCGCGAGAGTCAATCTCCGTGCCGCTTTCTGGGCTTCTAGTGGTGTACACAGTGCAGAGAAACGGGACAAAGGTAAGTGCATACTTTTCTACAAAGGCACCGCAGTTGATATTCCGAGCATACAGGAACCCCGGCTCTCAATCCAACAGGACTGTGAACCTCACGGCATGTCGAGAATAACCTCGCCGAGTGTTAGATATCCTCAGAATCGGACGACTTTCCTTGATAATGTATACAACAACACCACGCAAGAGAACAACGTCTCAGATATAACACCTTGTCCTTCTATCTCTCTACATAGATGGTTAGTATTTGATTTCCGGTCGTACCACAAGCGGCTAATTAGCTTTTCGCGGGAACAGAGCGTCATGAACATTATGTTCGATGCTTCATGGTATGACCATAGGATCAACCAGCTGCTTTAGTCTCAGGCACCATTCTTCTCATGCAATTCTATCAGCCGCACGAGGGTATTCGATAACGGTACAGAACAAGCCTCGAGGTTTGATCCGACTTGGAGGGCAAGGTCAAGGCTTTTGTTGGCCCGTGCACCTCGACTCTCTCGTACTCATCCAGTCTGATAAGGGCCAGTTGGTATGTAGGCAACCTGGTAAAACGTAAGTGCCTTTGACACGGCAGATGGCAGAAAGCCTCACAACGCAAGAATGTTAACACATGCCACACCCTTGAACATCCGCAGCTTACGTCCTAGAGCCTGCAGCAAGCGCTTGTTTTTGCAAGTTAACATATCAGACGTAAACCCTGACATCTGAATGACTAGGTTCATACGACGCAGCGAGATGATACCGACAACGTGGAAGCGAGAACGACGATCCAGTATAAGAAATCCCTGCCAAGGTACCCTACCCACCAGAGGGGAGAAAGAGCGAGCAGATTAAGAATGAAACACCAGACACTCAGGATGAACAGTCTCAACACATTCACCGGTTCGGGGAACAAGATCGGAGACATCCATCCCGTTGGTAGATAAACGTCGGGGAAAGGGATCTGCACGAAGGTATCGAGGAAGACAGGATAAGATAGAGCTTGAACAGGGTGTGAAAAAGAAAAGGTTCGGGTGTGTCTCGCGTTGGATCCACAGTTACACTCAAACGTGGGCAAGCCACCGAGACAAGCGAGAACTCGACCTCCTTCGTGCTGCACGCCAGTCTCAAGATTGGATGAAGATGATAATAGATCTGACAACTCGGCCTTGTATCAGTCCGACTTGATAGAAGCCACTTTGGGAATCTGAAACGGCACATCCCCATGTCCATATTCTCAGCATGAACAAGCTGTTAACGTCATTACTATCCACGGCGGTCTTCCACTTGCTAGCAGTTTCTTACAGTATCTGCAACTTCATAGAGTCCGATGTCCAGTACTATTGCACTTCGTAGACTGGTATCATCTCTGAGACGGCTCCCCGACAGGTTCTGAGGGCAGGAGAGCTACTCGACAGAAGTCATGGCCGAGTAAAAACATCTCGGAGCACGGCATCTTGATTTGACCCTTTTCCTACCTAGGCAGATCTACGCAACAAGAAATTGCAATCAAGCCATCAGCCGCTGGAACGCCGGGCATGCTTCCGCCAAGGAGCCCCCTCTACCATGTCGCCCTCAACCTCAGTATCCTACATACAAGGCTGAACAACAACACTAGCCTTAGTCCCAACATCGGTCGTCCCTAACTCCATACCCGTACTATCAATAGATCCCAGTCGCTGATGCGGATGAAGCCTACATCCTACCTCCACAGCAGCGGGAGTTCTCCTCCTTCCGAACCGAGTCCGCGCAGACGACCCTCGGCCTTTCGGCCTTGACCCCAGGAGGCCCGCCAAGGGGGATGAGATACAAGTGTGCATGCCGGTATACCATCCAGAATCCCATCGCAACGCCTGAATCCAATCCGGAGCTTCTTGATTGTTCCGCAATCTTCCCGTCCCAGTTTGTCAGACATTTGTATGTCGCAGCCAACCGCTTCGCTCTCGCTTCCAGGTTCAAACTCTACCAATCATTGCCAGGAGATACGGGGTAGGCGTGCATAGGTGGGGAACACAAAGGCCCCAGCGCAAGCTGACAGTGCATGCTGTCAACCTTACCTAAACTCCGACGTCAGTAGGGAGATAGTTACACGTGGTATCAGCCTGGCGTCTTCTCGTCTTGTTGCCTTCCCCCGGTTCCTCTTATTGCATACTTTCGTGATGGCAGGATAAGGTAGGAAAAGAACGGTACCGTCAACTATCTCTCGTGTATATATACGCACTATGTACGAGTACCTCTACCCTACCTATCCAAAGCACACCATGACCCTTTCGCTTCGAAAGGTGTGTCTTCCTCATGACTCAAGAAAGCGAACGCGGACACCACACCCTGACGCAGAGCGAGATGCAAGACGTCCTTCTCCCGTCCCTGCGGCACCGCGCAGCGTAGCCCAGCACTGGCCCCTCGCCAACCAGCGGTCGTCATACACCACCCAAGCCCTCCACTTTAACCCAACAAGCCCTTCCATACCACAGCGGCCAAACCGACGCCCTTCCCCTGTCATTTCGTTCGCACGCATCGTTTCAAAAAAAGCCATCACCGCACTCCAGCAGACTCCGACTCGCCACGAAACTGAAGCCCCCAAACGGATCCGTCTCTCCCAGCCCGACTCCATCTCCAACACCATTTCTCGCCCCAGTTCCGACACCGATCCCAACTCCGACCTCGACACCGGCACCCGCACCAACATCCCACGACTCCGTCCCCACCGCATCGCCCCTCCATCCCGGCGTTGCTGACGTCCAAGTCTGCTGCGCCGTCGCGGCCCCAACGACCGGACTGAGCGCCAGGTCCGTGAACTCGCGGGCGAAATTCTCCGCCAGTTCCGGGTCGGTGACGAGCGGCTTGATGGGCGGCTCCAGCTCCCGCCGCTCCAGGGCCCGCCAATCGATCTTGCGGAAGAAGCGGTGATTCTTGATGGCCGCCATGTCCCTGGGCATGTTGGCGCCGAGGCGCTTGCCCGGTTCCTTGCGGAGCAGCCGGGTGAGCAGGTCTTTGGCGTCCGGGCCGAGGAAGTAAGGGAGGGCGAGTTTCTGGCGGGTGATTTTCTCTTGAATTTTGGCGTGGTTGTTGGCGGTGAAGGGCGGGGAGCCGGTCAGCAGGTCGTGGGCGAGCGCGCCGAGCGACCACCAGTCGACGGCGTGGCCGTACGGCCGGCCGAGGATGACTTCGGGCGCCATGTATTCGATCGTGCCGAGGATGGAGCTGCAGCGATCCGTCGACGAGGAGACGGCCACTTTGCTGAGGCCGAAGTCCGTGAGCAGGAGGTGGCCTTCGGAGTCAAGGAGGCAGTTTTCCGGCTTCAGGTCGCGGTAGACGACCCCGACGTTGTGGTGCAGGTGTTCGAGCGCCAGCACCATTTCCGCCATGTAGAAGGAAGCAACCGACTCCGGGAACATGCGCTCCATGGCCAGGTGGGTGAAGAGCTCGCCGCCCTGGGCGTATTCGAGGATCAGGTAGAGTTTCTCGTGGTCTTGAAAGGCGTAGTAGAGCTTGACGACGAAGGGGTGTCGGTTGACGCTTTCGAGGATGCTGCGCTCCGTCTTGGTCTGCTCGACCAGCTTCTTGTGCACCGTCAGCGAGGCTTTACGGAACTGTTTCTGCGCGTAGAGACGCCCCGTCGCGGTCTGCTTGACGAGCAGGACGGTGCCGTAGGTGCCTTTGCCGAGACAGCTGATGGGTTGGAAGTCGGAGGCGGTCATCTTGCGTGGTGGCAAGTCCCGGACGAGCCCGCCCTCCACCGAACCGTAGATGGGTTTCTGCCCTACATCCGGGCTGACGAAGTCGTGCTCGAGCGGGATTTCGTAGCTCGTCATCTCATTCGCATCCACATCGCTCATAGTCTCTGACGTCATGCTCGCGCTACTCGGTGTCTGCGAGCCAAGCTTACTCTTGGTGCGTACCATCGAAGACAATCTGTCACTTCCGGGACCGAGGTTCAGCGTATCGAGCTGTAGTCTCAGGGCGCTAATGCCACCACCTGATGCCGACGAAGGTCGTAGTCCCGGGCTGCTGGTAGAACTTGCGACGTCACCGAACCTAGGCACCAACCTCATCGAACCACTAGCAGTCGAACAATCGGAGTCATCGTCTCCAGAAGCGGCAGGCGTGAAGCCGCGCACGGTACTCATAGCCGGCGCGCCCTTCTTCATGCCTCGCTTCTTCTTCCTCGCTGCCCTCCCAGTAAGATGCTGTGCGTTTGCCGTAACACCCATCTGAATCGCCCTCCCGCCCAGTTCCGCTCGCGGGCCGTCTAGCGCGGCCGTGGTAAACCGCGGCGTGATGTTAACGGGAGGGGCGGCGTTACTCGGATATGGAGTCTGAGACGGCACGACTCCATCAACGACCATGGCCGCACTTCCATCTCCATCCTTGAACCCCTCTCCGCTCGCTCGTCCTCCATCACCCTGTAACCCTTGCACCGCACCCGTACATACTCTAGCTCCGCTTACCGACCCCGAAGCCACCCAGGTCTGTTCGCACGTGCCTTCTCCATTCCGATCGCTGGGGTTCGCCAAAGACGACCGAGTCAACCGCCGGATTGGCGCGGCGCCAGACGGCGTGAAATGCCTATCGCCGGCATCGAACGCAAACATCTCTACACAATGCGCGCGACACGAATATTGCGCCTCGGCGCATCGACAGCTCACTCTGTCTATCCCTCCTCATTAACTGACTATTGCCAGTCTTTCTCTCTCTTTCTTCCGAGAACTGCAACTTCTCACTGCTTAATGTTGAGTTAGTACCCTCCGTCCTACCCCCACGTCAGGGCTAGAGCGCTACGCTTACATCCAAAATTTAACTCTTCAAGGCCCTCTTTCTCTATCTCGAGTCCAAGTCCAAAAGTCAAGTTTACCGTCCGCCCAGTTCAGGACGGACCATTCGCCAGTAGCCACACACGTGCGCTGGACGTTCGTGGCGTTTGCGTGTTGACGGAGCCAATAATGACCAGTTCAAGGTCACAGCCGGCGGGCGCACTCCTCGTGCGACGGGTAGTGGGTGTAGAGCGGATTGTTGGAACGGGTGAGTAGCCCATAGATGTTGAAGATACTAGTGATTTTCTTTTTCTGATGATGCTTGATGCGATAAGGCGCACGGTGTCTATTGTGCGTGGTGATGGTGGTGGTGAGAGTGATCTCGTTCTCGACTAGAATAATCGGGTCAGAAGATCGAACTGGAAAACTGGGAACTTTCGTTGTTTGCAGGCGGGCGGATGCGGCTGAGGCGCTAGTGCTACGCTACTCGTACTCGTACAAGGGTAGATCAAGCCACTGAGCCTTGGTTCTACAGTCACGACGGGAGGAACTCCATGAGGTGGACGGGTCATAACATTATCATTTACAACTCGTACAACGGCGTAACGTTACATGAACAGTGCCTCAGAATCGGAGAATACACAAGGAAACATCAACTGCTCGATACTGACGTCATCAAGCCTATACATCACCTCTAGGCATCAAAAGCAAATCGATATCGACATCAAACACCACCTCCTCAAGCGACCACCAGGCAGTTCGGACAACGACCGAGCCTCTTACCCTGTTTCTCCACTATGGCAATGAATACATTGCCACAAATCCTCCGCGTCAGCGAAACCGGTCCCTTCCAAATCCTCACACCATCCCACTCAGACCCACCGTCCTCCTCCTTGCCTTTTTCCCTTTTCTTTACATTCACTTGACCCGCCCTGGCTTCGCTCCCCGGGTGAGGTGAACGGCAGGGCCCGAAGAAACAACATGCCTCACATGTTGCAGGTCGCCTACTTCCACGACTAGGATGGCGGGTTGACGATCGCGGTTGGAGCGTTGGGTAGCACGAATCGCCGCAGTGTGGGGCTTCAGCTATTAGGGCTACAAGAGCGAGGCTCGGTTCGAATCTGCGAACGCGAGCGCGCGGTTCCGGTGCTGAATGGGAGATGCGAGGGGGGAACTTAGGGCGGATTGATTAATTGGTCGCCACTCACCACATCCCAGATCAGGTCGCACTTCTAGGTCTTTTCATCAGGTGCTGATATCAACGTGCTGCTTCTGTTGCGGACTGGTTCTGGTCAGATGTGCTGGTAAAAGGAAAGATTGAAGGACGTCGGGGCGCGCAAGGGGTGGGTTTCCTGCGATGCGGCAAGGCGGCAAGTGTGCTGTTCTGGATGTTGGGCCGGAGATGGTTCCGACCAGCAAGGGGGGTGGGCGCTGCTTGGGGCAAGATGCCGATACCGACGATCTGGAGGTTGGGATGTGTGATCCGGCGAGAGATTGTGGGGAATTGGTAGGTAGCCTGTTCCGGTGCAGAGGTCGAGGATTAGTAGGGGCAGTGGGCGGTCTCGTCGTTGCTGCTGCTACGGCGGGGCCGTTGCGGATCATAGCGTTGGCGCGGGAGGATGATGCTTGTTAGATGAGTGGTGTAGCTTTTACTGTTTTGGGTCTGTTTGTAGTGCGGGTGTTAGTTTCGTGTATTTGGTTAACGGTGTGCTGTAGGGTTAGAGAGAAAGAATCAAAGCTCGGAACCAAATCGCCACGTCGATAGAGTATATCCACATCTTCGAATGCTTGATTTCCTAGAACGTATCGTGGTGGAGATTCCTCTGCCTCGCTCCTCGCATCGTCTCGGCAGAAGGAACTCGCCATCCAGTCCCTGTCGGTCTGGTCTTGCTTTGCGCAGGTGCCGGTGCTGGTGCTTGGGCAGGGGGGTGTGCTAGCGCTATGGCGTGTTGAAGTCGATGTATCAAGAAGAGCTGATAGGAAGCTTTTAGGTTGGACGATATATGCCTGGATCTGATTTCCGGACTTCGGACACAAACTTCAAAGATATTTTGCATTGATGGGTAGAAGACTTCGCTGGTCACTCTTCATCGGTGGAGCCGCATCACTCTCACTGGTTTGTTGCGACCTCGATTGCAAACATACAAGAATACTACGACCAGGATATATTCAATACTTCGTAGCTATTTCAGACCGCCCAACTCTAGCCTCTAACCAACTGATCTGATTCCTGATCTTAACTACCTGCTGCTGCTGTCACAACTCAATGATGCCGCAACATGAAAGTCTTCATTTGGTGAAGACAACCAGAAAGTCTTCGATATGGGTGCAAGAACCGAAGAGTCGTTCCTTGGGTTAGAGCAACAATGGTACTGTTTGCTTAACACTGGGCATAGCATGAACTAGATGGCTCCTGCGTTGGGGCGGCAAGCCCGGACAAATGACCGCTAAGGGCTCCCGAGAACGAACATGTCCCATACTGTCTATTTGGCACGATTTACAACCAAACACCAGGATCATACACTACAGGCATTCGACCCACAAAGGCCAGTCCAATTGTGAGTTTAGTTGAATGTTCATGCCCGCTGAATTGCGAACCAGATCATCACTGATAGAAGTAAACACATCGTAGAGTGTACTGATTAAGGACCTGACCCCCCGACCGAAGCCCGCAACCAGACTCAGTAACTCAAAAAGGTCGTTCGAGACCAGTCGTCAAGATTCGAGAAATCATACCTCATGGCTTGTTCTCCACGCAGGTGTCTATACCCGTCCAGGAAACGGCCACAGTCGCATACTCGCTTCATCATCTCCTTTTCCACCAAGCCAATGGAGATTCGACCGTCATCATTCAAGCCTTCCAATAATGAATCCAAGTTGAAATGTGGGGATATCCAAGGGTCTCCTTCCTTGAGCCGTCTATACGTCAGGAGTTCAGTCTCCACTGCGGCCGAAAGTACTGCCAAACCTGTATCGCCACCGAAATAGTGTACACGTGGTCCTTGACAGGTGGGACCGTCATCGTCACTCTTATAACGAATGTCTTCGCAACTAGAAGGCATCTGTCCAGTCTGCCATTGGGACTCTGAGCGCCGAAGAATGTGGCGAAATATCTCCCAGCCCATTCTGGCCATTTTGGACCAGTTCTCGACAAAACTTGAAGGGACACGGTCAGCCAGTTCGGCTGGCTTCAGCTTTGCATGGTCGCATTCCATCTCATTCAGCATGTTGACTTCATCGCCATGGAACAAAGCAGATATAGAGAAATCTGCCGTCTCCCGAGGGTCCGCTCCTTCCCTAAGCATAGCAAGTAAGACAGCGAGCATGCCAAACAAATCCTCATCTTCTTTACCGAACTGGGCGAGCGCGAACGTAACCAGGACGATGTTATGTAATGGCAGCAGTTCCATCTTCAGCCCGCAGGATACACAATGTTTCACAAACAAGCCGCTCGGGATTTGAGCTATGCCCTTTACCTCACCGATGCTTTTAGCGTAGCGGCAAAGCTCGTCCAGACAGTGGCAGATGGTCTTGGCTGAGGTGTGACAAAATTTGTGCTTCCATGTGAACGGAACACGAGGATTGCCGGCAGCTAAAAGGGCTTGGATGCAGTTAGAGTCCGCATCCCATCGTCCGCAGATGTCAATCTCTTCCCCAGGAAATCGTTTCTCATCTCTTAGACTACCGTCGACTGCCCCAGGGGTAATAGATGTATGGGCCTTTAGGATACCTAGTAGAAGATTGTCGAAGGCAGTATGACCAAGGTTGTTCAAGCTTGATGGACGAAACCTCAAGTCCACATTCCGCGCAAACAGAATGGCTCGCAGCACAGTACAGCAGGCATCTGAGCCGTTCAGATATGTAGTTGCGAAATGGACCGGATTGAGGTTCCCTACTTTCTCCTTGGCTGTCTCGTCTTCCGAGTCCCCTAGCCTGTCATCAAACTCCAAGAGCAATTCGGTATTGCGTGCCATAATCGCAAAGCCGTAAGCTTCTTCCAGAAGTTCATCACCTTGAGCTTCGGCTGCCTTGACTATTTGTGGTACTGCGATGGGAAGATCTTTTGCTTTGATATTACTAAAGTCATTAGTAGCAAGACTATCAAGAAGTATTGTCTGATAAGACGGTTCTTGCCAAGAGCTGGGCCAAGGCATCCATGACGCTTCTTCAAGGGGGTATGGACTAGGATCTGGTGTTGGACTTCGATCTGGTGTTGGAGTTCGAGACCGACAAGAATGGTACAGGTCGGTGTCAGGGTAGTGAATACTCCAGTGACAAAGTGGTGATGGCTCAAGCGTTATAGGATTGTCACGTTCCGGGAAGTCTCGCTCATCATTTGTCGCTTCCACTTCCGGCCTAGGCGTACTCGAGGTAGGTGCAGGGCTGATTGCTGGGAAGACATTCAACCTCAGACTTTCGGCGTCCCAGTTCCTGGGGCCACGTCCCCAAGACTTGGCAGTCTTGAAACCGTAAATCCAGAACTGATATAGCCACTTCGACATCAGTCTTATTTACACTATCAGCGGTGAGACTTCATGAGTAATGTGGGCCTCATCCTTACATTTTCTCTTCATTCTGCATAGAAAGCAGTAATTCCCGAAACCGACCTTCAACGAACATGTGAGCTCGATCGACAGTTGCTTTCATATTCTGAACTCGGCTTATAGGCGACGGCGCATTATTAGTGGAAAGGACGTTGTCGCTGGCCGGTGTGACAACTACCACGTCACTCGGAGTCGATATTGACATGGGAGAGGGTGCAGGAATGCCCGGGCTTTGAACAATTAACTGCATGGTTCCGTATGGCATGTTCCAATTTAGGAAACTATAGAGTCAGTGCCGACTGGACAAGTTCCGCATTAGGGATCGGGGAAGAAAACTTACATGCTATTGCTAAGCAGAAAGGAGGAACCGGATAGGATTCTGAACTCTTCTGGTCGGGCTGGTGTAGTACGTCTACTGACAATATCACGCCTCATTTCGTCCTTCAAGTGTCGTCGTAGCTTCCTCTCCTCGACGTCTTTGCCTTGACGCTGGTTTCGAAAGATGGTGGTCTTGCCTGCTGCAGCCCTTGTTCGACGAATTGCGCACAAAGCCGCTTTCTGGGAAGTAGAGAGGTTTTTCTTCAGTTTCCATTTCCTGGCGACGTGATACTTGTACGAAGATTCCCTAGGGAGAATGAGGCTTGCTCAGCGCCGTTCTGACACCACTGAGTATGAATGTAGGACTCACGAAGTAACGAAGCCATATTCAGCCTTCACCATCTCCATCACATCAGTAAGCTTCCGGTCTTGCTCGAGATACAACTGCTCGATGACAGGTTTCAGAACGTCCCATTTCTGCTCGAATTGCAAATCAGCCGGAAGCTGCACTCGCACCCGACCGTCGTCATCATCTGATTGCATGAACGGCTCCATCGTGAGATGCAGAGTAGGAGCACGGAGGAGATTGAAAAGTGAAGCGCGAAGAGATTGAAAACTACATGTATCTTGCGGAGTCTGGGTGGGTTAAGAGACAGAGTAAAGACGGGAGTGGAGCCCATTTTGTAGCCGCAGTACCTTCCACTTACTGCCTGTCTCGAAGGTGGGACTTCGTAGCCTTGAAGGCTTAAAGCCTCGCCAAACTTACAAAGGGAGAGCAGCAACTGAGCGTAGAGGATTAAACTGACTCGCATGCTGCAGTGTAAGTGTAACAATGCCAGACACGTGCACCGGATTGTGAGCCTCATACCACAACCGGAAGGGGATCAGCCAACCTCAGGAAAGACAAAGGTAAGTCTAGCCTCGATTGGATCGGATCGCCAGTAACAGGCACTATAGTACCTTAATCCAGCCTATAAACCTGCTGTGGCAAGCTGAACAAAAGTGCATCGGCCAATGGCTTTAAGGTACCGTTAATCACACCTGCAGTAAGGTCATTCATTAGCGAGGTCGATCATTCTTACCGTTGATGTTGGTGCGATTCATCAGGACTACCCTAAGTGAAGACGCTCCCATCTGACCCTCCTGCGTGTTATTTGAAACGAAGACATGCCAGCCTGTATGCATAAGATTCAGGCAAACTATGGTCGGATCAGAGAGACCACCCAGGCGCTCGCACCAACCGTTGTGCTTAGGATTCAGGGAGCTGGCCGCCTTCTTCCTCGATGATGTAGTAGTCTCCCGTGTACGAATGTACACACACCTAGGCCTATATAAGCCCAACTCGGACCTGCCAAATCAAAATGAAATCGAGCAGTCCCTCAGACCTTGCTCCGACTCTTCCTACCAGACATCTTCAACCCTTTGAGCCTGTTGCTTGATCTCGCATCGCTGTTGGTTGTTACGAATAGGGTCATGTCTCCCAAGACCAACAAACCGAGTGCTGGCTTGCCGCAAGGGTTAGGTGCACTCTCTTATCTGCCGTCCCTACTGACCACCTCTCCTTCGACTCTCGTAACTCATGCTGACTGTTCGTATCTAGGCTTCAAGAGGCTGTCAAAGTAGAAAGCTCACCGGCTTCCAGTGAGCAGTTCCTCCCACCCGGCTCGGGTTCCTCGGCAGGTCACCGATTGAGTGACGTCGACCACGATGCTCAGTGTTGCTAATCGTAGATTGCCCGTATAGAGCAGGATGCCTCAGCTCTGCGTCAAGGGACAGACACAAAGCAGTCTCCCAGTTGCCCATACCACAACGCATTCATACAAATGCTTCCCAGTTCCTACCGTCATACCCAGGGCTTGAGTCCGATGGACCGCTTCCTTGCCGAAGGGCCCTCGGAGCAATCCGCCCTTCATATTCGAGCGGATACTGGGACACTATCCACATCGCGGGAATGCACCTGCTACACGAGGATGGCAGGTCAATCGCCCAGACAACACTAAGACGACAGCTGGTACAGATAGATCGGAAATTATCCTCGATACTTTGTTGTGCTCTTTATTCTTGACGGTGCTTTCTTAATGCAACGCGTTCCTAATTTATATGGCTGTTGCTTGAGTCTGAGCTATGCTGACCGGAGCTCTATCGACCTGCCAATCTCGCGCTCTGGAAGTTTTTGGCTTTTGCGATAATATCATGTCCTATTAGTCGATTGTTGTTCCTTAGTGATGAATACCCTGGAACTGGGGGACCCGAACTTCATACCTTCTAAGCGCTGTGCCAGGAGTCTACGGCAGATCAAGTGAAGTTGGCTATCCTCCTTACTTGACGGGCCGAAGCGAAGCGAGCGCCGAGACCTTGCCGTAGACTACCTTGTGGCTTTCCTTCATCCCCTTTCTCACCACCCCACATCCTTCCATCACACACAATCTCCTCCCTCCAACCACCCACTCCCGCCCCCACCCTAACATACCACCAACCTACACCTACACCGCCACACCTCCCACTCTCGACATCGCTCACTCCAAGTCGCTTCATCGAACAATGCCAGCCTACACACAATCGTCATCTGCACCAGCAAAAGCGACTGGGCCGAGCCAAACTGTCAACGACCCAGATGCCAAGCGGGCGCGAAACGCACTTAGGCCGAGGCCAGATGTCAGAAATGATGGCGGACCAAAATAATTAAAGCGACAACAACACCTTCCTATTCTCTAGTAGATTGGATAATAACAGTTCATAAAGAGCTCTAACAATCCATTCTGTGATGAGTAACACTTAAGAGTAATACAGGTTACTTGTATCAAGTCAAGATATCCCTCTCTTCGCATTGTAAACATGTTTTGTTGTCTGTTGTCGCTTATTGTTCTGCCACGACCTCTGACATGAAGCCTCGGGCCAACCGCCTTTTCACCGACACCAACAGAACCGACAGAGACGATGGATTGACGAACTAGCCCACCTAACCAAAGCATCACGATCACTTATTCCTCTCTCGACCCCATCGCCAAACAAAGTACGAGTAACCCCCCTCGCCGCGTCCAAGGCCGCGCTGAAGTCTGAAGCTGCGAGACCAACATGTCTTCCCCAGTTCCTGCTACTGTACCCCAAATCGCACCGAACCACATCCTCCTCCATCCAACCCTTCCCTTCCCTTCCTTCCCTTCCCGGCCACCCCACCGCGCCCGTAGAAGGCCCTCCCCCCTCCTCTGGACCCCGCCCCGTATCCGCGCTCGAAAGACATCTCGCCCCCCTCCCAATCCAAAGCGCGCATCCCCCCTCTCCAAGACAAAGGCCTGGGCTGTCCCCGGGCGTGAAAGGTCATGATTTCGATCCGCGCGTCACGGCGCTCGCAATCCTCCGCCGCTGCGGCGTCATTGGGGACGGAGACTTTGCTTTGCTTGGGGGGAGGAGCTATTGCGGGGCTGTTTTTCGGAGGGGGGATTAGGCAGGATGGATGGGGCGGATTTTGAGTATGATGAGATTGGGTTCGAGGGCGAGTGGTTGAAAGTGCGATTGGCGAAGGGGGAGCGGCGTGGATGCTTGAGATGGGTAGAGCGTTGAAGAGCCGCGGGTGGCGTTTTGAGGGCGTCTGGTAGATAGATATCCCGATGCAGGTCTTGAGGTAGCTGAATGTGTGTACTAGGTATGATACTTCAAGACATCGGAATGCAGAGATACCAGCAATATGGCCTCGTCATTCCGGCCATGTTTCAGCTCCGCTTGTTAAGCTATACATATGGCTTAGGTTTACGGTGTCATAATCAACGGTGGCACAACAAGAGATGTGTCTATCCTGTGCTGACATCTTCATTTGTATATATTATTTCTAGATTACTCGCACGCGACGGTGATTTCTAGGTCCCTCGCCTCTCCTCTGATCCCCAGCCAGCCAGTGCTGAGGCGCCAATCCAATCGAACAGATAAGGAAAAGATGTGAAGTATACGGAAAATGCAGCCGTATCGGTTGGCCAGTAATGCCTATCTTACAAGATTCCTTCTTTCGTTCTTTCAATCTGTTTTCCCTTTCTGGTCATAACCATTCTAGAGCTGGAACAGTAGCGCCAACATCCCACCCACAGCACCGCTGACCATGAGGCTGGGTGACATCGCACTGGCGGCACCCGTGAACAGGACCACGCCGCTGCTTGTGGTGGCGGTTGGGTTACCCGTACCCTGGGCGGCGTAGGCGCTAGCCAGCGTCGTGGGGCCGTACGCTGTCGGAGCATTGGCTCCGGAGGCACCGACAGCTGCGGCTGCGGCAGTGGGGGAGGTGGGAGAGGCAGGAGCGCTCGATGGGCTTCCGGCTGCAAGGCTCACGACCGCCGTGGTTCCAGCTGCTGCTTGTGTGATGAATTGAACTTGAGGTACTGTCACGACGCTGGAGATGACAGTTGTCGTGGATGAGGATGGGATAGCTGCGCCGGAACTGGCGCCGTTCGTGAAGGTGCACGGCACAGTGACGGTCTGCTGAACGTAGATTGTCGTCACGGGTACGTTGACTGCAGGGGCTGTGGTCAAGGGCGCGGCGGCACTGCCCTGGGTGGCTCCTGCAACGTTTGAAGAACTCGGGGTAGCAGCAGCAGGGACTGGCGCCAGGGTGATTGAGCTGGGCATGGCGGTGATGATTGCTGGGTTTTGCTTGATGTGGTTGGCGCAAATGCCTGCGAGGTAGCTCAATGCAGACTGAACCTCCGTATCAGCACCCCATGATTGAATGCAGCCGATGACGTTGGTGGTAAAGTTTGATTGGGCGCAGTAGCAGGACGCGTCGGCGTTGTCAGCGCAGCCGGTGCTGAAGATCCAGGTGTTCAGACACTTGGGCAGGACCGATGGATACGCGGCCGGAGGGGCCGGAGCAGATGATGGCTGCACAGGACTAGCCGGGGCGGAGCTTGACGGTGTTGACGGAGCTGAAGATGGCTGCGCAGGACTGGCCGGGCTTGAGCCTGCAGGTACCGATTGAGCGGGATATGACTGCGCAGGACTAGCCGGGCTTGAGCCTGCAGGTACCGACGGAGCGGCAGATGACTGCTCTGGACTAGCCGGGCTCGAACTCGCAGGTAATCCCGGAGCGGCAGATGACTGCCCTGGGCTAGCTGGGCTTGAACTCGCAGGTGATCCCGGAGCGACTGACGAAGCTGGTGAAGAGGACCCGCCCGTCGCTTGCGGTACAGCAGATGTAGAGCTTGCAATACACTTCGTACAGATAGTGGAAGTGGAAGTAATGAGCACCGTTGATACAGTCTGGGTGGTCAAGACTGCCTCCTTGGTGCCGGATGTGACTGTAGTTGTGACTGGACAAGTCGTCACGGAGGTAACGACACTATGAACTCCAATTAGACTCTGTAATAGATGAACGAAGCGCAAGCCAGGACAACTTACATGACAGTGGTAATACTCTCCTGAATAGGTGCCGACGAGCTTCCACCCACTGGTACCGCTATGGTACTTGAGGAGGATCCAGTAACGGGGGCCGAGCTTTCTCCAGATGCAGGCACCGAGCTTAATGGTTGTGGAGCTGAGGAGGCGGGTGTTGTTGAAGGGCCAGATTCTGGTGCAGAAGACGCAGACTCTGGCGACGCTGGTGCAGAAGAGCCTGGTGCAGAAGAGCCTGGTGCGGAAGAGCCTTGTGCAGAAGAGGCAGACTCTGGTGACGCTGGGGCAGAAGAAGCAGGGGCAGACGATGCCGGTGCGGAAGCCCCTGGTGAGGAGCCCGCTGGAGCAGAGCTACCTGTAACAGAAGCAACAGGGCATACGGTGGTGCTGACAGCGACAATAGAAGTGACGACTTGAGTAGAGTGGGCCGGGCAGTTAGTGACAGTCGCGGCGCAGCTTGTGATTGTGGAAACAATGGTGCTGAACACGGTAGATGTGGTCATCGGGGTACCGTTTGAAAATGAAGTCGAACCTTCGGCCTGTGAGTCTGAGCTCTGAGTAATAGGCGAAGCTACTTCAGAAGAGGATGGACCGGCGGACGTGATGATTGCCGTGACACTGGGCCTACTAGTTATCAGCTAAAGGTGATAAGCAAGGGTATATTTTGAGGTAACTCACAGGGATGGCGATGCTTGAGACACGGGGCTTGCAGGAGGTGAGCTTGATTCGGCCGGAGCAGAACTTGATCCTGCAGAAGCGGGACTTGACTCGGCAGGGGCAGAACTTGATCCTGCTGGAGCGGAACCCGACTCAGCAGGCGAAGAACTCGACCCGGTAGGAGAGGAACTTGGCTGAATAGGCGCCGTGGACGGTGCAGGCGCTGTGGAACTTGGTCCAGCAGGAGCGGACGAGACAGGGCAAACGGTGGTGCCAACAGAAATGAGAGAGGTAACGACCTGGGGGGTCGATTTGGCAGGGCAATTTGTGACCTCTGGTGCGCAGCTTGTCACGGTGAACACAGAAGTGCTGAAGATGGTCGACGTAGTCATTGGAACACCGGCACTTTCAGATTCGGGGCTGGCAGGTGTCGAGGATCCCAATGTCGTTGACAGATTTCCATTCTGTGAGCTCTGGGCAACAGCACTTGTCGTAGTGGGAGGCGCGGTACTTGCTTGTGATTCGGGCTGGGGAGTGCTGCTGGCATGCTTCACGGTTGCGGAGGCCGTACTGCAGTCGAAGCCGATGCTGTGAACACCAACGTCACAGCTGTTGTGCTTTGAGTCGTCCGGTAACTTGAAAGTGACCGAGGTGGCGCCGCCGCACTGTGTGTTCTCGACCGTAGAGCCAGCGGCAGAGCAGGAGCTTCGATGTTTGCAGGTAGATCCATCTTGCATCCCGTACAAGAAATCGAGCTCGGTGTCAACCGACACGGATACTTGCATGTGCGTGATGGAGAAGGATTTGTCTGAACCACAGGAGATTTTGGGACTGCTCTGCGCCTTGGTGGAAACAGAGCCCGCAATGCATTTGCTCTAAACCGACCTCAGCATACAGTTTTCTTATGATGTAGTGATAGGCCTACCTGAATGTTCCGTGTACGAAGGATGTTTCGTTTTCCAAACGAATCCTTGCAGCTGAATCCAGAGAACGAGAAGCCACCATAGTTGCTGAAAGAACCTTGGGATAAACCGCTCCAGTTGAAGCCACCTTGCTGTTCGGTGGTGCAGACATTATCGGTATTGGCAGGGGAAGAGTAAGATTTGGCGTTGGTAAAGCCCTAGCAATAGTGTGTGAGCGTGAGGTCCTCTAGACATTGGAAGGGTCTATACAGTAGCTGCAGCCTGCTGAACAGCCAGGCCGAAAGCGAGTAAAACAGACGCTGCTGTTGACTTCATCGTGGAGACGTTCTCACTAGAGTAGTGACGCAGATGGTGATCAGGTAGTCAATATGCGTTGAGATGAGATAGAAGCGAATGTTGTTGATCAAACAGATCGTAGGCACAACGGGAAGATAAAGATAGGAGCTGCTGGTAACGAGCAGAGAAGCGAATGACTCTGCTCACAATGTATGTAGACGCAGACAAGAGAAAGGAGCACGATGATAAAGATGCAGAGCAAAGTCTGCGCCGTAAGTGGGTCATCATGAACATATATGGAAAATCGCAGCAGAAGGCCGGCACTTGCTCTCTCCCCTGAACTCCGTTCGCTCTCGACCAGTCGGATGTGCGAGAAACGTTGACAGCAAGGTATTTGTCCGACACAGCATCAAGATACTATCCTATAGGCGCGCGTTGTTTCCAACAAAAGGCACGTAGGGCCAAAGCAAAAGGGATCTACCAGTCTCGGAGGGTTGGACATGGCAGCCAAGTTGGGCCAACGGCACTGTCTTGAAACGTGGAACTCGGAGGCCCCTCAAGCGCTAATGCAGGAACCGACCACATAAGCTTTCGTGTTGTCGGGAAGATGCCAACAATTCAAACAAGTGGGCCGCTCAGTTCCAAAGAAAAGGGGATGCTGCACCAAACGAGCGAAAATTGATGGGGCAATGCGCGTAGACTCTGCTCCTGTTGGATCGATGATGCACATGCTAACTCAGACGCTGGTTGTGGTCTCTGCGAATCATTCATAGCGACTCGCCATGCAAGCTAAAAGCGGAACATCTGAAACGCGCGACTGTTGGAGGCAAAGAAGCCAATGACGAAGAGATCGAGCATTTTCGCCCTCATCAACGGGAAACCCAGTCTTTAGTCCTCCAACCAGACCATGGAGTCCAGTGTGATTGATTCAGCTCTATGTAGCATTCAATGCATGAGCTGAAAGAGATGCTGTGAGAAGAGCAAGGAATTGCGCATCACCATAAGATACAGATACCTTTGTAACCGGATCGAGAATTTTCCGTTCTGCGAACTTGATCCTGACTAATGAAGACCCTGTTTAACCCCAATTGTCCTTAGCCTGGCCTATTCCCGGAGAATTGCTATTCTTGTCGTCAATGTCTTGCTTACCTTACAGGATATGGACACAGCGGGTGGATAGCTGCATAAAAGATTACCACCAGTTTAGATCAAGTCCAGGATGACACTGACAGATTTTGTATGAGAGCGGAGTTTTTACAGGGCTAATTTAGAGGATTTCCCATATGCAGCTATCCACCCGCTGTGTCCATATCCTGTACGCAGCCGCTGTCGTTTTGCCATCTCTCGCCGATCGGCAGCCTGCAATTTCCGGTGCATGATGTACCTCCACGAACTCGGCCTAAGGTAATCCATAGACATCAACCTCAAACTGAAAAATGGGCCAGACATGCCGATTTGGGCTTCTTGATCAACCTTCCGCTGAGCGTGCAGCCGCTTACGTGCGCTATCTGAGTGTGATACTTTCCAGGTTCGTCGCGGAACTTTGTCTCATAGGATGGGTTACATGCAAAGTCCGGACGGCAAGAAGTGCTTGTGCAACCGGAGCCGATTATGGACCAAATAGGTGCAAGTGACCTGGTTCAAGCCGCCAAGGACAAGGAAAAGAACTGAACACCCAAGACGTGTGCCGATACTCTTACGATTAACTTACATCCCGTCGTGAACATCGTGAACATCGTTCCACGCTACGAGACAGTGCAACTCTCTTGGGAGTGGAGAGGCGCGTTGCTCGGCGCATGTGCTGCCCGTCGTTGTCTCCTTTCATGACGCCCTTCCGCTGCTGGACGCCTTCGAGACCTCCAACTCCAGTGCCCAAAACTAGTCTGCGGATAAACACCCACCTCCCTGACTTCCACCTCTACGTGTTGTGAGCGGGCTGCGAATGCGATGCCGCAGATGCCGAAGGCTCACCAGCCGTCTTCTTCATTTCTTCATTCCCTGGTGCCGTCCCGTGACGCATGCCGCTCGTGACCTCCTCCATCGACACTCCTTCTGGGGCCGTCGTCGTTGGAGGCTGCATGTGAGGATCGGAAGCAATGTCCCTCTCGAGGACAGCTATCTCCTCTTCGTTGAGGAGGCGTTCTTTCTCAAGGCGGACTTCTTTGCCACGCTTATGGCAATACCAGAAGACAAAGAGGAGGACTGTCAAGATGATTGTTAGTGCCGTCCATAAGAAATCATGGGACAACTGCTTACGGAAGAGTGCAAGAGACCATAGCACATTCATTCCCATGAATGCTGGGAACCTCATCTTGAGGAAGTTCATGATCGCCCGGAGCATGCCCGCTACTGCCCCCGGTTTCGTGACCAGATCCTTCAGACTCGGCACCTTCATCTTCCAACCCATCTTCGAGGCCAAGCCTGCCGCCGGTTCTGCATACTTCGCGCTGACGCCATGCCTCTCTGCGGCAGCTGCCAACATCTCCGGTCCGAGGGTCTGGGTCATCTTACTAGGCAGTTGCTCGATGAGCTTCTGCAAGAATGAGGGTAGGTGAGAGTAGGCGGTTTGGAGCTGATTCTCGGAGTTTGTGAGTAGCGATTCGAGATCATCGTAAGCGGTTGGGACGCCATTGACCAAGTCTTTGAGAACAAGAGTGAACTTGTGCAGGAGCTCCTGCGACTCTTTCGAGATGGAAAATACGCGGTTATTGACGGCT
The DNA here is from genome assembly GCA_025617375.2 of Acarospora socialis. Lineage (NCBI taxonomy): Eukaryota > Fungi > Ascomycota > Lecanoromycetes > Acarosporales > Acarosporaceae > Acarospora > Acarospora socialis. The sequence continues at coordinate 3,747,486 of JAMYGW020000001.1, read as the reverse complement.
GCCAGATTGAGCTGCTCGAGGATGTTGGTCATATCCTCTTCTTCCTTGGCGGCTGTAAAGGAAGTCAGCTTGACAGCTTAGACTAACCTTCCATCAACTCGGACCTACCCTCATGTGGCGTGACGACGCCATCCTCATTGACGGGCGCGTCCTCTGTCTTAATCCCTTCCGCCACGCTGTGTAGGTCGACGGCGGTAGTGTTTTGGGCCTTTCTCTTTCTATCCCTGCTATCACGTCGTAAGAAACTCCATGTCATCGGCCATTTCTCACTCTTAGCCTTCTCTTTACCTTTCCCTTCCTTCACTGGAGGATCATCTTCATCTGGCGTATCTGGTATGTCTGGTAGAGGCGTATTTCGAGCATCGTGCATCAATGCGAGCTGCGCATTGTTTCCGTGGCTTTCGCCCGCTACAGGAAGTTGATGTGGTCGCTCCGGTAGAGGAGGTGGTGTGCCCTCGGAGGCAATGCGCTGGAGGAATTCCTCATCTTCTTCCGTCAAGACAGGTATCTCGGACTTCACTTCTGGCGGCGGATGATGCTTTCGCGACAGCTTGTGATTAAAGTATTCCATCATTTTGGCGGCTGATGGATTTGTGTTGCAGTTAGAGTATAGGTCTTGTGATAATAGAAGGTAATACGAGTAGAGGGAAGTCGCATTACTTGTAGTAGTATTGTAGGATGACGAGGGAGTCTTGTGTTTGGCGGGGTCTAAGTTCCAAGAATCTGTGGCTTCCAGATCCACCTTATCGTTGTGCACGTCATTGCGCCGCCACACGCTAGCTGTCAATCACATGCATCAAGCTCGGTAAACCTTCACGTTGTCCCAAGTCTGAGGGACCGAGATTCTCAACCACAGGGAGTTGTTGATTTCGATGTGACGTTTATGCTTGGCTCAGCTGGTCTTGATCATCGACTGAGGTTTTTATGGCCAAGAGCCAATGCTTCAGCGTACTTCCTCAAGATATGATTGCGACTGTCAGCTAGGCAAACCTTGTCTTTTCCTTCTTGTCTTTGCTCGAAATGTGCCCTTTGAAATGGGGCATTCTGGCAAACACGTCATCATTATCAATTGCTCTGCATTGGAAGTATCGAACCGTCAGGAACGTATCCCCAAGTGATGATGTTCTTGAGATATTTCCCTATGCCTTGCCAAGTCTATTGGTTGTCAAAAAGAGAAAACCGTGACATCCGTTAGAGGTGTAAGGTATTGGCGTTGATGCCGTGTACTACCTTTGCCATCATGTTCAGAGTTCTCGTGTGCCTGGTTTAGAAAGCCTTGTTTGGTCTTCACCACCGCCAGCGTGATGTCTTGTCGAATATAATCAGTGTGGTTTGCAGTTCAGCGTGCGGATACTCCACCATTATACTCGCAAGTGGTTTTATGCTGCACAAAGACGACAGACCACTGGACAGGCTGGAGTGCTCCGTTGTGGCCTTGAGGCAGTCACCAATGTACCGTTGTTAACACTACACTATGGCGTACCCCGTTATACTAAGCGTGTTGGTTTGCCTGTCAGTGAATATTGGTCTGTTTTTGAGATATAACCTTCCGCCCCTCCTAAACTTGGAACAATATCCTTTCAACCACGCTATTGCCCTGGAGTCCTGTAAGTACGACGTGCTCCATGTGTTCTACCATCATCATTGGGTGGTGATGCTCATCTTGTTTACATTTGCTAACGGTTGCCACAGCCGCTAGGTTTCAATTAACAAAGGTGGCTCCATCATATCTTTCTCCGGTTCTCCTCACGTGAGTACCGCTCGACGATCACGTAGGGGTACTACCTTCCTCGTTTCCCCCGGTGGCTCCTATCACTTGACAAGTCATCCAACCCAGCATTTCGAATCCTTGAGAAACTGCCCCCAGAGACTCGCCGCTCGGACGATACTCCAGATTTTGCCAAACATCAATCAGCGCTACGTAAGGTATCGAAGACTGTGTGCCTTCTGAAAAGAATTCGTGAAGGCACAACTGACTCTACTCATAGCAGCATGCCGCCTTCCACGACAACGTCCGCTTCCAAGCGCAAGCAATCATCGAAGTCACACAAGGCAAAGCATACCAAAGGCGGTGCTTCCGTGAAGTCCTCTCCAAGATTCAACGTCCCATACTTCGCTCATGATGCGCTCGACCCGAACATTTATCCAGCTAGTAAGTCAAGCTCCTGGAGGGTCCTCCTAGAGTTATGGAGCAGCTACCCTTGGCAAACACCGCTGGGATGCCTCTGTTCAGATATAGCTAGATGCAACCGGCTGACAATCTCCTGTTGCTATTGTAGGCGTTCGCCAGCCGGTCGGAGGTCCTTGTCCTACCAACAAAAAAACTCAACGAGACGAGGAGGATTTTGAAGGTACACTGGCAGACAGCTCCTCAGACGATGGTAACCTCCCTGAGCCATTGGTAAGTGGGTCAGGCTTCCAAGTACATGGGGGTCTTGCGCATTGGAGCTCTTCAAACCGCGGCCATCGTTCATCACAAGTGAGAGTGGAACAATCAAGTTGAGTCATTTATAGTCGAGGAGTCCCAAGGAGTGTCAAGGCCGAGAACTCCAGGTGTTCGGTTCCAGTCCGTTGGGTGCACCCCGTTGGTGCACCCTGACCGGCTCTTCCTCCAGAACCTTCCCTGCCGGTCACAGACTAGATGCTCTCCGGCACCGGGAGGGCTCTTGCATTGGCACCACTCCTAGCTAATGATTCTCGCGTAATCCATTGCACACAATTGCTCCAAGTTCAGCCTTCTAGATTACTCAGGATACTAACCATCTCGGTGTAGCAGCATGGTGCCAGCAGCACCAAGAAACCAAAGTTCGCGGCAACCCCCAGCACGCCTGGGTATAGGAAGGTCCGTGTCGAAGGAGGACGTTCTGCGATGCCAAAGAAAGTGGTGTGGGACTTGGACTCCGATGATGAGATCATTGTCAAGATGAAGCAGGAGAGATACACGGACAAGGAGGTAGTCGAGCGTCTAATCAAAGAAGGTCGCACGAAATACCATCACAAAACAATTAGCTCCCGTTGGGTCCGTCTTAAGCGGGTCCTGGCAGCACGCGAGGACGAGTTGTTGGATGCACAGCTCACTGATTGGCACGAGGGAGATGTAAGTATCGTCATGAAGTCTGCATGCGGCTCTTTAATAACCCTATATAGGACGATTTGCTTCTTGATGCCATCACGGCCGCCGATCGGGAGGTTTACCAGCGCAAGCAGAAGGTCGCGGAAGAAAAATGGAAGGTCGTCGCAGAGTACCTCAAAGCATCGAAGCCTACCACGAATTACTCCCAAAACGCGTGCCGTAATCGCTTCGAAGCTCTCGAAAATGATACGGCTACCATACCCCCGGAGCTCGCCGATTTTCCGGAGAAATGTCGCGTTCAGCGTACAGCGGTGGAAGAAACGTATGCACTACGTTTTGGTGGACCCCGTCAACAGCACAATGTCTCGACAATTGAGGGAATTCGTGGCACTGGCGAGGATGACAACACGGCTGCCATACCGAAGAGGGGCATAGGCAATTCGAAGACCGCAGCAAATGCTCATGGAAAGGCTCATGCCGCTCAACTATTTCGGAGTACCTCCTCAAGTGGCGCCAAGTACCACTCAATGCACGAGGATATGACTTCTACAGAGAACGACAGTGGAGCGGACGATGAGGAGGAATCGGATGTCAGTCTCAAAGCATCTCCGGGCGTCGGGTCATCACGGAAACACCAGGACGGCCACAAGTCCAGATTGGCCAGGGCTGCAGTTTCCACTATCCCTAAACCAATGGCTTCTACGGACGGTCGTGTTCGAGGGAACATTGGAGCGGCTACTACCCCACAGCACAACATAAACGTCACTTCGAACGTTGGAACTGTGAAGGCGCATCCAAAACGGGTTGCGCTTTTTGCACACGCTACTAGTGAAAAGTTGAACGACTCCCCATGATCAGCCGGATCGCTCCATGTATCGCATTCCTCGCTGCACTTTAGCCGGAGATACCTACCTAGGATACAATCAAGAAGCGACTCGGGGAGTTATTCACAGCTTTACCAATACTCACTTTCGGCTCAACAACCATGCGAACTCCATCGTCCGAGGCCGTAAGCGGAATAGTGAACTCTGTTGGCGACACTAGTTTGCGATCTTACTCCTTTCATCTCTTCACGACTTTTCAGCTTTCTTGAGGGCGGTGACACAATCGTTAGGCAACTATCGAAGGCTGCCAATTCCACCACAACAGCTCTTCACTCCTTTAGTGCAGTTATACTTGCTGGTTTCGATCCAACTTCACACATCTTCATTGTGTAACAGTCTCTACTGCCCCAGCCTTTCCCTGGCGGATTCCGTCTGCTCAGTTCAGAGGTCGAAGAAGCAAAGCATTGATTTTCTCTAAATCTCATGTGGAAACGTAATGGGCAAACCGCTCGACTGCATTACGCAGATCTTGCTCGGCGCCTATGTCTCTGCCTTGAGTCCTTACACGTGCCTATTATCCAAATGCGAAGGATTGTACTTGCAGTACAGCAAGACAAAAGCACAGACTGCTAGGAATGTTCGGCTTGGATTAGCCTAGCACTTTAATTAGACCTTTAACACGACATTGGTGCCGTACTACTCCCAGACTGAGATTTAATACGGTATTGGGAGCTCAGGTAATTAGTCAACCTCTGTGGCTGATGCAACGACAGTTGGACTAGATACTCGTATGAATTCAGCAGATTGTGCTTCCTCTAATCATCCATGTCCTGCATATATTCTAATTCTGCTGGTCCCACCTCAAGTAGTCCGAATACCCTACCTCTCTATCCTCGAACGGTCCATAAAACCGACTACGATCATACGGCGTGAGAGGCTTTCCCGACTTCAACCTGTCCACCAGATCCGGATTACTGATGAAGTAGCGCCCAAAGAGCAAGGCGTCGTATCTTCCGGACTCGATCACGCCCCAGCAATTGGTATCGTTCCAGCCGCCGGCGGAAAAGAAAGGCGTCGAGCCGAAGATGGTGCGGAAGCTGCTCAGGTCGACGTTGAGAAGGCCCCAGGATTTGAGGAACTTGTCTTTTTCGGCATAGCTGATGAATTGCTCGTAGCGCTGAATGGACGGTATTAGAGCATGGGTCGAACGAGTGATGTTCTGAGCCTCTTGCGAGGTTGACGCACAGTGGTAGGGGTGAGTGGACTTACTGGCTCGATGAAACTGACGTACGACAGCCTTGCATGTGCGTCCTTCAACTGCCTGCAAAGATACGACCAGGTCTCGACTCTCTGCTCCCCGCGAGCTTGGTTGAAGAGTCCGAAAGGAGAGAGCCGAATCGCCAGGTTCTCTTCTCCAACCGTCTCAGCAAGCTCGTCCATCAGCTCCAGGACGAACCGGCATCGTTTCTCGGGCGACCCGCCATACTCGTCCGTCCTCTTGTTGATGTTAGAGCTGAGGAACTGTTCCGGAAGGTACCCGTTCCCGGCATGGAGCTCCACTCCGTCAAACCCAATCTCCATGGCGGTCCGGGCCACACTGCAGTAGTCCTGAATCGTCTGCTTGAGATGGGCCAGCGACAGTTCGATGGGCGGATGGTCGGCGTACCGCACCCTCTCGGTCGACGCAACCGGCGGATGCGAGTACAGCTCGTCGGGCGAGTCCCAGACCGAAGCGGACGCCGAGACGGCAGGTGAGCCGGTCATCTGCGGGATGGTGGCTCGCCCCGCGTGCCAGAGCTGGCAGTAGATGACGCCGCCTTTCGCGTGCACGGCGTCGACGACCTTCTTCCAGCCCGCGGCTTGCTCCGGGAGCCAGAGGCCCGGGACGCCGGGCATGCCATTGCTCTTCGGGGGAGGACAAAGTTAGCGAAGTGCGCTTGTGCCGCCAGTGAGGTGAAGGTCGTGTGGATACCTCCAGTGACGGCGGGATGCCCTCTGATATCAGCAGCCCTCCGTCCGTGGTTCGCTGCCGGTAGTATTCCACCATCATGTCATCCGGATACCAGATCCGGTTGGGTTTCTCCGCCGTGCTCTCTGGGCTGAGCGGCGTGCCCCGATTCCTCGTTAGGGGAGCGAATATCACGCGATGCTTCAGTCGGATTTTCCCATTGGCTATGTCCAACGGCTGGAAGAGCTTGGACTCGTGCCCTTTTGGGACGGTCATCTTGATGGGGACTTGGCTTTCCTTGACGGTTCTTTCTCAGAAATGGGGTGTGCCGCTATTGATTAGGAAAGAGATGAATCTGTGCCGTGTACAAGCTCAATGGGCGACTGGACGGTCGTTGGGCTAAGGCACGACCACACCCCGTAGCTCTGGACCACATTGGCCACTCCATTTGCGTGATAGTGTGAGGGGAAGGAAGCATCGCAAACACGCCACATGTCATTAGTTTGATACAACGTGCCGACCGTTCTGGCGGTCTAGGTATGGAAGATGAGGCACTGCGGCTCTGGAAGGCGATATTCCGCAGGTATGGGCTAACTTCTGTGTACAACCACCAAATTAAGGTACAGTACTAGTCAGTTAGTGTTTACCTGCCCTAATTGGTAGCCCAACAAGTAGATACACTCTACTCTCAATGAATTTCCATAGTTTAGATGTCAATAAAAGAGTGCGTCGCATGAAACAGCTTGAGGTCAAGAAGATATAACTGAGTCTATAGAATTTTCACTTTAAAGTATCATGTTTTGGCTGATTTGTTAAGATATGTGTCGTTGATTTGGGATCGGTAAACACTAACCGACCATTACTGTATCTGCAGGCCATGCTACAGCCCCTGTAGCGCACCAGTCAAAGTCCTGAGGGAGTGTTTAGAGTAATGTTGCGGATAACTGTCGAGTACTCCGTATGTGCAGGGCCCTTCAAGTTTAGGTCCTACTCTTACAGGTTGAATATCTCCTGTGAGTGATGTGACGAGAGAAATTTCAGGAGAATGTATGAGTTGTGACGGAGGGACCCATACTCTTACTCTCAGAGTGAGCGTTTAAGGGGTTGTCGTGAGAGTGCTGAAATATCTAACAGGTAGGATGTCCTAGGTACGGAGTAGAGTACCTTACATAAGTCCATACTCGTACTCTGGTGTAGGTACTCGTACCTTAACAATACTATAAACGGATGGAAGTTACCTTTACGAAGTACAGCGTCACAAGACGTATGGTGGCGTAGGCTATCGAAGACTCAATCTTTCTTTCTCCGCGCATCTAGAAAAGTCAAATGGTATGCATGAAAGGTTATGTGATACCAGATATTGGTTAGTCAATACGGTACACGAGACCTCCATCCTGTCCCCTCCTTCTGTTTCTCGCGCTCCTCTCGGTCCCTGCTACCGGTGGTGGCTTGTTGGGAGAGCCCACATCCCTTTTCATTGCTTCGTATACATGCGGAGTACTGTTAAATCATTATTGTTTCATTCTCATTCCCTCATGCGCCTCGGTACGAAACTAACGTACGCATAGCTCGATCACTTCTGGCTTACACCAGACCCTAGAGTTCCAGCTTAGGATGATAATGCGAACAAATCTAGTGGATAGGCAAGGGAGGCAAAGGTCCAACCACACCCTGCCAAGCAAATCCAACAGGTACCGCTCAGCTTCAAGCCCTCGTGGACGCTTTGACAGCGGGTTACCGAAGAATGGCGCATCCCACGATACCGAACCTTGGCTCTGGGAAAGGGAACTGGAGCTCCGCCTCCCATCAAAATGCAGACTAGGAATATTGCTATTTGCTCACATACACATGGAGATTTTCCGAGAGGCGACCACATAAAATATGTCTTCTGGTCCTCCGGTATGCTGCATTGTCTGAGGAGCACAAGGTGGTGAGTTGTTAAAACGACAAGAACACCACCACCATCCTTATGTCAGACTCCAAGGGCGGCCTAGCTCCGCCTCCAGGCGTGATACCGAATTTCGAGCATCCACAGGATGTTCTGAGGACGGTGAACCTAGTCACTCAGGCATTGTCCATCTCCATTGTTTCTGTCTTCGTCGTGATGCGAATGTATGCCAGGTATCGTATCGCGCGCGCATACCGGCCCGATGACTGTGAGTGATTTCCCAGACTCCTCGTCACTCGACAGAAAGCACTTTTGTTCGCTGATATCTTCAAGATGCTTGTGTCATTGCATGGGTAGTGAACCCACGCCCCGCGAAACTCGGGGCGACAGAAGTCTGATCACGGCGAGAATAGGTTCTGTTCCTTGGATATTGCACCTGTGGAATCGTTAGTACGTCCTACGCTTTCAACCTCGCAGCTCCACGGTTTTTTTTTTGTGCTAACGGATCCTCCTTGTCTTTACTGTAGTGAGCCAACATGGGGGAGGTTATCACCAGTGGGAAGTCCAAGAGCGCGAGGTCGTATCATTCCTTCAGGTGAAAACTCCCAAGCGTTGCGATAGATCGAACTAAACTGACCGTTCCGCCCCAGACTGCATATGTCTCCACGCTTTTCTACGCTCCGATGGCATTCTTTGTGAAAGTGGCTCTTCTTTTCATATTGGTCTCGGTCTTCGCCCCTTATAAGAAGACCGTAAAGCTCATATACCTCCTCCTGGCCCTCTTGTTGGCATACTACATCCCCGCCCTCATCATCAAAATCCGAATATGCATGCCGATCTCGACTTACTGGACGAGGGATGGCCGTGGCAGCTGCCTCAACCAAGGTGCCGTCATCACGTCCGATTCCATCATGAGCGTGATCAGCGACTTGTCCATTCTGATCTTGCCTTTCCCGTTGACATGGTCGCTTCAGATGGCCACGAAAAAGAAACTCAAAGTAATGGCCCTTCTCGGCGCCGGAGGACTTGCTACCGCATTCAGTATCTATCGACTATGGATGATCGTTGTGTCCGGAGCTTCACCGGACCAGACGATCATCTTCATTCGAGTCATTCTTTCGGGGTACGTCGAGCATATTCGTGTCAACTGCCTTCCGCCGCGTTGAAGCTAACCCAAGTGATTCTCTTCAGCAACGCCGAAGCCGGCATCGGCATCATTTGCGCTTGTCTTCCGGCCATCTCGGCTCTGCTCACTACTACCAACGTGGAGCGCTCGTCGCGGAGAAAAGATCAGAGCGGCACCGATCACGAGCTGAGCAAGATGCGACATTCCAAAAAGTCCGGCACCCGATTGCAGTCGGGCGACCACAAACTCGATCCCGACGAGGCCTTCTTGGTCTCGCACGCCCAGGGCGACCCGGAGATCGAGACCTCCATCAAGGGCGACGCCGATTCCCGCTCCCAGCGCGAGATGTGCCCCGTCAACGCCAACGGGATCATGAAGACTGTTGACGTCTCTCACACTGTCGTGTTTACTAATTAGCGCCGGACTCGCGGGACGGACGTATATCCTGCGGATCTGGGCGATGAAGTGTTTGGTGTTTAGATACCGTGGGTTTTCCGGGGTTGTGTTTATTGGCCAGGCTACATAAAGCGTACCCACATACTGTGTTGATTGTATTTTAATGTTGCGGGCACTAGTCGCCCAAACCGCGCGCCATATAGAGCGCTTAGGCCCTGACCAAGGCATTCAGGCAGGTACTTCTTATACCTTCGCGATGCGATAATATTCTGGTGGTGCTTGAATGGCACATCTTACGTGATGAGATGGAGGACCTGATTGAATACCCGTAGCTACGGTTGCGCGAGGTTTTTCAGTCCCAGCACCACGGAGTACGCATTTTGATCATTTTGGGGGTGAGGTGACCGACGGCTACTTCATTTGTCTGATGATGTATGTGGCAGAAAGTCCATGGCCGCAATGAACTCTTTGAGGATTGTCTCTACGGCTACGAGTAGAGGCTTCAGACCTAAAAGTCCTGGATAGCACGTGGTTCGTTAGTCTTCTTCTGGTTTGCCCTAATCATGTCACCTTATCCGATGCGGGGGATCGCCGAGGCTACAGGTCAGAGGTCGTGGCAGAGCAATAATAAGCAGCGATCTACAACAGATTATACTCATAATACACAGAAATAAGCAGTTTTACTCAGTATAGGCTTACGTATTACTCTCCATTATCACTATTGATCACAGTTTGAAGCCCTCAAAACTCGGGGCTTGTTTATCGTCTTAAATCTACTAGAGGTGTTGTGGTCGCTTAATTATTTTCCAGCCAAGCGTCCCGCAATGCACCCCACGGTACCTTAAGGTAACCCTCTTCAAGGATCATATATGTACGAAACCAAATGCGGAGACTTGCCGTGTCCGACCCCGCTATAATGGAATCCTTCAAGATTGAGGAGCTCGCCCGAGTTCAAAAGGTTCTCTCTTCCTCTCCATTGCAGCAATTCAATCACCCAGGAAATTTTACAAGCAATATCACACCATGGCGAGCAACGGCACCAGTGATGGGACACCTCATTTCGACATCCCCAAAGAATGCAAGGCAGGTGTGGTCGTCAACGAGGGACCTGACTTCCATGTAGAGGTGCAAATGGTGCCCGTTCCCGAGCCTGGTATGTTGCCCATCATCTCGCGGCCTTGAAAAACCCTGCAAATTGGATTGAAAACAGTTGCTCCAGTGTCGTAGCTAAGAGGTACGCTCCCAGGACCCGATGAAGTACTCCTGAAGCTCAACGCAACCGGCATCTGCTACTCCGATCTCCACTTCATGATGAACGACATAGCTCTACCACCAATGTCCCATTTCGGTGTCCGCTCTCCAGGTCACGAGGGTGCGGGAGTCGTGGTTAAGATCGGGTCGAACGTTACGAACTGGAAGGTCGGCGATCGAGGCGGGTACAAGCCGGTTTATGATACATGTGGGAATTGTGAAATGTGCTGGGGGGATAAGGAGGCGTATTGCAAGGGAGCCATCTTCACTGGACTGGTCAAGACAGGTGAGTTGGGATTGGAGTCCAACATGCCGCTGAGTCACGAAACCCTACTCAGAGGGAACCGTCAGCAACCCACTGGATGACCGTGAAGTAGTAACTTAGGAGAAACCTGTAGAAGGGCTGGCTCTCTTCAGGGCTATTAATGCGGCTCAAGGACGTTGACACGAAAGCACGATATACTAATCCGTGATTTTCTAGGATCTTACCAACAATACGTGGTATCACCTGCACGCTACACATCACCCATCCCAGATGGAGTCGATGACTTCATTGCGGGGCCGATCATGTGTTCTGCCAGCACAGTATACCGTTCACTGGTCGAGTCTAAACTGCAGCCGGGCGAATGGGTCGTCTTCCCTGGTGGAGGAGGTGGCGTCGGAATCCAAGGCGTGCAGCTGGCAAAAGCAATGGGACTTCGGCCTATTGCCATTGACACCGGTGCCGAGAAGAAAGAACTCTGCATGAAGATGGGTGCCGAAGCCTTCTTCGATTTCAAAGAGTCGAAAGATGTAGCAGCGGAGGTGGTCAAGATCGCGGACGGAGTGGGCGCGCACGGCGTTATCGTCACGGCGCCGAATGCGTATAACAGCGCAATTGGCTTTGTGGGAGATCGCGTTGGTGCGAAAATCATGTGTATCGGGTTGCGTAAGCCATCTCACATCCACCTCTCTTGCTCTCAAATACCGAATCCTTCCCTCCGTTACACACCCCTCGACCCTTACTAATCCAATCCCTACCATACAGCACCGGCCGGCACCACAACCATCGGCACCGACCCCTCTTTCTTCGCTTTCAAGAACTTAACCATCTCCGGTACACTCGTCGGCAACATGAAAGATACGGCGCGAGCATTAGACTTTGCGAAACGAGGACTTTTGAAGCCTATCTATACAGTCTATCCCATCGATAAACTGCCAGAGGCGGTGGAGAAGCTGAAAAGGGGAGAGATCGCAGGAAGGGCGGTTGTAGATTTCAACGCTTGAAGGGAAGGAACTAGGGAGCGGAAGGAAGACAGAGATCGAGAAGATGGATGGGCCAGGGGAGGGTGAGGGAAATGTATACGTAAGGTGGTGTTCGCGTAGCCAGTCTAGCATTCGTGATATCGCGCAATGGCTCTTCACAGGTAGAGTGTAGTGTATGGGTTCGACGCGTCATCTAAAATACTGAGTCAAAAATGGCACTGCGCGTCACAACTTATTACGAGTCTTTTCTTTGGAGGTTGCCCTAAACTCCTAAGAAGTACCTTTGTAGCTCGCTCGCTAAAGGCCGTTCCTCAGCGCAACTGAGGGTTACGTCAGCGAGGCAACGTGTTTACAATTTCAGGCATCAGTTGATTACGATGACTTTCGGAAGACTCAACGAATCAATCCTTGGTTTCACGAAAGTCAATGCAGTATCTTGCCCAATCATAACTGCTTGATTGAGCCAGCGATGAGTCACATGATCGCCTTGCGCGGCAGGCTACGCGCTTGCGCGTAATCCCTCTATTTAAGAATCTCACATCCCCCGCCAACTTCTTCTTCCTTCCCCACGCTTCTTAGAGCCCGCCGAAACACCACCGCCAGAATCTCACCAGCAGGTTCTCGCGCCAAGCCCTCGTCAGGACCATTCTTCTTTCTTCGTCGAGGGAATCCTTTCCTCGACTTGGAGGAGGAGATCGTCCTGGAAGGCTTCCGGAGCTCCCACATGCAACGTGCGTGCGCAGCGTCAATTTAGCCAACTACCCAACGCTCATTACGAAGTATCCGTCGGGATACCTTCTGCCTAACTTTCGCGTTGCCCTCGGTTACTTACATACGACGGCATCTGACAAGACTCACCCTCGACTTCGAGCATGATGTTCAAACGTTCTTTCGCTTCAAAGGATCGCGCGGGCAAGGCGGTGAAGCCGAGCAAGAGGTCGTACAACGAGCATGCGAAGGCGAAGCTGCAGGACAAGTTGAACAGTCCGCCAGTTGGGAGGTGAGTTTGAGTGGGGAGATAATTTGAGAGTCCTAACGATAGATTTGGCACAGTACCCTGACCAGCCCCATCATCACATTGGTGGTGGGTCGTGAGCAACGTCTTTTCGCTGCTCATGAGGATGTTCTATCCTTGTCGCCCTTCTTCGTGGCTGCGCTTCGAGGCCAGTTCTTCGAAAGTTCCACGAAACAGGTCCAGCTTCCAGATGAGTGCGTCTATTACTTTCACTGCAAGTTAGCGACAAGCGTGTGCTTATAATATTCTCTCAGAGAACCCGAAGTCTTCTCCTGTGTCCTCGAATATCTCTACAAGGGTGACTATTACCCTCGTTTGTTGCACAACAAGCGCCGAAACTGTTGGGAGCTCGAGGACGCCCAGGATCTACAAAACATTGGTGGTCGCGGATCGGTGGAGTCTACAATCTGCCATTCCGGTGTGGGTGGCGTCCTCTTGAAGGTAAATGATCCGCCCTCGTAAGGCAGACTACGGATGCTAATCTTGACTACGCAGGATACTGTCATCTACTGCACGGTCAGACTGCACATACGTTCCATAGACATGTAGGAGGCTAATAATTGACACAGGCCGAGAAGTTCGGCTTGGACGAGCTCAAGCGCCTTGCTCTTCGTAAGCAAGGATTGCAGAGTGGAATCCAAGTCGACGTGATCTTACGATCTGCTCGGTTCGCGTACGAGAACACTCCGGACACGGACTCCCGGCTACGCGCTCATTACCTCGCCCTTATCATCAGAAGTCGCAAGATCTTCAAGAGGAGTGGAACCATGCAGACAGAGATGGAGATTGGTGGAAGCAAACTGTTTTTCGTAAGTTTCTAATTACCTCTGGCCTACCGATGAACTCAGTGTTGATTGGCTCTTAGGATCTGTTCGTCGCGATGTGTAATCATATTGATGATATCGTGGACATCACGTGCGTCCCGCCCTTTCTGTCACCGAACGCTGTTCATCATACTTACTGTTCATCGTGTCACAAAGTAACAACCGATCTCCCAAGACCATCTAAATTGACTACACAGACCGACGAGAACAGAGAGTACACGAGAGAGCTCGGAGCTTAAATCCAAGATTGGAGAAGAATCGCAAACCAGATTGTGCGGGAACAGGAAAGATTCAGGAAGAAGGCTGCCGAGCTGCTATTGCTTTACCGCGAAAACACTCTACTCCACTTCTTTCAACACACCCCTTTACGAGGTCGGCCAGAACCCCAGCTTTTTGGTTCCTTTGTTACCGGAAACGACACTCTCTACTCTTCGCACCTTAATGCTCCACCTACGGCTTCCCCGCGTTGCGAATATTCATGTCTTGCTTTCTCTCTTTAAACTTTCCTCTGGTCAGGAAAAGATCGTACCTCGCTCCTTTCTGGATTGGATGGACAAGGTTGTATGTCTGGCATGGGGAAGCTCCGTAGCAAAGAGAGTGTCTTGATGGCTTTCTCTGCTCTGGATTGGAGACCGGTGATGGATGGATGTTAGTTGTAGGGCGATGGTGTGAGAAATTGATCTGTTGGCCACCTCAACCGATGCGCTGCTATGCTGTGCCGTGACGCTGATGTTGTTGTGATTGCTCATAACATATTCCAAAAGTAACCATACCAGTAGATCTCTCCACCCATTTTGAACCGTCTCCACTCTAGGCTTGCACGCTTTTAGTTGCCGCAGACGAAAATTTCCGTGCATTCTCTTACTGCCTACAAGGGGGAGATATGAACGTTTCTCGGACAAGGTGACCAATTGAAAGCATACGCGCAGTATCTAAGTCTTGAGTACGAACGCGAACACCACTCCGGCTGTTATTCTCTCTGCAACAATACCATGGCCCCCATCAACCCCAGCATCGCCGTCTTGAGCCACGGATGCTCGCTCAGCAGGATCGTGACGTAGCCCACAAACGGTATATACCCAACCACGCTCCCGATCACATCCCTCGCCCGATCCAGATAGTCCTGCCCGCGCGCATACAGCTCCGTATCGTCGGCTGAGTTATTATCCCCCTTCGTCAGCAGCCGCAGCGGCTTGTTCCTAGACACGTAGAACGCAGAATCATCAGCCCCTATGCCCCCAACAACACTCTACACCCTTCCCCTCACACCACATCCCCTAAACTGCCTCCCCAGCAGCGACAGAGGTAGAACACGACACTCACCCTCCCCCAAACCGCCTCACGACCCGATGCACGATGGGGATATCCTTCCCCTTGACATTATAAACCACGACCTCGCCGATCTGCGTCTCGCGCCCCCGGTTCCAGAGGAATAACAGGTCGCCGCGCCAGAAGGCCGGCTCCATGGATTCGGAGAGCACGACGACGATGGGCGAGGGTGAGTCGGCGGCGACGGAGAGACCCTTCCAGAGCATGAAGGCCGTCGAGAGGATCAGGGCGAAGTTGAGGATCTGCGAGGCGAGTTGCCGGGGGGGGAGGGTCGTTAGGGCGGAGAACATGGTGGTGGTGGGTGGGCGCGAGATGGGGCGTTGGTGCGTGGGTGGTGAGATTGAGGAGGTGGGTGGAGGCGCACGGGCGGAGATGTGTGGGTTCGTGGGCTGTAGGGCGGTTGAGGGCGGAAGGTGGTGGTTGAGAGGAGGGAGGGGAGTCGGTGTGATGTGTAATGTCAGTTGAGGACAGTTCGTGGTTGACACCTTGGCATTGCGGCTCAATGTCCGGACGGGTGTTTCCGCGCGCTTGAATGCGCTCCGCTCTTGGCATCATTGGACGAAGGCTTTTTGCAAAAATCTCCACCACTCCCAGACCCTGCTCAAGCTACTCAGAGCGGCTCTCAGCTGGGACATAGGATCACTAGATTTTGCCGGCAAATTTCAGCTAAAAGCGCTCAAAGCTAGCTTTAGCCTGCGCTCCCAGTTTCCCGATGAATCTATAATGCAATGGCCAATCTTTGTGCTCAATGCGATAACATTACACTCACTTATAGTGCTCACAAAAGGGAGGCTGATGTGATCATAAGAACATACTCTAGCTTGGCTGAATTGAAGTCTGCAGCACTTGGGCTATGCGCCTTTTGTCGCTTGATCTGGCATGTTGGGTTGAAAGAGTCAAGAATTGGGGAGACATCAACCGTAACTCTTTGCAGATTCACCGAGTGCAATGCCATCGCGGTTGAGTACAAGAGAATTGATGGAGCTTCATACAGTTGGATTGGTGGTGGCCTCAATGGGCTGTATGCCGAGCCTGGTACTGTCTGCATACACTCATACATATATTTATGTGCTAATCCTTAATAGATGATCCTGCAGCTCAGTGGATTTTGAACAGACCAATCGACCCAAATCCCAATTCTGATGCTATTCGTCGCCTTGTGCTGCAATGGAGAAGTGAATGTCAGCTGACTCACTCAAACTGCACATCTTGTACATCGAGAAAAGCAGTGCCACTACCGACCCGGATTCTTGATGTGGGACTACCAGATGGATCACAAGAGCCTTATCTCTATGTTCCCGTCGCTACTACAAGAGATGAATATGCTGCACTCAGCTACTGCTGGGGTGATGTCAACGCAGATTTTGTGCTCAGAAAAGAAAACTTCACCCAGAAACAAGACCAAGTCAGTCTGTCTACACTTCCCAAGACATTGCAAGATGCAATAAGCATTACAAGGTCACCTGAGCTGCGCTACCTGTGGATTGATGCTTTGTGCATAATTCAGAATAGTATAGATGATTGGAAGCAAGAAAGTGCTGCTATGGAGGATGTCTATTCCAATGCTTCCATCACCATCGCTGCTTCAGGTGCAGCTGACAGTGGTCAAGGTATTTTCATTCCGCGTCAAGCGTTAGACGTCCCGACTCCCAAGCTCAAGTTTCTAGGCCCGGATGGAACCAGAGGGAAGGTGTATTTGCGCTACTCATCAGGCAACACATATAACCCTCTATCCAGTCGTGGATGGACTCTTCAGGAACACCTGTTGTCTCCATGTGTTCTTTCCTACAATCGTCAATTCCTGGCTTGGGAGTGTGAAAGCATTCATTGTTCGGAAGCAGTGGCACCCGTAAGGGATCTCCCTTTCAGCTGGCAGCGCATCTCGAAAAACCCTTTAATCCAAAGACCTATGCATGACGATGTACCTTCGGCAGCAGACGACTCTTGGCAGAGTACGGTGTTCTACCATTGGCTGGATATCATTGAGGATTACACTAGCCGGAATCTTCGATATCCTTCTGATAAATTGCCAGCGTTATCTGGTCTAGCGAGTCGAGCTCAGAAGTCCTTGGGTGGGGATGAGTACCTTGCCGGTCTCTGGAAGTCTCACATGCCATATGCTCTGTTGTGGACTGTCAGGGGTGAAAACCTCAGGAGAAGGGCGTCAGGCAACAACGCTCCATCTTGGTCTTGGGCCTCTGTTATAGGGCGAGTGTCATGTGGTGACCCATACAGACTACCACGAGAGGACACATTTGCAGAAGTGCTCAATTTCTGGATAGTTTACCTGGGCCTGAACTCATTTGGCGCTGTGAATGGTGGAAAGATGGAAATCAGAGGACTCTTGAAGCGGGCTGGCCGGCTGATTCCGAACAATGATCAGTATAATCCTAATCGCTCATATATTGATTATAAAGATAGAGATCTCCTACCACCAGGCACACCACCTCTTGACAGTTATCCCGGCACTTGCAAGTTTGATGACTATGATGAGATGACTCAGATAATTGACAGTGTGCTATGGTTTTTCAAGATTACAAAGAAGAACGGCCTAATTTTGCATGCTTCTGATGAAGAGAAGGGCATTTACCGGAGAGTAGGATGTTATAACTACTTTCCATATTACGAGGATCTACCTTGGTTTACTGGTTATGAAGCAAAGTCGATTTTCATTGTCTGAACCATTCACTGATATAGCCCTCGAGTTCAGAATTCAAGATCATACAGATAAGAAGGAAGGGTTGCTTGCATCATATGAAGATTTAACAGCAATGCCAAGACAGAACCGTGATGACTCGCTGAAGGTAGGCATGTGGGTAGGGTTTAACAGACATTTGGAATAACTCCAGCAAGGTCATTTATGAATGGGAGTAAGAGACTTTGAAGATGACTGGACCCTTTTACATTTCTTGGAAGTGTTGTTGGGACTTTTGCTGTCTTGGATTACGGTGTCCAGTTATCAATGACAGCAACAGCGTGTGCAAATATGACGAGATATCTATTCTTCAGGAGAGAGCTGGATACCTGCGACTGTTCCATGACCTATAGTAAGACCTAATCCCTACAGATGACATGTTCAAGCAGTACACAGTAGCTACTGCTATAGCTATTGTTCATTGTGTACTGCTTGTCAAAGATGACTTCTGTGCCTTCTATCCATGTTCTTGACGATTTGAGTCCAATTAGCCAGCTGCATCTGAAAGTACTACCCACGTATCCGTACGCTCCTTCCACGAGTCAAGGTCGGCGTTATTGCTCCGGAGCTCGTCATGCGTTCCTGCTATTTGTAGTAATTGCCAGCCCGACTGATATTTTTCGGCACGTCTATCTCTGTTCTCCCGGTTTGACAATGCCTGATTTTCTTGCCTCGAGCTATCGCCTACCTTCGTCACCATCCTTCTACGTTGTCCATCACACACCCTATCTTAGATCGTTTCTTGACGCTCCCTCTCATAACCTGGAAAATTGTACAGCTGCTTTACGATTCCCACGTACACCGAGCATGTCAGACACCGAGCCGCTGCTCCCAAAGGCTAAAACTCCGCCTCAGGACCACCCTATCTTCTTACGCGTCTGTCATTCGCCATGGCTTTTCCTGGGCCAGAAGTCATTGATGATTGTGCGAGGCTTGCTTGCTGTCTACATGACAACCGTCCTTGCTTTGGACCTTGTTTTCGAAATCATGTATGCCGGAAGGGGAAGACTTTTCCCCTTCACTATCAGCAATGTCAGCTATGTCATCCAGGTTATATACTACTGGATTACTTTCGTACGTTAGCTCCCGCCCGACTGTGATCTAGTATGCTATACACTGACATGACTTTCAGACATGGACCGTACAGCATTTCGTTAAGCCCCATAACCAGGCGTTTGAAGAGACGATGGACGTTCCCAGCTTCTGGACCAGAGCGACCGCTCCCTTCCGCATCCCACGCGTAACAAGTCCGAAAGCAAAGAATCAGATCCTCTTCTCAATATTCTACACAGCCGCGGTTACTCTTCCTTTCGTCGTCACCATAGCCTTCTGGTTGATCTTGGTTCCTACCGCTTCAGCATTCGATCACGTTGGCCCCAGGTGGAGCACTTCATTAGTTCACAAACTTACTGCACCCCGACCACCCGTCCAAGGCGGCGCAGAAGGAAACCCACTCGGCGATGGAGCCTTGAAAGCCTTCGTACTGATCAATATCAATGCGATCAACACCATCATTGCGCTAGTCGAGATCCTTGTGTTGAGTAGCGTCCGGAAAGAGAAGGTAGTACGTCTGCCGGTACAATGACACCTTTGTGCTTACACGTGTCACAGCGACTGAATACCCACATCGCCGGTCTTCTCGTCTTCTGCATCATCTACTTCCTCTGGACCGGTGTCGGACGTCTCGTGACTGGGAAGTATGTCTATAAATATCTGGATCCAAACTACAAGGGCTGGAGAGCCACGATCGTCGCCATCATTAATATGATGGCGATGACAGTCACTATGTTCTTGGTGCAACGGGGCCTACACGGATTACGGGAGGACATGACGAAGAAGTCTGAAGGAAGACTTCATGTACACCTACTTTCTTGATTTCAAAACGTCGGGATCATCTGCGGTAGCGGAGGACATGAGAGCGGTTAAAGACGGCTGTGCTTTCCTTTGGTGTGGCTGCTGTTTCGTGTGTCTAGAAGGTTCACCTTCCCAGCTGGTTGGAGACAGCATACTCGCCCGTCATTTCTATGACGCAGGGTTTGCCAACTTCGGGTGGAGAAGTTGGCACGTTTTCTGGTTTATCACGGTGCTCCCTTCTGGTAGAATGCGGTGGTTTCTTTCAGCTTCGAGTGCCTAGAATCATCGCTCGTCACCCTTGACGACT
The DNA here is from genome assembly GCA_025617375.2 of Acarospora socialis. Lineage (NCBI taxonomy): Eukaryota > Fungi > Ascomycota > Lecanoromycetes > Acarosporales > Acarosporaceae > Acarospora > Acarospora socialis. The sequence continues at coordinate 3,727,711 of JAMYGW020000001.1, read as the reverse complement.
CTTGGTATTCTGCTTGCTTCTCTCGGTCATCGCACCCTACCATGATTTGCGATGCGAAGTGAACAGTATGTTGTTCTGGTGCTCAGAACTTTACTTTTGAAGCATCGATTACAACCTTCCTACGAGCAACCTTTGTCTTAGCCAGGAAGTGTAATATGACTGGAGTGCTCTTACTCGGCTGTTGACTCGACTAAGCTTCGTGATTATATATTTCCAGCGCCAAATTTTCCCTTTGAACCTGTCTCAGCGCCCCTAATACAGTTCAACGGCTTCAAGACCTATCATTGAACGGATGATACTCAAGCATCTTTACTCGATCCAAGTAGGTTCATCGTCGGACGGTTAGCGAGCTATTCGAGCGTGCCCTACTCGTGGAGGAACGTTTGAAGCTTCAGCTCACCTCACTTTCACCTCTCGTTTCTAAATCTCTCGACCATCGAAGCTAAGTACATACAAGCAGGTTGCTTGTTATTACATCACCTCAAGATCATCTTGTTCTTCATCAACCGCTGGCACCTCCTACTTAACTTTAGCGCACTTCGACGCTGGCCAAACACAAAGCTGACTCAAGAGAACTTCGCTGCTGGTGAATACTCCTCTCATAAGACTTAGGACGCCCGGCATCACAGACGTCCCTCATCTTGGACTATGACTGGGTTCAATAGTCCTTCCACAGGACAAGGCCAACCCGGGTTTGCGAGTCCTTCACCGTACAGCAACCGCGTCACTCACCTCTTCCCACGACTCAAAGCACCGCCTCAGACTCCTCCTGCATTGCCAGCCCCAAGCGAACCAGCCATCAAAAACACCGCCTCGCCCGGCGATACGCGGAACGCCAGATCCGAATCGACAGCACCATTCGAAACCCAACCCGAAGCCTCTAGAGGAGCTCTACCCCCATCGAAACCTCCCCACACACCCTCGTCAGCAATCGAAGCCACGGCTCTCAAACTCGCGCAAATAGCCGCCGAGCCCGGCGAATTTTGGCTCGTCGAGCGCGACGGATGGGATCCCTGGCCGGCCGTAATCTGCAACGAGCGCATCGTCTCCCAGTTCTTCAAACACCGCTGGCAGCATCGCGTTAGCAGCCGCCGAAGCGACGGGACATGGGGCAGGAAGTTTACCGAGCATGGAGAGCTGGTTGGCAAAAGGACGTTTCCGGCATTACTGCTGGCGCTGAATAAGTGGTGAGTAGCTGAAGCGCATGTCGGGTCTCTTTCTCGGATGTCGCTGCTGATACGGGATGCTTCGTGCAGCGTCTGGGTTCCGTGCCATCGCCTCTTACCACTTGATCTGCAGATGGCGGCGGGGAAGCAGAATATCCGCGGGAAGAAACAGCTTAGTCTGGCGTATAAGCTCGCTGCGGAGCAGAACCCGTTAAGGATCTGGGAGGATGTCTTGATTGTTAATCGTCGACGCAGAGGGAAGGGTGGGACGGCATCTCGATACGCAGAAGGCGGCAGGCGAGAACGGCTTCCTTCTCCGGGCACCGGTGGCGGGAGTGGGAAGGGGAGCGAGAGTGAAGTGGCATTTAGGTTCCCTCCGGGCTTTGTGGACGGCGAGGAGGTCGAGAGCAGTGGAGCGCTGTCTCTTCGGACGCCGCCACCTTCAGGACGGAAGACTGCGAAGTGGGGGTTCGAAGATGGGATGCGGCGAGGAGAGGAAGGTGAAGCGACGTTCAAGTCTCCTCCGGGCTTTATAAGAGGGAAGAAACCAGAGACAAGTGAATCGTTGCCTCTTCTGACGCCGCCGCGCTCTGGGCGAATGGTCATGAAGCGAGAGTTCGACGATGGGATGGGGTTGGAAGATGTGGAAGCGCTTTATGAGGACTCGGATGCCGATGAGGTGCGGGCGCGTCGAGTAAGGCGAAAGAAGAGAGTCAGGCAGGAGTTGGTGTCCATGCAGGGACTGCTGCCGAGCAGGGGAAGTAATGCTTCGACGGAGATAGAAGTCGTGGAGATAAGCGACTGATGCTTCGTTGCTTATGTTGCGTCGTCCTTAGATTGGCGATCTATATCCTGTCTCTCGATACGGGTTTGGTCTGAAATGGTGGGGAGGAGGTTGGTACTTTCTTGGCGTCTGAGAACACTCATGGTAGCGCCTCTTGGGGACGCGCGATAGCGTGGATTGGTTATGCTCGAAGGCTGGTTGGTTAGGTCCAGACCTAGTTCCTAGTCTTGGTCTATCTTGAGTGCTTCTATTCTGTAGCATCACAATACAAACTGTGTGAGAGAAAGATTCATCACAGGTTTTTCAACGTGAAGTACTTGAGTACTGTCCCTCGAAAATGCATTTCGTAGAGTGTAAGGTACCTTACTTAGTACGAAGTACCTACCTACTTAGGGCAGCCTGGGAGCCGCTAGCTTCACTTAGCTGTGAGGTGTTGGTACGCTAGGCAGATAAGGTTTTGATATCGGCAATTAAATTAGTGCCGTGACAAACCATGGGAGGTGCAGCTGGGCCGTGCACGTGGGGTGACGAAAGTTACCTAGATTGAGGGCTGAAATGTACCTATGGAAGAGGGAATAGAAAAGAAGTGGAAACAGATGTTTAACCAGTTTCCTAGACAAACCTGGGTGTCGCGTCGTTCACAATGCACGTCATGCTACGACCAAAAGCGGAATCGTCTTGATCAGTGCCTGCGTAACTCGAAGGTCTTGAACTCGGAGGCTTTTGCGAGCAGCCGTGAAACAGCTCGTTTAATGACGGGTTAATGCCTCAACCACAGACGGGACAGGTTGCACCACTCGCTCTTTTCTGTGTTTGGACTAGTTGACTATGCGGCTTGTGTTGTGCGACCGCAGAGTTTGTCCCACAGAATCTTGCACTATACTTGGCTGTCACCTTGCTTGCTAATGCAGCTTTGCAAGCCCTTATGTGGATCGCTTCGTCGCACGAGGATCGCAACCCTCGGAAGACTGAGCAAGGGGCCTGCAAGTCGGTACAGCTAGGAAGAGATGGATACATCAAGCCCGTCGACTGCAAATAAACACCCATCACGTACGGCCCGTTCACACTCTTCATCCTGGTTACACCGTGGAGATGTTAAGTTTAGAGACTCCTCGTCCATCACAGCTCTCGTCCTCCATGGCTCTAAGCACAGAAATGCGTCCCGTCCAGCCGTTGTCTGGTGCCTCCACTATAGCTCGGTCGAAGCTTGTCCGATTGCGGTGGCTCATCTGTAGTTAACACGGAAACAACACCAGCTTGATCTTGGTTTCTGAGCTTCAAGTCGGTGACGGTGACGGCGTGGCACTTATGCTCGTGGTTGGAGCAGGTGTCCTCACTGCAGGGGCTGCTCTCGCATCGAACAGGTGGCTTTGTCGGTGGAGAAAGGAAGGGTTGAGTTCTAACAGCGACGGTGACGGCTTTGAGCTGCCTCTACGTAACGTACACCGATGTGGTATGTCTCCCACACGCAAGCTTTGGATGTCTCTAATGCCCCGGGTATCTTTGCTGAGGCCTTTCAGAGCTCGGTCCACAACCAGTCGTCTACTGGTTTCATCGGTCATACGTACGGCTGGACTGCGCTAGAAAGCATAAGGCGCCTGAGTTCGCCGAACTCGCTGTTTAGGGACACGAGTCTTGAAGGCGGAAGGTCTTGGATAGCTGGAAGTTGATGGTATCTGAATCGGTAGTTTCGAAGCAGTCATTCTGTCCGGCGAGTTGCTTGGCTTGCGGACCTGTAGCTCTAAGCTTTCCTATCCACTGTCCGCCGCCACTAGGTCCTTGGATTAGTCATTTCGAGCTTTAGCCGGAGAACATACTTGCTATATGACCATACCTTGAGCATCTTGTACAGTATTCTCAAGCTGACCTTTTGCATGGCCGTCATCTGGCGCTGCTACCTTCTGCCTGCGATCCAGCTCCCTGCAGCTTGCTGCAAGCCTGCTCATCGACGGTGGAGTGCTAGGCCTTTCGTCATCCAGCCTTCTCTGCCTTGGCTCCATCATCTTCTGCCTGAGCTGTATTACCTGCTACCCGCGGCCAGAACCGCCGTAGCCAGTTGCAAGACCATCCATCGCCTCTAGCATGGAACAGTGATGCTGGGAGCACGCTAGAGTGGTGGGATGGTCGACCCCAAGTGTCCTCTTGAAGCCGTCGTTCGCCCTCTGGTACAGTGCTGATGCATCTTTGTACCCCTGCTGCTTGTGGAGCAAGTAGGCAAGGCAGTAGACGCTCATCAGCGTGTTGGGATGATCCTCCCCTAGCACCTTCTCTCTTGCATCTAAGACTTGTCGCTGTATCTCTTCTGCCTGCTCATACTTGCCCTGACTCTGTAGCATCAATGCCAGATTGTTGACACTCATCAGTGTGTCAGGGTGATTCTTTCCTAGCACCTTCTCTCTTGCATCTAAGACTTGTCGCTGCATCACTTCTGCCTGCTTATACTTGCCCTGGTTCTGGAGCACAGTTGACAAGTTGTTGATGCTTGTCAGTGTGTATGGGTGCTCCTTCCCCAGCACCTTCTCATATTCTTCCAGTGCTCGTTGATTCATCTCCTCTGCCTGTTCATACTTGCCCTGACGTCGCAGCACTACTGCCAGGTCGTGCACGCTCGCCAGCGTGAAAGGGTGATCCTTCCTCAGCACCTTCTCCCTCCCCTCCAGCGCTCGTCGGATCATCTCCTCTGCCCCTATGTAATTCCCCTTGGCTCGAGAGTACCATCCAGCCTCCATCAGAACCGTAGCCTGTTGCAATAAACACTCCTTATCAGGTGGTCGACATGCCAGCACTGCTTGAGCGTGCGGGTATAATACTCGGCACTTTTCCCAGTTCTCATACTCTGCTGTCGGGAAAGCCCTGTACATTATCGTCACATACCTTTCCGTCCACTCTCCGAGCTCTCCGTGAGCCTCCACCCATCTCTTGGCCGTGAACTGCACAAGTGGATGCATCTCGAACAATCCACCTGCTTGACTAGCGGTGATCAGGGAGTAGCTTGTCAAAGTAAAGATGTCATCCTCAAACTCAAAATTAGTATCGCCTTCGCGGTCCATGTCGATGTTGTTGTCTCCTTCATAGAGTAGCAGCGCCTCAGGTATCCCTTGTGGGTCAAAGAAACTCATCAGTGACAGCAGCTGAGCAGCTGAAGGTCTTACTTGCTGAATATGCTCAAAGGACATCTGCCAGGTGGTGATGACGGAGTTTGAGGCACTGAAATCTCTGCGAAGATCTCCTGCATCTCTGTTGAGGAGGTTCGCTTTGTCCTTGTCGCTCTTCTGAAAGTCTCTCAGATACCTTGATACCGTCGTCCGAGGTTCCCTTTGCTTGATGAACGCGGCAGCTTGAGTGATGGCAAGAGGCATGTAGTCGAGATCCTGCACCAGCTCGACGGCATCGTCTTGATTGGACTCACCCCCTAACTTCTTGCGCAAGAGGGCTAGAGCATCGCCCTCACCCATCGGCTTGACCCTGATAATGTTTTCATGACTTCCCGTCAACCTGAAAGCTGTATCCTCATTCCGAGACGTGACAAGAACGGACCCATTCTCGCTTTGCGGGAGAAAGCCAGAGAGGGATGATGCTTCCAGGATCGAGTTGCCGCCTGGGGTAGATTGTATGCCTCTTTGTGGGTTGAAGAAGATGGCGGGGTCATCAGCATTATCGAGTATCATGACCCAACGGCCACTTGCCTCGTCGCTTAGCCAGCTGCGGACGAGCCATAGAATGTCAGCTTTTGGCTCATCCCAACCAGAAAGCTTGACTCTGTCGGCAATCGTCCTGTAACCTTCTTCAAACCTGGCTGTAGTGCTTGCATGGACCCAGAAGACCCAGCTTTCCGGTGACTCCTCCCTGACCCGGTAGGAATACTCAATCGCAAGCTGTGACTTGCTTTTCAAAGAATTAGTCCCTGACATGCAAACAAGTCGTGCGTCGATGAGCTTACCCAACGCCTCCTAGACCAACAAGAGCTGTGCGAGAGGCTGGTGCGGAGCATTTCCCATGAATCTGGGCAAGGAGACCATGGCGATCGACGAAGTCAATATCACGGCGAAATGGTACGGTGGAGGATGGTTCAAGCCTCGATGGGGATCTTTCTATGGGAACAAAGCCGGAAGTGGGGTTAGCGTTGCTCGGTGTCGAGTTGTCCTGGGAGGAGTGACCTACCCCGCTGGTTGTTGTAGGTGATATGGACCTGCCCAGAGTTCTGGCCCAGTTGAAAGCCTCGGTTGTTTGGGCCCGAGAAGGCGGTGGAAGCAGTAAGAGCCATTATATCAAATGCATTGTCGACGACTGTAAGACCATCTGATCCGTAGGAAGGCGTCGAGTCTTGTGGACTAGGAGCGAGGCGAACATTAATTTCTTGCAGAACAGTGCCGTTCTCAGCTGCAGAGCTGGACGCGCCCGAGCAGCTGCAGTTTTTAGAGTGTGGAGCGGGCTATTCCCTTTCGCGCATAGCTTGTTTAACCATCTTCGATCGTTATGGGACAGACCCATCCTACTTTGACATCGAGGCGGGATCGCTTTATTATAAACAATCCGTACAAGCAGCATGACTAGGGCTATCTTTAAGACATAAGATTAATATGCGGCTAAAATTAATACTTAACAAGCTTCCAATGCGCTGCCACGCACGTAATCGGGCAATCACCACTTGACGCCATCAATCTATTCTTAAGTAGAGATCCAACGACAAAATACTAAACATGTCTGTAAAGCCCATATGCGCCTAAGGTCGGTAGGTCCACTATGTCCTCGTCGCGGTCAAACAGACTGAATATACATGGACACGATGAGGGGTTGGTTTCGTCACTGGCTGGATCCAAATGTAAAGCCGCTAATAGTCCCCGTGTTGTGTCCAAGCTGGAAGCCCCGGTTGTTGTCTCCCGAGAATGTGGTATGGTACGAATAGTTTACCTATGTTCAAGTCAATACAGTATGTTTTGCAGCGCCAGAGACTGGCACCTTTGTAGGGTATATACATTCTGTTCCTTGGGTGACTCCTGCATTGCTTCCAGATTAGTAGCTTGACTCCTGAGCCGGCGACTTCACAGCTCAAGAAGATGTTATTACGTACTTGCTCTGACTCCTTCTTCTTCTTCTCCGCCGTCCACCGTTCCATCCATCTCCGCAGTTCTCCCAAGATCTTGACATATCCAGGACTTTCGTCACCTCCAAACTTCGTCATCCCCATATGGTCTGCGTGTATACCGATAGCGGCGCAGTCCACCATCTGAGCAGACTGATATGGAACAATCTGCAGCACATTGTCAATACATGCTTGAGGCGTTGGGCATCGGGCAGTCACATACGGTACCTACGATAGGGACGGGAAGCTCTTCATAGCAACATGTGACTTCGATGGTGCTTCCCTCTTCACGACGGTTTGCTAGCAGGGTGTAAAAACGCCTCTGTAGCTCTGTCAGAGCTGGAGCCTCCCTCTCGAGGCCCTTGACAACGTCGACGTTAGCTTGCTTCACAAATCCCAACATCGAAGCAAGTATGCCTCCCCACGTCGCTTGGGCAGAGCCTTGGTGAGGCGTCCCCAAGAACACAATACCACAAGTGCATTGCGAGATGTTTCTGATATGCTGATATTGTCTGGTTCTTGCCTCGGCGGAATGCAGCAAAGCCTACAAGGAAACGGACTTGTTAGTAAGCCAGCTAGATGCCAGAAGGATGTGAAGATATGTTACCATCTTGCAGACAAGCCCACCCATGCTATGAACGATGAATGCGATAGGATGCGTCTTCACACACAATCAACGATGGCATTATAGGACTACATTCCTAGGTGACGAACAGACTCAGCTTGGGAACGTAGGTTGGCAAGATCAATACACAGGTTCTCCGCATGCTGCTGGATTGTGTTTGTCGAAACGACACGAAACGGCACACCGCGAACTACATCCGCATCATAGCCCCATGTGGCTATGCGAGCATTGGCGATATCGTTGGAAAGCAGGTCTTCAGGCCAAAAGCATTTGTTGCGCTTTCCCAGACGTTTTGTCCACGTAGTCTCACGATTGCCAGTCAGGCCGTGGATGAAAATGATGCTTCATTGCCGCTGATTAGTGGACACATAGAGCAGCTTGATAAGGAGCAGTTCTCAACGCAGAACTCACTCTACCACAGGATCGTCTGGGTCATAAATAACTTTAAGCCCATACTCACCTTCGGTAGAATCATCTGCCATTATAAATCTACAATAGTCATTAGCGAGGACGCTCAAAGGTTCAGAAGATGAAAGCAAGCAACACCAACCGTGACCTAGACTGCTGCACCTCGGTTTCAGACGAGTTAGCTAGTGACTGCCTGCTCGGCTGGTAGTCATCATCTGTAGCTGTCTGTATGCTTTCCTCGGAGTGGGCTGTCTTTTTCTTACGAAACAGCGACATGGTTGCGTTCTGACGTGATATGTCGAGAGAAGCTATGGAGACGCGGTATGCGCCCGAAATTGAGGGACTGTTGATTGAGCAATCTGGTGTGATATCCCTGTGCTTCTTCTTGCAGCTTGCGAGATGCTGAGAGCTCTTGTCCAGGTCAGCAAGGCTATGGTATCTGTAATAACAACAACTTCAACTTTCGACAACAGATGCCAAGTTCTTTGGCTCCTCCTGCACCTTTGCTTATTTGATAATGATTTCACCTGAAAGCCAATGGTCCCACTTCTCGACCCCTCCCGTAACTTATCTGTTATGCGGGATCATTGGTTACGAGAGGACCTCCTCTGGTCCAGGCCTGCGGAGTCCAGCCCCTCTGAGCAGGCAATCGCACCTACCTAGGTATGCATCTACATCTAGATCTGGTGACATCTAAGAACTGAATCCCCCGCTGCGGAATGTTCAATCAGGATCGACCCCTCTATACTAACTGGTACAAAGGCGACATCAAGGCTACCACCACGTTCTCGGGTTAACCTTTTCCTGATTCCCACCTTGTTGAAGGCTGCCTCATCTTTCAAATTTGACACTGATCTCTGCTTGCATTTTGCACGTTTCAAAGTTGAGTTCAGTTTCTTCGCTCACTGGAGGCACTACTCGAAGAACAATGGTGATACTAGGCTTTCTCTTCCAGGCTCTGCTTGGCTTGACCGCGGTATTCATCACCAACCTGCTCTGGTCGTATTACAACTCGCCTCTGAAGCCCATTCCCGGGCCTTTCCTCGCCAAGTTCACGAATCTATGGCGTTTCTTCGACGTTTGGGGCGGCCGTCCGGAGCTAACGCTGAGAATGCTCCACCAGAAGTATGGCTCTGCTGTTAGGGTTGGGCCTAATGTCGTCAGTTTGAGCGATCCGCGATTGATCAAGACCATCTATTCGACCAGAGGGGAGTATCTCAAGGTACATTGAGCTCGCGATTCAGGCTAGACCTTGGCTGAGGATGAGGTACTGCAGAGCGAATTCTACAAGGTCAACAACGTCAAGAGCGGGAAGGCGATTATCTCCAATATGTTCCGCACTCTGAGCAATGACTACCACGCCATGCAATTGAAACCTTTCCAGAGGCATTATACGCTCAAGGCGTTGATGGACTTTGAGCCGGTGGTCGACAAGACGATCAACATGTTTAGACAGAAGATTGAGCGATTCGTCGATCCCGGAGAAGTGTGCAATATTGGCGATTGGCTGCTGTTTTGTGCTACCCCTACCATACCGTGGCGGAAAGACGGGGACACGATGACTGACTATTCTCACAGTTGCGTGGGATGTTATCGGCGAGATAACCTTCAGTCAGCCAATGGGCTTCCTGGAGACTGGAGCCGATGTGGAGCATATCCTCAGTGGGGCTGATACGTCTCTAGACTACTTTGCTGTCGTAGGTTCATCTCCCTCCTTCTGTTGTAGGTTCCTCTGACAGGATGTACTCAATACTAGGGTGGTCAAAATCCCGATTGGACTTGTTCCTTGACAACAATCCCATCCATCGCAGTGGTCCTCCGTCATTCGGGACCGTTGTAGCCATGAGTGTTCAGCGCACCATGGCTCGTATCAGCGGAACCGACCAGCATCCCACTGAGGGCCAAGGGACTTCCTCGATCAATTCATTGAGAAGAAGAAAGAGGCGGACTGGATAGACGACAACCAAGTTGTTGGATGGTTATGCTTGAATGTCAGTAAAGAGGAGACGCTGCCACATCTATTCGCCTAACTCACGAGCCTGCAGATGTTCGCAGGCTCCGATACAACAGCCATCACCCTCGCGCTATCGTATACTACGTCCTCAAGAAGCCTCCCGTCTATCACAAGCTCTTGCAAGAGCTAGATGCAGCCAACCTGCCAGTGCCGTTAAGCTATAAAGCCGCACAGAGCCTCCCTTATCTAGGCGCCGTCATCGAAGAAGCCATGCGCATGCATCCTGCTGTAGGTTTCCTTCTGGAGCGGGTCGTCCTAGCTCAAGGTCTTACGCTTCCCGACGGACGCTTCATTACGCCAGGTACGATTGTAGGCTTGAATGCGTGGGTTATCCACCAGGACAAGACTGTATTCGGCCAAGATGCCGAAACGTTCAACCCGGAGAGGTGGCTACAAGGGCCCAATGAGACTGCAACCGAGTTCCAGAGCAGGCGGTCACGAATGCGGGAGGCGAATCTGACCTTCGTTGCTGGTAATCGGGTGTGTGTGGGGAAGAATATGAGTACGCTGGAGATGTACAAGTTCATCGCGACGTTGTTCTTAATCATTCAGGTGAGCAACCCCTGTCGGATACTGATTTTGGTGCATGAGAGCTGATTCGAGTGCAGCTGGAGTTTGTGGATCCCGCGAAGGAGTGGCATGTGCAAAATTCTTGGTTTGTTAGGCAATCGGGCATTGACGTTACTATCAAGCGTTGGAAGTAGAGCCTAATCCGAGTTAGTGGATATCAGCGGCCTGTAAATACTGTGTAGTTAACCATGCTATCTTTATTCACACATTCTAACGGCGTAGCTAAAAAGTACTACTGTGTAAGGTTGTAATGATGTACCTTATGCGGCGGCACGAGTAAACTTAGTAACGTTACTCCGTACCTTAAAGGACGCCCCCCTCCCAAGTTAGGTACTTCGTACCTACTCTGGGCGGCTGGGGAAGCTCTACGAATTGGACTTGTACCTATATTGGTTACAAACTTCTATATACGGAGTACTCTCTATGCTACCTACTCTCTCGAGAGTACACGAACGAGAATCTTTCTCGTACTCTACTGAAGAAGTACTACAATGCTGGCGCCAACAGCGCGCCTGTCAAACACAGCCATAAACGTCTCACTGACTCTTGATTATCGATTGATAAGTGGTTTGTCTAGGTCTCTGAATGGCATCCTAGCGCAGCTCTCCACCCTAACTTCTAGCCTTTATCCAGCATTTGTCCCACTGGCTTTTTTGCATGCTCTAAATGAGTTCTATCAGAGCCCAACCTCTCGCAGGAGCTTCCCCACTAGCAGAAGTGCTGCGCCGCTGCTGCGCAGGCCTAACCTGGTGCCAGGCGCGTAGGGGAATGTTACTTCTGAAACCTGGAGTTACCCTGTGAGTAGCATTCGTTATTGCAAGTACTTTAAAGGAAGTCTTTATCTCTGTCATAGATATCAAGCACGTTACGCATCACTGTCTCAGTCAAAATGCTTGCCGTCATACTAGCTGCAGTGGCCTGTCTCGCAGTGGGCACCCAAACAGCTTCATTTCGTGCTCCCGTCTATGCAGTGTCCTCAACTATTACAGATGTGGATCAGGATGCATTCAAATTCCATGGCACGCAGGATCCGATGAGAGCTCGGGCTTCTCGGGCTCATCGTGCCAACCCTATCGTGGCAAGTACCCAATTTATGTGGCACTTAGTATTGGGCAGACAGTGTATTGACTATTTATGCTTCTCCAGAATTATGCCAATCTGCTGTACTTCGTTGGAATCAGCCTCGGGAACCCGCCGCAGATCTTCCGCAGCATCATCGATACCACTTGGTCCGACCTATTTGTACCCTCATCCAAATGCCCAAATGACGCCTGCCGCGGCCATTACAGGTACAACTCGTCGTGGTCGTCAACCTACGAAGCGAATGGCACCGAGTCAAGATTTCGTTACATCGGTCTCAGGGCGGAGGGTTCCATGTCCAAAGACACGCTGTATGTGGCAGGGCTGGAGATCAAGAACCAGTCGTTCTGCGAGATCACACGCATGGAGCATGAGCCCATAGTGCTGGGTACATACGACTTTGACGCAGTCCTAGGCCTGGCACCGGCGAATGACGCCTCTTTCGTCAATGTCCAGAACCCTTTCTCCATGATGGTATCACAAGGTCTCTTAGACTCGAACGTCGTCTCGCTAGCGCTCGGCGGAACCATTGGGCCCGGTCGCAGTTTGCCGGGAGAAATCATGTTCGGCGGCGTGAACGAGAACTTCTATGAAGGGGAAATCATACGCATCCCAATCACTAATGTGACGGATCCCGACACCGGGGTTACCGATCCCGCCGTCACAGGCCCGCCCTTATTCAACGGCACCTGGCAAGTAGAAGTGCGCGCTGTCGCGTGGGGGGCCAGCAAGGACAAGAGCAGCTCCCTCGACGGCTACACCGCTCGTATCGATTCCTCTTACCCATTCATAGACTTACCCAAGGAGACGTACAATCAGTTGAGGGCTGTGATTCAACCCAATCGCATCCCTTGGTTCGCGGAATCGATCTACTGTGAGCGTCGTGCTGAGTTACCGGATGTGGTATTTGATCTGGGCGGGTACAACTTTACTCTGACGCCGTATGACTACACGTTAGAGATGATGATGGGAGATTACGGATATAGATGCCTGTTCGCCTTCCAGCCGTGGGACACGCAGCAGGGACAACTGGATATAGTCGTGCTTGGCACAGCGTTCCTGAGGGCCTTTTATAGTGTCTTCGACTTTGACAACAAAGAGCTAGGATGTGAGTTTTCCACCGCGCTCGATGCGCAGTATATTGCTTGTGTGGGACTGATGCTGTTGTTGTCTAGTGGCTCAAGCAAAATTTAAGATCCGTGGACCGCGGAATGGGTAGGCCTTGATGGCGGAAAGTCTCGCATGAAATTAGACTTGAGCTTTGCTGAGATTGTTTTACAGTATGCTTGCCTCTTGGCGCCCATACCTAGCAAGAGCTTGTGGTATGTTAGTTACTGGTGTGCTCATATAGCTGCATGTCTTGATCGACACAAAGGAGGAATACAACCGTTCGAAAAGTCGTAAGTGAAAGCAGATGTACTGTAATGAATCCATGTCTCGTAACTTGCTATACCGCTTCAAGTAGATGCCCTCGTAATACTCCAAGTAATGCAATCACGAAAGAACGTGCCCCCTTGCTTCCAGTAATTGTTATTGTTCTTCGCAGTGTCACCTTTTCGTGTGCCGAATTAGTGTCGCATCCCAGATATCTAGACGGGGCGTGTGTCTGGAAGCACTTACACAGATTGATTGGATTGCTCAGCCGCTTCTTACATATATCTAGGGCGTTCTTATCCTTAAAGTCCAGCTTAGGGCAGCCCTTGGCATCCTTCCAGGTCGCGGCAACCACGATCCGGTGATCGACAGGACCACTTTCACGAGCTTGGAGCGGCACGCCTCCGGAGCTGAACTCGACGGGATTGTCATGCAAGTGGTTGCAGAACTCGTCGATCGCCGAGCTGGCCTCCTCGAGGGTCATGAAGTACTGCTGATCACCGGGACGGTGTCCAGAACCGCAAGTGAGGATGCCGAGGTCAACGTTCTGGGTCGCTGGTGGAGGCGGTGCATGTTGTGTTCCCAACGAAAAGGGTTTGTTGGAGCCTTCAATGCTGTATTCGACGCACTCAGCGATGTGGGTGCCTCCAAGCTTCTTCTCGACGGTGTTAGTGTCACCTGAGAGAATGATTAGCATTAGACGTTCGGGGAGGAAAGGTGTAGGATGGGGTGGGTGAATTACAGTCATTCATCGCATGGTGCAAATTATTCCGGCATTCATAATTTGTCAAGTGCACTACCTTGTCTTTATATATCTCGCATTCTTTATCCGTTCGCAACGACGCTCGCAAAACGAGAGTTGTCGATTGGCCGCCGTTGGGCCTTGACTCCTTGATGCCATCGCCGGTGCCAATTTTTTCTGCCTGATGTCCCTTGCAGAAGTCGTTGATCTGTGGATCTGCATCCTTGACTGAGAATGTGACTCGCTCTCCCTTCGGCTGCTCTCCATAGCAAGTACCACGGACTCCTGGGTAGCTTGGTAGGCCTGTCGCAGGAGCACAACCATACGTTGTGGTTGGGGCAGCTGACAGACCACGCTCTTTTGCTTGTTCCAGATCTAGAGCTTCGAGGACGGACTCCGCGATGATCTGGTGGGCGAACCTCTGCGGATGGAAGCATCTCATAATCTTGTCAGAGAACACGCTTGCCATCGTGGCCACATCCTTGTTCTTCAGCTCGGGATTGGCAGCTCGCGCCTTGTCCATCAATTGGGGGTTTTTGGTCAAGGTGTTCTGGATTGAAGAAGCGATGCCTGCTTGATACGGGCCCATGGAATCCGCCTGTTGTGTGGCACCTTGTCGTGTCTTGAGCAAATCATGCCCCATGGCATCGTCATCAAGGCTAGAGTACCAATTGTAAAAGGAGAGACTCTCTCGATTATCACCCTTTCCAGGTGTCTCGTCCACACCTGGTTCACAGTAACGACCTTTAATCTGTGCGACTTTATCCTCCCATTTCACGAATACAACTTGCGGTCCGGCACGCTTTACTGCATCTTCGATCTTGCCGTTGAGGAGATCAACCAGGTCATTCACCTGAGTGCGTCTGGCCTGGGTCAAATACTCTCTTGCGCCCAATGCAAACCATGAAGCCCAGGTGACAGTGTCGCAATCCTTGGTAGTAGTATCGAAGAACTTGGCGTATGCGGTCCAGAAGATCCTGGAATTCGGATAAGCAAGCTTCTTGCGAGTTGCCTGAATAAGGTTGTCGAGGTCTCGCGTGAAATCTGCGCCTTGGATCCGATCTTTCATTTTTTGCAACTCTGGGTCGCACTTCCAGTTTCCCACGTATTGAAAGAAGCAAGCATCAACGACAGCCCCAAATCCGACGTCATTGCCGCCAGCCGACATGGTGATTATCATCTGCTTATTCGACAACGTATTAACCTGCGAATCCAAGATGTTTTTTGTTGTCTGGCCTGCACAAGCAAGATAGTTGAACTTGCGGTGCGGGTTCGTCCCAAGGCTCTCATCGTCGTTGATCAGCTGGGGGTACGCCCTGTCGTATCGAGAACACGACCAGCTCACACGGTGCCCAGCCCCGATCCCTGAGGCGTATGAGTCTCCCAGAGCGGCCCACTCTGAGATCCATGAGTGGTCGAATGGATCTTGGCCGAGGATAGACTGCCGGGCTTCAATTGAGGATTGATATTTGGGTGGGTTGCTGAGGGCAAGCCTGACATGCAACGCAGTCACTGTCAGTACCGTAAGGAGGAGAGTAATGATGACGGCCATAGTATCGATAGATTGGTGCGAGGTTGAGTACCACGAAAGACAACTTTGCTCAAAGACGAGGCAGCTAAGAGTCATCGGCTCTTTTATAGGCAGCATTGCCATTCCTTGCACATGGAAGCAGACGAAGCGCTCTTTTGCCAAGTGGCCTAGTAGGAACTCTCAGGATTGTGCCGTAAGAACCAAGCCCTCAAAAATGGCTGTACGTCTGCAGGTGACTAGAGTTCACAGCAAGTCTGATAACGGACTGTTGGTTGGAAGTGGCGCATGTAATAGAAGGTTGGTGGCACAGTCAAAGAGGGATAGAAAACAACATTTGTTCTTCGCTGTTTCGCCAATTCATGCGGCGTGTAGCGTGGCGGCTACAGCACACAACAGAGTTAGAAGGAAAGTGATCAATATTAGAAATGACGCGAGGCTTATTTGCATCATGTTGGACGGCATGTGCTGAGAGAATCAGCTGTTGGTGGAGGCTAGGTCTCTGTTCTTGCTTTGCCTTCCCTTCTGTCGATGGTGTGACGGCTTTGCCGTACAATAGCTTGTGAACGTAAGAGAGAGACTGAGAATTCGAGATATTTAAGGAGAAGCATATAACTTTACAATAGCAGTACCATGTCCATAGGTTACGGAACGTCCTTCTTCTTGTAGCAAGGTGAACGGGAATTCCCAAACTCGCTGTGACTATCTTTCTGCTTTTCTGCCCTCTGCTTGGATACCACGAAATATTTCCTCCTTCAAAACAGACTGAGAGCCTGTTGCATTTATCTTCAAAAAAAAAACCCGCCCGAAGCCCAACAAACGAATCCTAGCCCTAGTCATAGCGAAACGCCGCTCATCATTCGACACCGCAGCGCCTCGTCCTCCATCGATCAACAGCCATCCAAGGATGCTCTGGAAATTTGCCCTGCTGTCCCTTTTGGTAGTCAATGTGCTTGGGGTTCATCTCGGCATCACCAAAGACTTTGGAGCCAATGACAAGATCATCAGCTATTCGTCAATCATAAGATTCACGGACGGTGAACGTATTCCGCCCATGACAAATGAGCGCGTCGCCAATCTCCTCCGCATAGCATATGCAGAGATGGTAGCAGACCATCAACAACGACGCCTCGCTGCTGACAAAATACCTACAACAATGATAGCGTTCATAACTCAAGAACACGAAATCTACTTCGCTTCCTCAATCAAAGAAGGGAGGAATATCTTCGTCCAGGTGCCTTCAGATGCGGATGACCCTTTAAACCGATTCGACGAGATCCGGAGGATGCTCAGGGCTTGTCAGTTCGGCACCCATCCCAACGGCCACAACTACCATGGTCGCTGTGGCGAGCCCAGTGTGGTCGAGATGTATATGAACAGACATAATGGGTTGTTGGTAGACGCAGACGGTCCTATAAGGGGTAGAATCCTTGCGTGGAATGGGCAGAGGCAGGCAATCGTGAGCCCTTGTCCTGATGGATACACTGGTCCTGGTCGATACGGTTGCCAGACATTCCTTATGAAAGAGTTACCGAGCGTTGAGCGAGTTACCCGGGCTGTTCCGGATGCGACCGGCGAGAACGAACTCGTATTGGATATTGTGCCGAGAAACTGGCGACAATTCAGCTGCGAGATTCCTCCAAAGAAATGAGCAGAGAGCAGGTTACGAAGGAACTGAAAGGAGAGGTAAAGACAGAAACGATAGATGTCATGGTTGTGTGGAAGCGCTTTTTCGAACGTTGGGGAAGGGAGAATCGGATGAGCTCATATAGTACTGTACGGAGTAGTTAAGGTAGTCAACTTACAGTATCATTTCTCCAGTCAACCCAACAAAACAAGCGTCCCTAGAGCTGATGCCGTGGAACGAGGAAGTGCTCCACAGTAGGTAGGTAGTTCAGTGCTCAGGCTATTAAAGGCCACGAAGCCGTGTCGCACCTACAAGTATGCCCTCGGCCTAAGCCAATTCGGTGTTTCGGCTCAAGCTGTGCCCCAACGCCACCACCAACAACAACAACAACAACAGCAAGCCAATTTGCGTGTGCGTCAAAGCACCGTGTGCTCCAACAGCCTTTGAGTACGACCGAATACTGAACCTGAAATCGGTTGTTAAAGCATATATGGCTATTCGGCAGCCAATTAATATGTGTCACTCTGCCTAGTACATTTAGACGCTGACCGCGACTGTCCGTATACTTTGTGAATCTTCGTCCTCTCGCCATATGAATGCCTTTAATCTGGGGTCAGGCTCATCTTCACCGTTTGAAGCAGTTTACCGCGTTCTCATCCCCGAAGAATAACATCCACTGATCGATCACTGTCTGCTGTTCTCCGTCTCTCTTTCCTTTTAACACGTTCAAACCACTTTCGGCAAATCCTCAATATGACCGCGGACAGGACTAATGAAAAAGCGTTTCTTCATGCTGCGCAAGCCGGAGATTTGGCTTTGTTAGAGAAGTACCTCGATTCTGGCGTCGACATCAACTATAAACCGACCTGGCCGACTGAGGACAATGAAGAGAACGGAGCGCCAGCGATTGTTCAAGCATCTATGTACGGCCATGTGTCTGCAGTCAAAATGCTCATAGACCGCGGCGCCGACATTGACAACAAGAACGAGGACCCACTATGTGCTCTCTCTGCTCTGCTCATCGCCTCCATCGACGGTCATGTTGAGATTGTTAAGCTTCTCGTCGCTCGAGGTGCGAAAGCAGAGACCGCAGTCTTCCAAGGAACGACAACTCCGCTGGCAGCCTGTGCAGGCAACACGCTTTCGAGGTTTACGGAAAGGCATATGGAAATCATTAAGCTGTTGTTGGATAATGGGCATGATATTGAGGCATGCGATGAGAACGGAGCCCGGCCCTTGATCTCGGCCGCTCGATATGGGAACGAAGACTTACTGAAATTTTTACTCGACAAAGGTGCCAATATTAATGCAAGAACATCGTCGGATGGTTGTGGAACCAGCGCATTGGATGAGGCAGCCACCGACGGGCGATTAGAGTTGGTTCGGCTCCTTCTTGATAGAGGCGCAGAGATCAGGCACGAAAAGAAGGGGTTCACGGCATTACACGAAGCTGCATTGAATGGTAGAGTTGAAGTGATGAAACTATTGCTTCAAAAAGGCGCTCAGGCTGAAGCCTTCGAGAGCCAAAGCACTACAGCTTTGCACAAGGCTGCTATGGCTGATGCAGGAGGTTCGGTGAAACTTCTTCTTGGCCATGGTTTCAATATCGAGGCCAGGTCTTCGGTGAATTTATGTACACCATTACTCGAAGCTGCGTACACTGGTTCGGCCCGAGCAGTTGAGCTGCTGCTCGACTTGGGGGCCGACATAAACGCCAGGAACTCTAACGGTGAAACGGCGTTGCACCTGGCCACGTACTTTCTCCACTCGAGGGAATGGGGATCATCGCGCTACCCGCGCCTTGAGATGATCCAAATGCTCCTCACCCGCGGTGCCGACCTTACTATCGTCGACCACGACGGCAAATCGGTGCTCCACAAAGCTGTCCAAGCACTCGACCCCCCCGTATCCAGCTCGAAACGAGCAAGCCATACCGTCCCTCGAGGCGATATTGACTTGGTCAAGTTACTCCTCAGTGTCGGAGCCGATGTGAACCTACGAGATGCCGAGGGTGGGACAGTACTGCATCGCGCTGCGCATGAGCATAACACGGAAATGATTCAGATCTTGCTTGATGCTGGCGCAGAGGTTGATGCCAAGAAGGATGACGGAAGTACGCCGCTTTTCGAGCCGGTAGCTTTAGGTCCACGCAATAGACATCTCTGGTGGACGGCTGCTCCGGCAATGAAAGTTCTACTCGACGCCAGTGCAGATATCAATGCGCGCAAGATAGGTGAGAGAACCGTGCTGCACGAGCTGGCCGTAACGATAAGAAACCCGCATAAGCCAAACACCGTCGATGTTATTGCGCTGCTTCTGGACCGAGGTGTGGATACTGAAGCCAGAGACAGCAATGGCGAGACAGCCTTGCAGGTGGCGGAAAGGCTGGGCAAATCATCCCTTATAGAGCTACTAAGAGATAGACCACATGCTCAATAACCGAGTTAGTATGTGCTTCGATTGACCTAGTGTCACAATTACTGAGAGACGGTGTCCGTGACTGAGCACGCTTTCGGCCAGTTGGAGATTTACTCGCAAGCCATCAATATATGTGGCGTGTTTGCGACCTAGCATCGCCGAATGGTCATTTTCTAGAGGTTTGGACGGGGAGGGCGGGACTGATAGAGTTGAAACATGGAGCGCCTCCAATGCAGGAGAACAAGGAGAGACGGCTACTTGAGATTGTACGTATCAGCACATGGTGGTGTCTGTAAAACAGTAGAGTGATTGTGTATCTAAATGAACTCTTAACGGCCAGTAAACACCTGAATGCCTCTCATGGCCTTGCCTACAATACCTGTCAAGCCCATAATTAGAGGGTAAGGTACCTAAATGTGCTGTTTACAGGGCCCTCGGCGCACAAGCCCGGCCGCCTAAAGAAGCAGGAGCGTCACTAGTTAACGTTACTAAGTTTACCCGTGCCGCCGCATACATCATTACGATACGATAAAGTTACACCCGACCTCCTCTGTCTTGTGTTTACTCCATGCGCCTCGACTCGACACCACATCACATCCCCAGCCCGCTCTTCCTTCCTCGTCGCATCACAACCAACAACAAACAACAGCGTCGCCCATCTTCATAGAACACTCCTCTTCATTTAGCTTTTACTGACTTCAATCATCTGTGCGCGACTCCCAATTCACAGCAGAGTAGAAGATGCCTTCATCCAAGGGAAAGCCGACCGATCCCAAGTTGCGCGAGGAGGTCAAAGAGAGTACGTCGTGCATGCGTGCGCTTTTTTCGTCTGCTACTGCATACCAACATTACTGACTCTATCGCGCAACTGGCAGAAGTGAAGAACGAGACCAACAAGGACGGGAGCGGGAAGGGCCAATGGAGCGCGTGGAAGGTAAACACTTCCATCCCCCACAACCATTTTCATATCATACTCCCATCTCCAGACCAATACTAGCTGAGCCCATCATCACGCGCTGAGCCACTCATGCCTGTTGTCGTCGCGTCCCTCCACGCGTGTATAGAACCCAAGGGATGAGCTTGACTGACACTCATGCGCGCGCGTACAATTAGGCGTCCAAGCTGTCCAAAGAATACGAGAAGGAAGGCGGCGGGTACGAGAATGAGGCCGGCTCCAAGAATGAAGCCAAGACGGGCCCGCCCGAACACAAGTCCGAGACGAAGAAAGCGTCCGAGACGAAGAAAGACGCTGCTGACGCCACCGCCGATAAGGATGAGGACATGGAAGAAGATGCAGTCAAGGAAAACGGCAAGGAGGATGAGGCTGCCGAGGAAGAAACCGGCGACGCTCCTGCTGCTGCGGCCGAGGAGCCGAAGAAGAAGAAAGACGCCACCGTGAAGGAGAAGGCGAACACGGGGAAGAAGACGGCCGGGAAGACGAAGGAGTCCACGAAGGCGAAGAAGGAGACTAAGGAGACTAAGGAGAAGAAGGAGCCGACGAGACGGAGCACGCGGACGCCTGGCGCCGGGACGAAGAGGGCAGCGCCCGTTGACGACGAGGATGACGACGAGGAGGAAGTGGTTGAGAAGCCGAAGCCGGTGAAGAAGGCGAAGACGGCGGCCACACCTGCGGCGACGAAGGAAAAGACTAAGAAAGCGGAGCCGGCGGCGAAGAAGAAGGCGGAACCTAAGGCGAAGAAGGACGCCCCTGCTGCGAAGAAGGCGGCAACGGGGACTGCGAAGAAGGCGGAGCCGGCGGCGAAGAAGGGCAAGAAGTAGCGGTGGGAACGACTCTTGGTGTGGGCTTTGAAAGTGGGATGTTTTACTATCGGGTTGGGCTCGGTAGGGCTTGATTGGTGAAGGGATGGGACTGCGGCTATTGGGTATCTGTCACTTGACGTTGGGATCGTATCCTGACGTGCACGTACAACACTATTCTGTATTTTACTCTTGATTCTCCTTTTGTAAGCCTGTAGACAGTGGTCGGGTTTGAGAAGTCAATGCTCTGCTTGTGATGGTCTTGGTTCCTTGGTTAGGCAACAATCACGGGTTTACACGCTTCTGCTTGATCGTACTCTAACTACGTACTCGTCTGGGTGATTGTAGCAGTTTACACTGCCACTAGAAATACTACCGTATCAGGATCACAGGGCGAGATGGCGTGGGGTTTTTCTGGTACTTCTTGCATGCAAAGAGAGCTCAGCGCTCTGGATTTGAGCGGGGAATCTTCGAGACACCGGATTGACGCACGTAGAGAAGTCCAGATTCATCGATGCATTTCCAGTGGCTCGCAGTCGGCCTCCTGAATCGCCACAAGCGTCAAAGCGATTCAACGGCTGGCTGACGAGAGATTGAGTCCAAGTTCGCTGTGGCAAAAAGCAGTGTAAAAGGTACACGATGCTGCCAAAGCATATCGGCAGAAGCCCCGAGACACCCATCAATGCTATCATGACCCGTATCCTCGGGCAACCATGGCTTCCTATGACCGCAACTCCTCTGGAAGAGTAGTCCTCCTATAAACAGTCCCCATCTATGCAAACCACACTACCCTCCTACGACCGACGCTCTGTGACCAAGCCCCTCTACTTCTTCATCGCATACTGCTTCACCCAGCTCTTCGCCGTCCGATCAAACTCCTTCCTCTCATTCTTGAACTGCTCCGCAATCGCCATCTCCACCGCGTCGTCCGGCATCGGTTCGGCGAGGATCTGCCGCGCGAACTTCAGCACCGCCGCGATCTTGCTCGACGGCTTCCATTCGTCGGACCGCAGCATGCCGAGACACATGCTGCCCTTGTCGTCGTTGCTGACATTGGGATGGTAGATCTTCGTCTGGAAGGAGAGCGTCGGTGGCTTGAAGGGGTATTCGCTAGGGAGGGTGAGAAGGAGGTCGAAGCGGCCGCCCTGGGTGGGAGAGGTTAGTTGATTGCAGGGATCTTGGAAAGGGGTCTGGGGGAGGTACGGCGTAGGGGGAGTTGGCGGGGCCGTCGAGCGTGATGTGCCATTTGTAGACGTCCGATTCGGAGACTAGGGAGGCGATCACGCCTTCGGGAGGGTCTTTGGTGATTTCGGCGAGCTCCTACAACACCGTTCTACTTAGCTTGCTATCACGCCAGACAGATGGTAGTGTTCGAAATACCTTGCCGATCCGCTTCTGGCCTCCTGACATGCTTGGTAAACGCTTGGTGTTGGTTTTTAGAGCGAACCGCGATCAGATATAAATGCAACTGTGATACTGAACTTGTCGGCTATGCCATTTGTTATTGTCAATTATTGTCGCTACGTGCTGTGTCTTGTCCTGTTTGTTCACCGTTTGTTGATGCCTTTAGGCGACCCTGAATTTAGTGCCCGCTACAGTTCCTGCAGGCTGCAGTTTAGCGGGGACAAGGTGCCTAAGGTACGGTATTGGTAACGGCGCATATCAAGTAACCAATGAACAATATCCTTCTTTGTAAAGCTCTTTCTGTAAGACACAAGGAATGTCTTCTCAGACTCAAGCTGTATCAAGAGGTGTAAATGACCAAATCGCAAGTTTGCGAAGTCGTGAAAGCGCGATTGAGTCTAACCCCCTTTGGAGTTTAACCCTGCCGATGCCGTTAATCTGACGTCGATTCCGCTGTGGCTTTTAATCTCCCGGTAGATTGGGTCTGCCATACAGATCCATTCAAAGCCGATATCCGCTCTTCACTTCGTCCACCCTGAAGCCAGCTACATTGTCCGTTTCAGTCTCCGTCGGTATGCACAACAAATAGCAACAAACAGCAACAAGAGCGGCAGCCAGATTGACTTTGAACATCTATTGGTCTCGTGCCTAAAACACAATACTGCAGGCTACAAGTTCTCGCGCTTTATGTTGCAAGTGAAGGAATAGAGGAGAACCTGCCATCGACCTAAGCTCTGATGGTCTCCAGATGGGCTGAGTAGGGACACACTCTTGCGGGCACGATATTGAACGGTAGGAAGGGGATAAACAATTTTACGATGGAGGCGGGATTGAGGAGTAAAGACGAGATCAAGAATGCAACAGTTGAAGCTACGACTTTTGAGCCTTGTGTCAGGAGGCAACGGAGTCATCCATCCCTGACCTCTTCTCTCCCTGTAAAGGAGATTCCTAGGTCTAAGTCAATCGCCTCACGCGGAAGGCTGCGCATAACACCGGTGCCATCTGTACCCACTTTGCCCACAAACTATTCCCCGAGATCGCCGATAACTCCCAAACTGTCCGGAAGCTCGCCATCAGCTTACCATGCGGCACAGTTGAGGTCAAACTGGCCATCTCCGACGATTGACGACCATAATAACAACGGCAGGGCTGCTCACGTTAATCGGCTTAGGGCTAAGGATATGCAGAAGTATGTTGAAAAGAACTCTCATAGAGTCAATCAGGATGGTCGATGCTACACACCAAGTCCGAAGGCTGTCAACGCACCTGACAGCACTCTGAGGGATTATTCGACGAGACCACAGCAAGCAAGCGTAACACATTCGGCCCAATTCGAGAAGCCAAAACTCTTGACCCACTCACCAACATTCCCAATACTACCGGATCGAACCTACGGCGAACTTCAGATGCCCGTAGCCTTCCCAACATTAACTCGCAACCGAGGCGCTTCGACATCACATCGTGTGGGCCGGAACGGCGATACAGCAGTACTACCTCGACCTTCGACGGCTAAGCCGGACTACGGCTTCCGCGATACTCTGGTCGCAAGACAGCGTGACCCCTTCCAATCCCGAAATCGCCACCCAGATCCTCAGCATCGCGCCAATGGGACAGGAAGCGCCTCCTCCCCAGTCAGTGACTCCAGTACAGAGGCTAGAGTTAGTTTTCGATCTGTGATGACAAGCAGTTCGAGCTTGATGGATGCTAGTAGCACAGAAAGAAGTAGTGTAGTCACGAAGAGCAGTTCCCTAAGCGATCGTACAAATGACTTGTCTTACGATTCTTCCGCCAAATATGAAGACTTCAGTGTCGATGATGCTATTAGTATGTACGCGGCCGGCTTTCATGATGATGAAGGAGGATTAGAAACGAGCCATGAAGAGACAACACCACTCCGCAACGACGAACTAGCCGGTACACCACGTGAAACTGTGGAGGCAGCAGAACACAGTATAGGAGAAGGGGGATGTGGGTTATCCCCACCTCATGTTGCAAGGGAGACTCCTGGCCTTCATAACTCCAGAGGTGGATTTGCCTATGATGTGTCACTAGATTCACCAACGATCATGGCAGCCACAGAAACGCGAGATCGATATGGCTTTCGGAAGGCGACACA
The DNA here is from genome assembly GCA_025617375.2 of Acarospora socialis. NCBI lineage: Eukaryota > Fungi > Ascomycota > Lecanoromycetes > Acarosporales > Acarosporaceae > Acarospora > Acarospora socialis. The sequence continues at coordinate 3,703,014 of JAMYGW020000001.1, read as the reverse complement.
ACATGTAACGCTTCAGCAGTATGATGCCTGGGACAAGGGTTATACAGAATGCCTGACTCGGCGGAAGCCGAAATGGCAAGCTTTGATGAAAGACCATGGGCTGTCAACACTCGAGCTGACTCGCTTTCCGCCGAAAACTGCGAAGACGAAACGGTTCGTGCGTAAAGGTATCCCTCCAGAGTGGCGTGGGGCGGCATGGTTTTGGTACGCTGGCGGATTCTCTTTGCTGCGAAAGCATCCAGGGCTCTACCAGGAATATTTAGACAAATCCAATCGTGGTGACATGAGCGAAAACGACGCCGAGCTGATTGAACGCGATCTTCATCGCACCTTCCCGGATAACATCAAATTCAAGCCCGATCAAGATCCCTTAGCCGCAAGCTCAGAAGGGTCTACCAACACCCACAATGGCCGACTAGCCGCTCTCGAAACTCCACTGGTTCATTCCCTCCGCCGCGTGCTTCGCGCTTTCTCGATCCACAACCCCCGCATCGGCTACTGCCAATCTCTCAACTTTCTCGCCGGCCTCCTTCTCCTCTTTCTGCCGGAAGAGAAAGCCTTCTGGATGCTCGTCATCATCACGACCGTCTACCTACCCGGCACGCACGAAGTCAGCCTCGAAGGCGCCAACGTCGACCTCTGGGTCCTCATGAACAGCATCAAAGAATCCATGCCGACCATCTGGACCAAAGTCGCCGGCGAGCTCGACGGCACCGTCACCGCCGTCAACCGCCTCCCGCCCATCACCCTCTGCACCACCGCCTGGTTCATGTCCTGCTTCATCGGCACCCTCCCCATCGAAACCGTCCTCCGCGTCTGGGACGTCTTTTTCTACGAGGGCAGCAAGACCCTCTTCCGCATCGCCCTCGCCATCTTCAAAGTCGGCGAGAACGAGATCAAAGCCGTCAGCGACCCCATGGAGATCTTTCAGGTCGTGCAGACCATCCCGCGCCGTCTGATTGACGCAGGCCAGTTGATGGACGTGTGTTTCCGGCGGCGGAACGGCTTCGGTCATCTCAGGCAGGAGACGGTCGAGGAGAGGAGGAGGGAGAGGCGGAAGATGTACGCGGATGAGAGGATCAGGGCTTTCACGGGTGGTGGTGCGGATGACAAGACGGGCGTTAACGTGGCGAGGGGCGAAGGCAGTTTTAGACAGGCGTTTAGGCGGGTCAGGACGGATTCGAATATCAGGCTGAGGAAGATGCATGTGAAAAAGTAGGGCGGTATTCGGTAAGGGATCAGAATCTGTGTGCTTCGAAATAATTGGATCGTTACATGGTGGAATATAAAGAATTGGGAATATGTAGTGACGATGTCAGGGCTATGTAGAGAGTACCTACTCCGTAGAGCGTCAGATTAACTCGCACCCGATTATCCGCTTTTCCGCGCAGTGGCCTTTAGAATGTTGGTCTAGACTTAATTAACCTTCTAACCAACTGTACCATCTTCGATCCCCATCAACGCTGCCTCTCCTCCACCGTAGTCAAGCGCTATAGATGCGATCTGTTTTCCCTTCCTTTCCTTCTTATTGATATTATTGAGGTGTGGCCAAAAGGATTGGACCTCGGCATGCTGACCAGCACGCCGAATGAAGCTGAAGATGTTTGTGCGTGTAGTCGGATTCTCTGGCTTTGACGAGCCGTGGGTTAGGAAGGGTATTGGAGCCGGATCAGTGGAGCGCGGGACAGAGTGTAGTTACTGAGAAATCGAGCGGGGATGACAGGTAGGTAAGTCGTTCAGTAGTTATATTCTTCTAAGCCAGCCGTGATGTTTCTTTCTGGGTCTAGCCCTTGTTTCAGAGCAGCCCTAGGTTTGTACCCTGAGAGTATCCCCCAAAGCTTTCAATAACGGAGTTGATAGCAATACAGCAAACGGGAATTTAGGCGAGGGTGTCCTCCGCACCTTAGGCAACTAGACTTTTGAATAGGCTAAGTTCTAGGTGGGAAAGTACAGATTCTGGGGTCTGGGTTAAGAAATTTGCATCAACGTAAGTTCGGAACATTATTGTTGAGATCCCCTATCCTGAAGCAGTTTGGAACGATGATAAGACCATGCTGAATGGCTGCATTTCATGTCATAGGGATGGCTTAAACACAATATGATTTGCTTACTTGTCAGGCGGTGTTGAGGACTTATTCATGCAGACCTTACCAATGACCAGTTACGTGCTACAACGTGTATGTTTTCATTCAACCGAGGATCATCTCATCAATCCATGCTGTCTCATCAACTGTAGCCTTTTTCGCTGAGCGTATCCCACATCTTTTCTGCTGCCCCCGCATCGTCCAGATATGGAAAGTCGTCTCAGTACAGAACACGCTGACCACGGGAAGACGGACGGCTTCTTGCTCAATGTTGAGTCTCGTGTCCCGCTCCGTAGAGCAACGTCGACAATCAGCTCTGCAGGGTCAGGCATGGTTGCGGAGAAGAACATTCTGGCCAACCAGGAGATCTTCCGTCTCAAGCAACAACTTATGAACGTACTGTGTGTTTAGCACTTTTCGTACCACTGTGTGACTGCACAAGTGGTGGTCGAGATCTCAAACCCCTCAGTTCCTTTCTGACCGGTTATGGTTGTCTCTGAAGGACCGAAAAACATATGAGCGATACCTGCGACAACTGCTTTCTATGGACGGGTAGCACACTTCGTCAGGCCATCGACCCTAGCATAGCGCTGAGCGTCTCCAGCTGTAATGGATGCAAGGTGGTGCGATACTGCTCGAGAGTCAGTCATGGGCACCACCTCTATATCTACCAGGAGTACCATCTGATAGAGTCCGACTATGTTTCTAGGCCTGTCAGGCAAAGGCCTGGAGAAGGCACCACAAGGCCGAGTGCAAATTGTGTGGAATCCCGCTGAGACAGTTGGATCATATACCTTATTCAATGCTGATGCTTCGGCTCCATTAAAGGTCTTCCTTGAAGCTTCACTGATACCATCAATCAGATACAACTCGCATCGATCAGAGGGCATTTCCCCCTCTGTGCGCGCTATCATACGCCTCTTGCACCTGCGCGCGAGCGGCCAGTTGACCGAGGGCCAATGGCGTGGTCTCCTGAGTATGGAAACGCACAGGGACGAGTATAGAGCCGCTGGAGGATCACTCTGGCAGGGGTTTGAGTCTGATTGCCAGTCTATCAAGAATTGGACCGGCACGGATGATGGTGAAGAAGTTCTGCAGAACTTGATCTGTAGTGTAAGGACAGGATCAACGAGGAGTCTGACCTCAATCTAGAGCACCGCACCCTTTCCTTTGAAAATTCTCGGTTTGTTTACATGCCGCTTATGATGTTGGGGGTTCCTTTGCGATTCGCCCCTTTTCAATCGGTGCTGGGTCTGCATCGAACTTTCTGTGAGATGCTTTGCTAATCTGTATAGTTCTTTATCAACAGCATGGCTCTACATACGCCGGAGGGAGAGGTCCTAGGCAGTTGCCTGGACTCGGGTGCTGCGCTAATGAACCATTCATGCGACCCCAACGCCGACTACTATTTCGAAGGGCCTGAGTTGCGAGTGCGATCGACCAGGGTCATCCAGACAGGGAAAGAAATAACAATCTCCTACATCGACCCGACCTTCGGCTTCCATTTTCGCCAAGAGCAACTGCAAAGCATGTATTTCTTCGAATGCAAATGCCGAAAATGTGAGAAGGGACCCACTGGACCCGGGGAACCGACAGTTGAAGACCCTGAACTCGACGGGCGGTTTAGAGAAGCGCAGGATCAGTTAAAGCAGCTATTACAGACGGACATGCCGTCACCTGTGGTCGTCGAGACCGTGGCAGACCGACTCTGTCAGGATGGCTATCCGGGGAAACCGTGGCCGTGCGACGTTCAGCCGATGCCTGAGCTGTGGAGCGCTCTTGCCGCAGCCTACCAAGATACGAATTTGGTGAAAGCGTTGAGATTCTGGCTGAAGACGTGTCTCAAAGCCGATCCGTTGATGAGGCCGAGTCGGTATAATTTCCGTCGAGTGGAGCACTTCATGAAATACCTGGGCGTTGAATCGTAAGTAGGGCGAGAAAAGGAACGCGAGCGTGTCCGACGTCCACATTTCGTTCCAGCCCTCCAGTCGTGCCTCCACACATGAGTGTTCACTCTAAAGCTCTCCAGGCGCGTCGTGAACCTCTTATGCGCCAACGACCCCACCGTCCGAGAGCTACGGTCGCTCGAGTCCGCCCTCTCCGCGATCCAATACCCGCACGTCAAACGATTTGTCCAGGATGCAACGAGAGCGTTCGGAGAAGACAGCACGATCGCGCGCGTCGCGAGGTTTTCGGAGCCGAAGTGGGACGACCTTCTCGCCATGCAGGGGACAAACCCTCAAGATTTAACGTCCTTCTGGGCCAGTGCGGAGGGGATTAAGAAACTGGAAAGGGACGAGGCGAGGTTGTTGGAGTGGGTGGAGAGCTTCGACACGTCACGGGGGAGCATTTGATGTACTTGAACACTGTTTGATTTTCCGTGCTGTCGGTCTGCCGTCGGTCCTATCTGGGGAAGCAAATGAATGTCACTGACGTTGATATGGATCCAAGGCTTGAATCTAGACCCACACGGAAAGCGGCAATACCACACCCTGCAAAAGAGCCAGCCGCACCGGAACCCGCGCCATCTAAAAACCCCCAGCCCAGGAAGCCAGCCAACACCACACACTCTTCTTTCCCCCTCCTCCGCCATCCCCACAGACGCCCTCAACCCCATCCCCATCCCCGCCCCCATCCCCTTCCCGTCACCCACCTACCACCCCTCCGTACCCCTCCCCCCCTTCATCACCCCGCCCACATCGCTCGTCACCCACCCGCCATAGAACGCCCCCTCCTGCGCATCGACCTTCTCGCCATCGACCCAACACGACCACGGCACGCCGCCGGCGTAGAAGCTCAGGTAGCCTTTGATCGGCTCGAAGGCTTTCGTGGGAGTGTCGTAGGACCAGATGCGGTTGGCGACGGTGGCGTGCGTGGACGGGTGCGTCAGGGCGTGGTAGGTGGCGGGGCCTTTGTATTCGCAGAGGGAGCGGTGCGGGGTGGGCGTTAGGGAGCAGGGTTGCTGGAGGGAGGTGCGGGGGAGGTAGTAGGCTAGAAAGGCGGAGCCGGGGATGAGTGAGTTGGTTGGTAGGTAGGGAGTGGGGGTGGGGTGGAAACGAGGGGAGCAGAGCGGGGTGGGGTGCGGTGGTGGATGTTGCGTGCGTAGGGAGGATAAGCGGGGGCGTCGGTTCGTGGAAGATGGGGGGTGGAAAAGGAAGAAGGGGGTTGAGGCAGGAAACGACAGGAACGGAACATAGAGAGGGGAAAGGTTACTGACTTGGAGGATGATGCGTCTCAAGGACCCAATAAGCGTCTCTGGTGTCGGCGATGACGAGGTCGTCCCATTTGATCTGCAGGTGCCGCGCCGTTTTCTCGAGGAGGGGCGGGCGCGGGAAGTTGGTGACGTTCAGTTTGGGTTTGGGTGGCATGGAGGGCGATTGGAAAGGTGCAGAATCGATTGGTTGAATGTTTTTGATGTCAACGGGACGTGGTGGGTGGTAGGAATTATGTCGAGGAGTTGGTGGGTTAGGGTTTGGGCATATCAGCAACGTTGGGGTTTGGACAGGCCACTTTGAGGGTCAATTAAGTGGTACTCTACCGGTAAGGCATTTGACTGGGCCGCTTCTGTCTCGAATGTCTTGGTAAGACGATGCAGATTTAATACCTCGTCTTTGTGGTTATAAGCCCGCCATGGAGTAGCGTTTCTTTTCGTAGATGCATGATGCAGTCATCACTGATTGAGGGTTATTAGTCATCGAGTGACTTCCGTTGTATTTAGTCATCCCCAGCGACGTTGGAGAAGTGGAATTTTTTCCGTAGGTCTTGGTGTGGAAGCTTGGAGGTGTCGGCATGGAATGCGGTGATTGATTGAGAAGATAAAGGGTGAAAGTGTGCAGATTCTGCGCAAGGTTGCCCGATGGAGGGTGGTTGGGGAGTGTAATATACTCTGACTCGAGAACGAACATACCGACAGGAATTCCTGAAAGCAAACCATACAATTTAGGCACATCTCATATATTCAACTGCAGTTTGCTTTGATTTGATCTTCACTACATAATCCTCCGCATTACCTTCATATCCATTTCGTACCCTTTTCGTAAATCCACCCAATTTACCCAATCCTCATCCGAATTAGTTTACACCGAAATAGAACGGCCAAGAACATATCTCCCCCTGCTGTGTACAACATCTCAAAACGAATGGACGCGATGTTGCAGAGTCTTACAACCCGGCGAAGAAGACGGCAGCGGCACCAACGGCACCGGCGGCGATCCACTGAACACCGAAGTTGCTGGCAGCGCCGGTGAAAGTGGAAGGCTTGGCCGTAGTGACGGCGGTGACGTTGCTGACGGTGGTCGTGTTGGCGGCCGGAGCCGGAACCGGAGCCGGGGTCGGTGCCTGCGGCTGGCCATCGGTCTTCTGGGAGACGGCGCTCGCGGTGACGGTCGGCTGAGCGCTGCCGGCTTGCGGTTGCCCGTCGGAGATCTGGGAAACGGCCACCACCGAGGTTGGCACCTGAGGCTGACCGTCGCTAATCACCGAGACGACTGCGGCTGAGGTTGGCGCCTGAGGCTGACCGTCGCTAATCGCCGAGACGACAGCAGCGGAGCTCTGAGCAACGGTGCTGGTCATCATGGTCGAGGCCGGGGCAGAAGACATCTTCGAGGAAGAGGCCATAGCCGACGAGGCAGCGGCAGTTGAGGAAGGGGAGCTCGCAGCCGACGGGCTAAGAGTAACGCCAGCGGAGCCGCAAAGCTGCTGGGCAAAAGCGAGAGCGGCTAGAATGTCAGGTCAGTGGTGTAGATTGACTTTTGTTGCGACAAGGTAACTTACTCTGCTGATCAGCGGGGCTGCAGCTCTGGGAGATCTGTTGTTGCAGGCCAGACAAGTATGAGGAAGCGCTGCAGATGCATTTAATGTCTGTGAGCTGGCAGCCAGTCGAGCTGATACTGCTGAGAGCTGCGGTTTGCTGTGGTTCATAGTCAGTAAAAAGCCACGAGCACAGTTCCTGAGATGAGGTGAGGATGAAACTTACAGCGCATTGTGGCAGACCGTTCAAGTTCTGAGCAGCAACGAATGGAGTGGCAATGGCAGCAACGACAGCGAGCTTGGAGTACTGCATCTTGATGATTGATTGTGTAAGGTTTGATGAATGAGAGTCTGTTTATCGGGATTGTGTAACAGCACGACAGCTAGAACGACTGTGGGTGATGAGTGTTTGAGTGATTGATGTTATGAAATTGCAAAGAGCAGAGGTTGCGAGCGAGTAGATGATTTTTTAAAGGAAGAGAGGAAAGGAGAAGGAGGGAAAGTTTTGTTGGGGGGCAGGTGAAAAGCGATAAATAATAGGTGGTACGGGGTAAGCAACGCTTGGACGTTAAGTTACCGTGGCTCGGGCAACATCCCCAGTTGGAGGTATTATTGTAATTTATATGATAGCGTGATAAATGCATGATGTGAAGACGTGGAGGCTGAAGACGGCCGATCCAGTCATCTCATTCGATTGCGTTACACCGAAACATCCAGCCCCCGCATCGCTTCCACACCACCGAGGCAACGAGACGGCTCACGTTGCCGTGAACGGACAGCTGGGGTTAGTCAGGCCCCATTGAAAGCATTGAAAGCATTGAAAGCGACCAGTCACAGACACCATTCAGCGGACGGTACCTTAAGCCGCGCAGAGTCTACCTGCCACAAGCTTTACTAGGTAGACCCCAACCACGCAGCTCATCGCCTGAGAAACCGAAGGTATGGATACGCCATGAGAGATTCGATTCTGTACAGCGAACCGTATTAGATCTGTAAATAAACCAATCCTTGATCGATGCTCCTCAGCGTAATAAATAGAGAAGAGCCTTGTTTGGGTCTTCTCGAGCAGCAAGCACAATGGGCATCGCAAATCCATTGGGTATGGTAACTTTAAGAGAAAAATAGCTCTTGTCCATACGACTCGGGTTCGACGTCCGCCTGAAGCACATATATTTCGTCATACATTCAGCATTGCTTACGGTACGGGTAGCCTGCTAAGGCACGCGTAAGCTGAAGAGGCTAGTGCCAAGGGGCTGGGTTTTATTTATAGAGCGATCGTCGCCTTTGTGAGACGTCTGCGGAGTGGCGATGATGCGAGAAACCTCCAATCAGGCGTCTGGTTCCCACCCTAGTCCCCCGGTCTAATGCAGGTCCCAGAAACTGCTAACACCTGTGAGCGGCCTCAAAAACAGAAAATTCTCCGGTCGAATGAGAGATAGTTTAGTACGGAGCAGTTACTCCATACATTGGCGGCTTAGTCAATCTCGCCGGGAGAGACAAGTGCGACTGAAGTCAGATCTTAGAATCGTCTCTAGAAATGAAGGGTCCAACTTGTGCAGGGGAGTTGGGAGTGTGACTGTGCTGGATGATGATGATGATGAAGGAAGATATGGTTCCAGGTCGTAAATGAATGCCGTGTGGCTCATCACCAAAACCTAATGGATGTATGAAGCGCTCCTCGGATTCACCAAAAAGCGTCCATAAGTATTCAATCTCCATAGCATACAACATAATATGGAGACCTCCATGTAACACAGAAAGCTTTCCCAAAGAATCTATGCCTCAGTGCATTCCTGTCTCGTGCTGTGTTGGAGTGCTCCATATCGGCATTCATTTACGACCTAGAACTATACCTATGTTGTAGAGCTACCAGGCAAGGGCTTCGGGGTGCGGGAGATGACAGCAGGTTTGTCTCGGCTAAAAGATAGGACCGACGCCTCGAATCAAATTGCACTTGGTCTTCGATGTGGAAGCTTGCAATACCCGCGCGGATGTATATCTATGAGTGCCTACCTTATGCGTAATTTATGCAGTTATGCTAACCCATTGAAAGTTGATCCTTACACTATCTCTGGCCTAAGAGGTCCATATGGACGAGGAATGCCTCATTTGAAATATCTGTCAAGATGACCTCTGGATGGATTGGCTGGAATGGAAAATTGGAGGAGACTCCATCGAGATAGAGATGACTTGTAGCGCTCAAGCCATCTGAGTAGCACTGCTACGAGATGAACGTCCTTGTTTAAAACTCTGTTGGGCTGATAATTACAGAACGCCATACCACACTTAGGTCTTGTTTGTAAAGTGATGATGGCCGTTGAAACAAGCTAGTCGAGGTTGTGCAGGTTCTTTTATGATCTCGCACTACCAACCACGGCCATCAGATCTCGTCGACTGTATCCACTGGAATATACTCGCAGTCAAGGGGAGGGGACCAGGAAGGGATGCGCATAAAGTTTCCAGGTCCACAACACCAGGTTTCGCGTTGGCAGTTGCCCGTCGCTGCTGATGTTCTTCCGGCTGCCGCACATGAAAGGCAGAGACCCCTCAGAGAGTTTCTTTTCTGAGTGACAACGCTCTGTAGGTCCTCCTCGAAGTCGGCGGCGCAGGTATTGCAATCGCACAGAGTAACGTTACGGTTGGGCTTGAGTGTCTCGAAAGTGTAGTTCTCGAAACAGGAGAGCTTGCTCAAGATCTGTTCGACGCTACACTTACGCAACGTCTCTGTTAATGGCCAGAGTCCCAGGCGAGAAAGCTCAAGGAAATAGGAGCCTATCTTCGCAGTGCTGAAGCAGTCCCCCTCTCGGGTCACACGGATCGAGATCTTGGAGGACGCATCTTCCATGTAGCTAGCGACGACGTTCTCGATCTGTTGATGGACTTTTTCAACGATCTCGCGTCTCCGCGCTTGGAGACCATCTATGCATGATTAGTGGAAGATAACAGGTTTCGGATAATCTTGGAGCCAGATACCAATGACACTGTCTGGAAGGATAGCAAGCCCTCGCCAGGTCGCAGACGCGCCAGTCATCTTTTCTTCATCGTAGTGCTGAAGAATCCCTAATGAAGCAGCATAGAAAGCTGCTCGATCGTCAAGTGCGTACGTGATGTACAGCATTTTCCAGTAATCATCTTCTCCGCTCTCACTGCCGCGCCACCTCTGAAGCCATAAAGTCGTCCAAGGTTTCAATGCCCTTGCGCAGTCATATTTGTCGCAAAGGAGCGCCAACTGGTCAAGGTCTTTGAATTTCTCGACTCGAACGTACTGGGTCTGGTGGTGCAGGACGTTACAGAGAGTCGTGACAGCACGAGGATTGTCTTCTTGGAGTGATATGGTTCTGGTGCTTCCGTCTGTTGGCACGATTCCTTCTATGAAAGTCGAATTCAACATCGCAGCAAAGACCGGAGACCCTAGGCTAAGCGCGCTCGAGGACACTCGAAGGCTCCTCTTGGCTGCTGGCGATCCTACCTCGAGAGTGACGTCCCCTCTTGGATCAATTTTGATAGAGAAGTGCTTCTTCTTGCCTTCTACGGCAGGCTTTGGTTCCTCCGTTGGTTCCTCCGTTGGTTCCTCCATCTTTGATGAGTGAAGGTGCAGTTCTGCAAGAGGTTGTCAGTGGAATGAAAAACATGACCGAACATGTTGGAGGATTTGAAACAGGCACGGTGAATGAAATCGAATGTTCTTATTTAGTTGTAGGGTAAAAGGATTAGTTATATTTAGGATTGACATGTGAGCGCCTAACAAGTGGTCCGTGCTCGCCATAGCAACCGGATCGTGCCGTGTAAACATCTCGAAACCCTTTGAATTGACTGATGCAAAACCGACAAGTGGAAGTTACATCTACAAACAACATACAAAGCGTGGCAAGACAGCATTTCTTCGCTTCCAGAGAACACAATTAAAGATATGGATCCACCACCGAAACCCTCCGCAACCCAACTCTTCCAAGTCTATCTCCGCCTGCGCCCCCCACCATCCTCCCTGGTCCAAGTCACGCCGCAATCCCTCTACCCACTTCTCACACCACCCGAGCGATACCTGACCGTCGAAGAGCCCCCGCGCGACAAAAGCCATGGCATGCCCACGCACATCACGCTCAACCCGCCCTCGGACTCGCGCAAGCGCGCCGTGGAGAAGTTTGCATTCACAAAGGTGTTCGAAGAGGATGCGACGCAGCTCGACCTTTTCCGAGGAGCGGGAGTGGTGCCACTTATCGAAGGCGTGCTGGGAGAAGGGAGAGATGGGTTGTTAGCTACGTTGGGAGTGACGGGGTCTGGGAAGGTTTGTCCGAGCAACAAAAATAGGGCATGCGGCGATATATGCTGATGAAGCCGTAGAGTCATACTATCCTGGGATCGAAGTCGCAGCGTGGTCTTACGCAGATGGCACTCGAAGTTCTGTTCCGCTCCCTTGGTTCTAGGACGCTGCACCCATCTGCGACCTCGACGCTCGTCTCCACACTGGCCGCGGCCGACGCATCGGAAGCCCAGATACTTTCCGCGTCGACTTTCCTGGAGGGAGTGTATGGCGATGGGATTGCAGAACGCGTTGCGTCGAGAGCTCCGACACCCATGACGGTAGGCAGAGCCCCCAATTTGGTTCCCACAGAGCCCACACATCCCATATCGCGTGGGTTGCGAGGTCAATGGTCAATACTAGGTCTCGGCGGCGTTCTCTCTCCCCGAGAAGAGAATGTGCCAAGCGATAGACCAGTAAACCCATCACTCAGGCCCAGTACAGGGATTGGTTCCCCAGGGAAAGACCCTCTCACATTTCCCTCCCTGCTCCCCTTTTGGAATACCCCGCGTATCACAAGGAGTGTTGCTAAGCTGAGATTTGGCAATGTAAAGGACAACGGATACACGCCGAGCGTACCGAGAAAACATCTGCCGCAACGGCCCTCGGCTCTACCCCAGCTACCCGACGTCGGCGACATTTCGGTCGGCGTAGATTCAGACGCGGATTTCGCCATTCTCGTCTCCATGTATGAAGTCTACAATGACCGCATATTCGACTTGCTGTCCAATACACGTAACCCGAAAGACCTTCGTCGCCGTGCTCTCCTTTTCAAGTCTACCGAAGCGTCGGCAGATCGTAAAGTCGTGGCTGGCTTGCGCAAGATCGTATGTGGGAGCTACGAGGAGGCGTTGATGGTGCTGGAGACGGGGCTGATGGAGAGACGGGTGGCTGGTACCGGCAGTAATAGCGTGAGCTCGAGAAGTCATGGGTTCTTCTGCTTCGAGGTTAAGAAGAGGAAGGCAGTGGCAGACAGCCACTGGAGTAGCAGTCAGATGACTATCGTGGACCTAGCTGGTGAGTAGTGTGCCAAGTGTCTCAAGCCATCTCTGATAGTGCTGTACAGGCTCGGAGCGAGCGCGAAATGCCAAGACTGCAGGCGCAACGTTGGCGGAGGCGGGCAAAATAAATGAGAGCCTCATGTACCTGGGCCAGTGCTTGCAAATGCAGAGTGATGGGCACGATGGCACCAAGGTATGCCTGACTACTCTGTGCCAGCCATCCGGCGCTGTACTGACAGCTACGATCTAGCCGTCGGTGGTACCCTTCCGCCAATGCAAATTGACCGAACTGCTCTTCTCCAACTCTTTCCCCTCAAACCACAACACCCATTCGTCACATCACCGCAACCCTCAACAAGCAATCATGATAGTCACCGCCGACCCCCTGGGAGACTTCAACGCCACCTCTCAGATCCTCCGCTACTCCGCACTGGCACGAGAGGTCACCGTGCCGCGCATCCCATCCGTCACCAGCACCATCTTCTCCGGCACAACCGCAGCCGGTAAGCGCGATGGGCCTAGCGGCCGTGCTTCACCCAATCAAGTGACAGACGAGGATCTGAAGTTTGCAGTCATGGAGATAGTAAGATTGACCGATGAGGTCGACGTTCTGAACCTCAGATTGCTGGAAGAAGAGAACCGGAGAAGAGAGGCCGAGATAGCATGGAAGGCAGCAGAGGAGAAGGCGGAGGTGGTGGAAGAGGATGTCCGAGCGGAATGCTGGGACGAAATGGAGATGCGCTTGGAGCAAGAACAGCGACGGTGGAAAAGCGCTTGGCTTGAAGAGGTAAAGTTTTTTCAACAACATGAGTGGCAGTGTTTCAATGCTTATCCACTCTGGCAGGCTGAACACAACGACGAGCACCTCGACCACAAACTTGGCGTCTTGACAGGTGGCATCCAGAGTAAGAGCTTCCCCGACTCTCATGATTCTAACACAACCACTAACAGCAACCAAGTCCACGAAGACCCCTCCCCCACCGCCTCAGAGCGCGAGCGAGACCTCGAGGACGAAAACGCCGCCTTACGGCGAAAAGTCATCGCTCTCGAGCGAGAGCTACAGACTCGCTCACCGACTAAGAAAACACGGACGAAGACAAAGACTTTCAATGCCTCAGCATTATCGCTCGAAAACAGCGACGTCGAGAACACCCTCCTCAAGCTGGACGGGATGAGTTTGGAGGAGAAGCCGGTGGCGAAGACGCCGAGGCCGAAGCAGAGAAAGTTGACCACGAGGAAATGGGATTTAGGACTTGAGGGATCGAGTCCTTGAACAACAATCTTCATAGAGAGCAATTTCCGACCGTCTGGCGAGTGCGCTCGCGTACGGTAATTAGTATGAGCGAGTGTAGCTTGGCGTTGTTGGAACGAGTGGGAATCTATCTCCTGCGTAGATACCCTATCCAACTCGGCGTGAAGGCGGCGGGGAAGGTGACGTGTTGATAACGAGAATAATGTGAAAAGCATCTGTATTCCAGAGATTCCCGCTATAAGATGACGGTGGATTGTGTCCAGGGCCATGGACTAGTATTCATCCCATGGATGACCTACGTGCTCCAAGGATGCAAGTATTCGACCTCTCGTACGATGCCTTCCCTTATCATGACTTATGGTATTGCTCTTGGGGGTGAATTGGCCATGTATAGCAACTAGAAGCCAAGGTATCATTAACTCCGCACCTACACCCAGAGTCGGTACCCTATTCACTAGACGCGGTCTTGAGAAGTTCGACCGTATAAATCGTCTTTCAATCGTTATCATAGTGATGTCATGCATGCTTCGTCAATTGGGCGTTTGGTACAACAAAACCGTACCAGACTTGCAGTCAAAGCTTTTAGAAAACGGGCGGAGAATGAGTTTTATCAGCTTGATGTTCTATGAATCCACAGCCTTATCAAGATTGCGTCGCGTCAAGTAGCAAGGCCAGTTTCCAGGCAAAGGGAGGAACCAGGACCTCCACGTCCAATCCTGCGTCGGGTCCACCAGGGCGACGTCGAAGTCACGGAGAAGAGTGGCGGCGATCTTCGAAATCTCCAAGTGCGCGAGATGGCGGCCTGGGCACATGTTGTACCCGGCGCCCCACTGTATGTATACAGCTTCGTTAAACCGAGAAAAGAATGAAGGGAGGTAGGGCGTACGTGTATAAGATGTTTTTCCATTACTCGTGCCCTTTCGGGGTCCAGCCATCGTTCAGGGTTGAAGACTTCGGCGTCGTCACCGAATATGCTCTTATCTCGGTGGATGACCCAGGGGTTGAGGCTCACCACAGTCTAGAAGTCGTTAGGAACAATTTGTTTCGTCGGAGGAAAGGCTACCATACGCCCTTCGGAAACGTCCGTCCAGCTACGGTGATACCTTCTTCTCCGGCCACGCGTGGTAGGTTGAACGATATGGCCGAGTGGAAGCGGTAGGCCTCCTTTATCTACAAAGCGCGAGAGCGTTAGTTGGGCAAGGATATAGAAGGTACGACTATGGCTTACGCAAGCTTGGAGGAATGCAAGTTTCTGAGTCTCGGCATAAGACACAATTCGAGAGAGTTCGCCACGGCTCTGCGCATCATCCAGGGCGTTTCTCAGACGGAGCAGGTGCATGGGGTTTCGCAAGAGGTAATAGAAGATTGCTTGTAGCGTCGTGCTGATAGATTCAGAGCCAGCACCGATGGTGACCATCGCCGCGGCAAGGACTTCCTTTTCCTCCATTCGGTCCGGATACGTCCGCCTCACCTCAAGCCATCTCTCCATCATATCTCTTCTCACTTTATCGTTCTTCTTTCGAGAATCAACAGCGGCTAGACAGGTGTCAAGGATATGGGATGTCGGCTGCAGGTTAAGCCAGCTGATGATGGGATTAGCCATCAATAGGCTGTGCAGCCAGTAGGCATGGCCGATGAGACTGATATAGAGGAACAAGTTGCGTGAATTAGCAATGGCTCTTCCGACATCACGGCCTTCCTTTAGAAAGCCAAAGCTGCGTGAGAATGCAACTTCTCCGACGATATCAAAGGCACAATAAGTGAACCAGCGATCAAGGAGGACCTTTGCCCCAGCCCGCGAGAGCTGATCAAGATTTTTGACAAGCAGCTCGATGGTAGCATCCACAAATGGTTCGGACTTGATAATATTCGACAGGGCATAGCCAGCTGCAACGTTTCTTTCTTTCCTCACATGCTCCTTGGGATCCCGCTCTGACATTTGATTCTGATAATGATGATCCGGCACAGCAAACGCTGCATAAAAGTTGCCCTGGAGATATATAAGCCAAGGGTCTTTTCAGACCTAAGATGATGCAAGAAGTAGGAGATGTGCTCTGAAACAAGGCAACATCATCCGGTAGACTCACTTTCCGCAGTTTCGGCAAGAGCACCTGGGCTACCGCGTCCGGATCGCTCACGCTGACCTCGTTGTGAGCCACCCTAACAAAAACACCTGCAGGCGAGAAAGCATGTTCAGTCGGTCTCAGATCCGTTGGGAGAGATAGGCATGGTACGTCCTTTGGCCTAAACAGGAAGGATACAATTGCATACCGTGCTTCTTATGTAGAGCAATAGTCGCCTCTTCAATATGGCCTGTTGGAATGTGCCAGAGCTTCCAAAGGTCGGAGAAACTTGCAAAACACGGACCGGGAATGTCACGGATGGGACTGATGCAGCGTCGTTTTAGAGCGAAGAGAAAAGCAAAGAACAGACACAGAGCGAACAGCTGTGTATTTGTACAGTTCAGATTGCAGAGCTGGGTAGGGAGTATGCGAAAAGGGAAAGCGGGCGTCATGATGGCACGATACGCACAGAAGATGTAAGGGCAAGTATGAAAATGAGAGACGTGAGAAACCGAGTATGCATCCGCAATCGGTAAATAACGTGTCAAAGATGGAAGGTTATACCACCAAGCCCTAGCAGGGGTCATCCCCGCACATACTAGGTAGCCTCGCCGCCGCCATTCGTCGCAAGCGAAAGTCAAAGACGGCCTAACTTACCTCTTTATGGTTACTCCAAACACCAAGAAGGTGCTCGAGTACCTAACGTTATCGACGAAAGACTAGGTACCGGGCCCTTGCTCTGTGACTCTACAGCAGCCTGCGCTGGAGTTAAGATGCTCTGATATGGCGTATTGCCCTTCACTTCTAGTGTATAATGCACGTGTACTCGAGACCAAGTCTCGCATTCCTCGGTCTGACTTCTTGATATGGAAACCCTAGGAAGCGGCCCTTTGCCTCCAACTGCGCCGTGTCCAGCCTTGTCGGAAGATTCGACATAACTTTGTACACCCGTCTTTCAGGTACAATCCTGCTCGGACCCAATATACGCCAAGAGTTCTACATCCTCAAATGCCCACGAACATCTCATAATCTACCGTTGCGCCTCTTGGATCTAGCTCAGAACACCCCGGTATAATTGTCATGGTAGTACTAGAAGGGTGTTAGGAGTGAATATTTCGAGAGGGTAAGGTAGTTGACGCACTTCATACAATGCGCGTCAAGCGCAATAGAGCAGCTCGGGATGAGGCGTATACCCCTTCCACTCCAGCGGAACGCGGTCTCGCGGGGTACGTACCCCGCTGAAGCTATTCTTCCAGGTTGGCGAATAGGCTTCTCTCCCGACCGTGATATTCTGCTATTGGTCCCGGGTACCCGGTTCATCAACTTTTTCGACATCTTGCATCGGAGAATGTGGCGAATCACCCTCCGGCCTCTCGCTCATAGTCGCTGCCGAACCAGTAGCCCCACCGCTGTTAACGAGGTTAGGAAACATGGGCTTCACAACCGGTAAAGGCGGTTCCTCTTCGATCTCGCTGAGCTCGCTCTCATCATCGGCGCTGTCGTGAACGCTTCCCGGCGCACTACTCCCTTGCGCATCTTCTTTTCCCTGCTCTTCTTTGATGATCGACACGCCTTGTGGTACCTGTTGAGAAATCTTGGTCTCAGCCGTGCTGGGAATCCTGAAAACCTCAGGCGTGGCGGATGGTTTCGTGACGACAACATCCGCCTTGCGGAGGAGTTCTTTCCTTCCAACGCCTTTCGCGCGATGCTTTACAGCAACTAGATCAGGAGTGATTGTCGTAGATGGTGGGGGCGTAGCCACAGAGTCATCGGTGTTCATCAGCAGATGGTCCACTCTCATGCGCTCCCTACTCTCTTCTCCGCTAGCTTTGGCGGCTAGATCTGGTACGACCGTCCCGTACAACATAGCGTAGGTATCGCATATAAGGTCGTCAATCAGAGTCGGTTTCATCAAGCTTGTGTTGAGCTTCTTGAGCTCAACTACATCACGAAGGATATCGATTATCGGCGAATATGTATCAGGAAGATGACACCATGTCTCCAGACGACTGGCGTTAATCTGAAACTCCTCATGGCTGATGGATTTGAAGACTGTATCCTCATGACCTTGCGGTATGTGGCCAAGCCGACGAAGAAGCTGTTTTGATCCATGAGCATGATCGCCTTATAAGATCGCATAGGACAAGAACCGTACTTTGAGATAGGCCAGGCAAATGTCCTGCCATAGTTTGGCGAAACCAACATATTCCCCTGCTTTCTTCCTCACGCGCTTTATCAGAGCTTCAAGACTAGCACGGTCACCAAGTTGAACCAAGAGCCGAACGAAAAAGGAGACATATCGGCTAGTATAGACAAAATGCCTTCCTGCTCTTTCGTGCTCTGGTTTCCACACCTGAAGCGTCATTGTCTTGGTGAAGATTTGCTGCGTGAACTCATGCTTGGCGCCCATGGCCGCGGCATCGTCGGTGGAGTCGTCATAGATAACATGCGCAGCCTATCCACGGTAAGCCCGATTTTGTTTAGATGGGGACAATCAAACAAACCCTAGCGACCATGCGATGATGCCAGTTTGATTTATCCGCAGTCCGCAAAGCTTTCAGAACCTGTAAGATATACGTTTCCCAGCTGTCTAGATCCTCCGGTGGCGGTATTTTACGTGCGTAAGGTGTTGCTACAAGAAAGTTGCAGGCTTCTAGGGGCTGTTTCGAGTCAGCGTATGCCTTCTAGTTCCAGTGCTGCAAATATACCTCAAGCGTTCCCCTCTTCACAAGCTTGTGCACAATCGTGACGAGCTTATAATGAGGCTCTAGAATTGGCTCTTGCCTGTTATCTTTCCTCTCCGGCAAAGTCTCGATCGCTTGCACACAAGCTTCGAGAATCTCCTGGTAGTCCGGACGGTCCCTGAATAGACATATCGAGTCCTCACAACTGTACATCTTCCAAAGACATTTAGCAAGCATATAGTGATTACTAGGATGAAGTCAGTCTAGATATTGGATGGTAGCGGGAGGACATGTTACTGACACCCATCTTTCAGGTTTCTCGATTATCGCCCTTTGGAACAATATGGCGGCAAAATTCCAAGCAGGCCAGAGCTTCAAGGCCTTGAAGGGCCTTTTCTTGTACATTCCTTGGTTCTGAGCGCTGAAAAATCTCGTGAAATCACGAAGGTTGAAAGCCTCCATCGAAAACGGTCCTCGTGTGGAGGCATAGATCCGGATGCCGAAGTTAGTGTAGAGGTCAGAAACCTTGCTTGCCGTCTCACTCGAGGCGTCTGCACATCTGATAGCGGTGGCCAAAGCCATTGCGTAGCAGTGGATCGCCCTTCGCTGCAGGTCAGTGAGGTCAGTGTTGTTATTGTTCATTTTTTCAGCCGACCACAAGACATCTTCCTCCAACTGGGTATCGTAAACCACTGCTAGTTTGAACCATGTCTCCCACTTGTCCATGTTATATTCAAGGTCGAGCTTAAAGAAATAGTCGGCAAAGTCTAAGTCGTCTGTTGGCCCCGGAGCGACACGTTTTTGTGAGCAAAACCTATGGAAGGCCATCGATCCAAGCAAAAAATACCACCCTTTTTCAGCGATAACAGCGCTCTCCTTTCCCACAGGCACAGTAGACAAATCGCCAACGCCCTGGAGGGATCGATATAGGTCAATCGGATTGATCGGAGACTTCAAGAATGCCATAAGAATTCGCCTGTTGAGCGTAAGAGTGTTCGTCTGCTTAGGCGCACCGATAACCTGCTGCATCTTATCGATGATCGACTTCAGATCCGTCTTATACAAGTCTTTGATGTTGATTCGGTTGACTTGTTTCATTACAAAATCCATTATCTGTATTGCTGTACGACCATCAAGTGGATCTGCAGGGCATCCGTGGTCCTGCAAATCACCAATGCCAGCACAAAGCTTCATACCATGGAGATCGTAGATGACTTGGGAGAAGTCCGAATCCCACGTTTCCGCAGTGGACAACCTGAGAAGCTCCGCCTTCATGTACTTGAGGAAGACTTTGTTGGAGAGTTTGCAATACGAACGAATGCCAAGAACATAGTGTACCACACGCAAATAGTCAACCAACTCATCTGGAGCTGCGACAGAAACACCTTGGATTTGAGATATCGCATCCTTGAGTAATACATACTGTACTGTCCAGGTCCTTACTTGCATTTCTCGTAGTTTGTTTGCGAAAAGTGACATTGAAGGGTGCGTAGACGATACAGAAGGCCTTATCTGGCCCACACGGACGGAATCTTCATACATTGTGAAGCTATGTAGCAACCTCGAGAGCTCGGCAAGAGCAGTCATGGAGACTCGAATATGGTCGACGTCCATGCAGTTGAGAGCGCTTGGTTCGTTAAGCGCTAACGTCAGTGCCTTAACTGTCAAGTCATCGAGACAGCGTATCCACTTCAACAGTGTGGATTGTCGGTGCTCCGGAGCACTGTCAAGGTAGGAAGCAGACTTAAGATCCGTCATAATTA
Source organism: Acarospora socialis (assembly GCA_025617375.2). NCBI lineage: Eukaryota > Fungi > Ascomycota > Lecanoromycetes > Acarosporales > Acarosporaceae > Acarospora > Acarospora socialis. Next base: position 3,683,118 of record JAMYGW020000001.1, on the reverse strand, counting down.
TTTCTATGCTCCGTAAGCAGCAGGAGAAGACTTTTGGTGCATAATTGATTGCTTCATACGCATCTCGCAGTCTTCGCCACAAGAAAAGTCGCAGAGAAGCGCTACCACGCTGAAGAAATGTTGACATTTCAGTCGACTGAGTCGGGTACCTGCGCATATCACTCTGCGGGGTATCGCTCATATTAACCTTTTCAGAGTCAACTTGCACGCTGTCTCTGTCGTAGCCAGGAGCTTCAGCTTCAACTAGCTGTGCATCTTGCGAGTTAATCTCAACTATTGTCATCGTAGGATCGAGGATGGGCTCCAAGCTTTCAATGACAGCCACGGGGCTACCATCGTCGTTACTGAAAATACCGAGGAAGAAGTCCATGGTCGTCAGTCTCGACATTTCCCGCTCGGCCGCAGCAGCTGAGACTTCTGGCATAACAGCGTTGTTCTGAAGCTCCAGAACAGGGTTACCAGCAGCCTCCAGTAACTGCTTTAGTTCAGCCAGACATAGCATAACATGTTCGCGAGAGACGCCCTCCGACATGTTGGCGAAGAAAGTGGCAGCCCACAGATACCTGAGGGTCAAAGTCTCTGTTGCCAGAGGCACTTCCCCTATAGCTGGACATAGATTGAGTAGATTGCTGGCAAGCCTGGCCCATCTTGACAGTCGATCTCGTTGTAAGATTCGCGTAGCCATGTCGACCTCGCTACTCGGATTGGTAATGCTGGCGTAAACGTCCAAGTGGAGCTCGAAGATAGTTTCAACCATCTCCGCGATGAAGTGGTCGTCAGTCGCATATTGATAAGGATGCCCCTTCGTAGGAGCACGTAGTATCTGAAGTTCAAGTTGACCTGCTTCCCCCTCCATCGCCGTGAATATGTAATCATCCTGCCCAACCAGGATCTGCACAATGGCCTCCTTCAAAGGCTCGGGCCATATATAATCGGTGTATGTCGAGCCATAACTTTGGTGGGTGAATAGTGCGTCATCACCATTCGTACGGCTTGACGTCGCTCTTGGGACGAGTAAACTCCGTATCCAACAAAACGCCACTTCATTGATGCACAGCCACTTGCGATTTAACTCATCCTGGAACCTGGACAATCCTACATCTGCTGACAGGAGCGGCCGAGTGGTAACTCTCTGTGCGTGCCGTTTTGAGTGCTCCAGAAAAACTGTAAGCCCGGAGTTCCTAGCTCTCCCAATGTTGCTACTCGCATCTCCAACCCCATTACCCGCGAGTACGATGTTGCCTCTCTCATCAGTCCAAGTTTGAAGAATCTGCCGCAGGTCCTGGATTGATGTGCAACGTTGTCTTTTGTTCCCGTCTTCCCTTAGATCACCAACGAGCTCTGCCTCATCCGTTCCACCAATACATGTTTTAAGTTCGTCCAAAGACCCAAGACTCGAAACTCCCAGTCTTGAGAGTAAACCATTGACAACTTCGAACATCCAGTGGTCCGCGCGCGTAACCGCCTCCAGTTGGTCACTAACATATTTAGCATGATCAGTTCCGGTGGCTTCTTCGTTGATCCCACCATCTGCGACTGATTCACGCGCACGGATACGCTTGCTTCTAATACGTCCCCCGTCTACCGGCTCCTGGTTTCCTGCCGAGTCTGATGACCGCTTTCGTGTCGGCAGAGTCAGAGTGTTCAGTGAAGGACTTAATTTCGCCTGATTAGTGCAAGAGATTTGGGCGCCTTCTTGACCGAGCTCGCCTGTGTTGATTTGCTCGCTATGTTGAGGTGTGCTGTGACCTTTCTCATTTGGGGGAATGGAAGACCTTTGGGACTCCTCAACTGGTCGCGGTTCCTGCGCATTCCCATCAGAGTTTGAGAGGTCGCAAGCGTAAGAAGTAGTCAGCTCGCCACCACGGCTAGCCGTTCTGTCCCTACGCGTGTATCCGCCACCGGCGCGTTGTCTATTACACACTGCTTCCACAGAGGTTGTCTGCGCGTCTTCTTCGGTCTTCACCACGGGCTGTGTGGTGGACTTAGTACCGTCCAGGAGGGTTCGCTCCTTGTTCAGTGCTTGATCTCCTGGTAACTCCAGAACATACCCAGCCCCAGGACCCAATTCGTTACTGATATACTGTTCAGTTACAAGGTACCGAAGGATCAGTTTCCCAACGGCGGCCCATGTTCGTGCTGTCGACTTTAGTACATGCTTCGTAGGCAGGATCTCATGACTGCCATATGGGATATCATTAGAGCCCAGTAAGTGTGCCTGTTTGTGAAGGAAAGGATACAGCTTCGAGTGTCTCTTCAAAGAAGACGGTAAAGCCCGCTTCAGTAAGAGGGACAGAGGAGGTTGAACCTGTGATAATTCATCGGCAAGTGTGCCAAGCAAGTCTTTCAGTTCTTCCACCGCGAAGGCTTCTTCGAGCCCCGACCGCTCAACTGCGTCGTCTATATCGTTTTCGTTTGCGTCCAGAACAGCTTCAAGACAGAAGCGGGCAATTCGTGTGCTTCCGAGCAAGCCACCAATCTTTGATGTGTGCCTCCAAGTTTCTGCGTCGGTGTCATCACGTTCCAATGCCTCTGCGAAAAGAAGCAGTATCTCCGCTACCTTGTCTATGAGATCCTTCTTTGAAAGAGACTCGACGTTTCCGAGTTGATGCTTTAAGTAATCCAACTTGAACTGTCCGTAGTTCTTGTAGGCAAGGTATAAGATTTGCGGCAACGTGCTGGGAGTCCCATCCGCTGTTGCTGTACCTGCAGTCAAGTCACGCACAGCGTCCTCGTAAGCAAGCTCTTCGGGATCCGGTAACTGGCCATAGAGCTCGAGATGCTTCGTTTCTGATAATGACTCGGGGTACTTGAAGATTTCCGAATTGAAAAGAACCAGATAAGCCTGCCCCGCCTGCTCATAGTAATGAGGGCCTTGCGAATGAAGCTTTAGTGCTGTCTGATACAACTTGAGCGCCTCCTCAATCTACAACTACATTAGCAACCATGTTGGCGCGTTGATCAAGCTTCAGATGCACCTGAATCTCTTTAGTATCGTCTATCTCATCGTCAATGTCATCGTCCGGCTCAATGTTGAGCGCTATGAAAGTTGACTGCAAGGTCCAATCTATCAGTTACCGGAGCAAAACAAGAGCCTTCTGACAGTCCATACCATGATAGACAAGCTTTGCAATATCACAGAATCGATCAACCAAGCCCGAACATGTGTTCGCCCCGACTTTCCCAAGCTCGAGCGATGAACCGACCTCGCGATAACACTGCCTTCCTCGCTGGTACACGCCTCTGCGGTCCGGCAGGACTCGAAGGCAATTCCATTGGTGTTGAACAGCTACCGTTTCCCTCCGCTTTCTACATATGCGATTCGTCAAAGCTCCGCCGTGTTTGATGCTCGCTTACGTAAGTTAAGATAGCTTCATGAGCTTGCCTCCTCGCGCGGTTAGCGCATCGCGATTTCTTGGACTCGAGGTGGCATGAGGTACTAACTATTACTAACTTACGTTATTACTCTCAGACGTTTTCATGGAGCTGGAAATTAATGTGGGAGCAGCATCAAAGCGGTATCCAGCCGAACGTTGATAGCAAGTGCATACGAACTGTTCCAACATTGAGCTCTGCCCGGCGCAATGGTCGTGCCAGCAGCACCCGAGTAAGTAGGGCTCCCCAGCTTGCTACGTCCCCTGGCATACCAGTGGACCTCGAGGCAATCACAGCAGGTCGAAACACGAGAGCGACCGAATATACTTTGAATTGGACTGACAGCGACTTTACCCATAGGATCATTGAAGAAGACCTACGCTTGGCAATCGAAGCGCGGACAGAAGCTCTACAAGCCCTTCGGGATCTGGGTCCACCAGATCTTGTTTATCTAATTAAACAATCGACGAAAGCTACGGTGCGCCAGGTATGGTATTTCTGGAAGAGCTCACGAAGACATACGCGTGCCAGCCTGCCGATCCTTATAACAGGGCAATCACAAGTTGCGTTGGGTTTGCGCTGACCTATCTTTTTGATACTAGACCGGTGTCTACCACCATGTTACCGGCGTGGATGCGTCCTCATCTGCAAGCTTGGCCGCCTACGTGAACACCCTTACATATTCGTCAAGTGATAAGTCGAATAAGATTGTCTCCGGCTTGTACTGGTGCGTAGAGCGTCCCTTAGCTAGTACTTAAGCTAATGGACATATAGCTGCTACAATGCCTTCTCTCGTCTGGACATGCGTGTCGAAGTCAAAATTCCCGGCGGAGTGGAAAGTTACTGTATCGATGAACGAGGAGAGAAGCGCGTCGCAACTGAGAATCTATGGCTTGAAACATTTCTGTGTGGAGTCCTGAGGGCATACTCGTATGCCGATGACGGCAGCGGGGATATGATAAAGAAGATTATAGGCGTCCGGAGATTTAATCCCATAACAAGCACTGAGATGGAACACAAATTCCTCGATGCCGCCGAAAGGCTTTTCTTCAAAGGTTCGAATTTCTGATTCAAATAACTAAGAGAGTACAAGCTCAATGGATCCGCAGGCTGGCAACTTGGTTCTGACCCGGAAATACAAGTCCCAAACCTCGTTTCGAATCATCTTACCACCGGTCTTCTCAGATACATTCATACTACCGGTCGCTATGCGTCTGGAATCAACCTCTTCGAAAAGCTTCGCACGCGTGATATTGAGATCTCGTCCCTTTTGGCTCGTGTGCTGCTTTCCGCGGACGAAGAGGTCCAGGCAGTCAAGCTCCTTCATGACGCTGTACAAGAATTACCGATGGATTATTCATTACTCGAATGTCAAGCGGCATTCTGTAAGAGCAAAGGGCGGCCCGATCTTGCCTTGGAATGTGCGAAACGGAGCGTGATTGCGGCTCCCAGCGAGTTCTGCACTTGGGCACGGTTGGCCGAGACATACGTCAGCCTCGAGCAATGGGACCTTGCGTTACTGACTTTGAACTCTTGCCCGATGTTCACTTCCCAAGATAAGGATGCGCCGCAGATGCCGGAGCCGTCACGGGTCGTCCTACCAATCTTAGCTGACTGTATGTTGGACGAGATTGACGAGGGCCCGTCGGCGAACGACATCGAGATGATACATCCATCGCTACGAAAACTGCACGCAGCTAGCTACAAAGGAACTTTTCATAAAGCGTATAGCCTTCTTACCGAAATCACAGCCAAGATTGGTTGGGATCAACTTCTCAAGATAAGGAGTCAGGTGTTCGTCATGGAAGAAGAGTATCGAAGTGAGAAACAGACAAGCGGCAATCAAGGAGCCACGATGAGTGGAAATGCGAGTACAACTGCCTTGAGAAGTACCCCAAGCCCGACTGTCAATGGAGACGGACACAAACCGGATGAGGGAAGAGATGACGGGGAGCAAAACTCAAGGATATCAGGCTCCACTACGCAAGATGAAGAGCCGAATGGCCCTTCCAATGGAGCCACGAAGGCAGCAGAAGAGTCTATTGAGAAGCCGGAGCATACAGTAGCATCAGAAGTCGTCAAAGCTGGGGGTGAAGACGTAAGTTCCGGGTCATTGTGTATTCAACAATCTGTGGAACGGTTGACTAAACCCCATCCTAGCCAGACCCATCACACACCCATTACACCCAGTTCCAAAACAAGCGTCTCTGCGAGCGGTGGCTTGACAACCTCTTCATGGTCCTCTACGAAGACTTGCGTATCTACACGATATGGCGGACCGACGTCGCCGAATGCAAGCAGCAAGCCCTCGATTATAAGAAATCGGCGGAGGAATGGGAGATTCTCGGCGAGCTGGCAGAAAGGCTGCATCACCCGGCCGAAGCGGTCGAGGCGTACCAGTCATGCCTGAGGATTCGATTTTCGCCAAAAGCGATGAAGGGTGTACTCAAGATGCTGGAGGGTGAGGGACAGTACAAGGATGTGCTTGGAGCGTTGATACGGTTGATAGCTTGGCAGTATCGGTGGTACTCTGAGGTAAGCTCTTCTCTTCGCAGTCCTCTTGCTTGTGTGCCAGACTAAAGCGAACGACAGTTCTCACCCGATCTCCTCTACACCATCCGGAAGCTCATCGAAGAAGAAGGCGCGGTCAAGGTCCGCAGTATCGTGCAGGCCACGAGCGTGCCACAACCGGTGTTGGACCTGACGCATCACTACGCTCAGCTATGCGCCGCTTTCCGAAGCAATGGCAGTGACGGTTGAAGTCAGGGTCGTGGAACTGCCGTCTTTCTTTCTTCTAGCAGAACATAGAGATCATTGAAGCGTGTATGGGTTGGGCTTTGATGCCGCCATCGTCGAGGCTTACCCATCATATACCATCAGCGGCATTTATAATATTAGTACTAAGCAATTCCCCGTAAACCTTCACGTTACCAATTTACTACCTACTTTCGAGCTTGTGTGAGAGCGCAATGAATGGGTGATGATGGGCGTCTATGGATTGAACCCAAGAGCAAGTCTCTCTGCGGGTAGTCGTTAGGATTCCATGCTACTTGTTTACTCACCTCTGATAAGTCCCGACCGATCATCACCGTTACGCGTGAGACAGCTGTGCTTCAACGATAATCTACGAAGACTAGATCCAGAGCACACAGTAATTCTCCAGATCAGCTTTCCCCACAGCTCACCGTAATCTACCCGGAAATATGCATGTAATTTACCAAGCTTACACACAGTACTTCGTACCTTAGCAACAATCTCCAACTGGGCCGGTTCTCCTCGCTTGAAGTGACGTACCTTACCTGATCTCATCCCTGCTTTCGCGGGACATGTTTCTTAGTACTTGACCTTACACGGACAGAGCGCAGGTTAAGGTATCTGTACCTCATTATTGAGAGTGAGCCGACGGCAGGAGAAAGAGAGCGAGCGAGGCGGCTCCGATCCTACCTTACCTACCTACCTTACGCATCATAAGTTACCGTACCTTTAGGCTTTCCCGCGCAACCATGACCCAAGCTCCCTCCCTCCTACCTACCTTTAAGCTTCCCATCGGCCTCACCCCCTTCCTTCCCGCACCTCTTCTCTCAACCCATCTACCCACCACACACCCTCAATTGACGCACACCGTTCTCTACCATCATCCATAGACAATGTCGACACGTAAGAGAAAGCAAGATGCAGAAGAGGAGGAAGAATTGCAGGCACTGCCTAGCGATGAGAGCGAGGAGGAAGAAGAGTAAGCCGAAAAGCCTTCTTGACGTCATGGCGCCTGTTGGCCCTCTCTGCGAACGCAATTGCTTATCAACCCAACCATTTTATCTCCTATGTTGCGCGTGGGCAATGATGATTATCTCTGGTGATGTTGAGTGCTGGATTGTCAGGTGAGGCGCCAGACTGATGCCATAACTGCCTGCTCCATAGATACGAAGATTCGGGCGCCTCCGACGTAGACGAGGAGGAAGAAGACGCCGAAGACGACGCCGGCGGCGAAGGTAACCTTCCCCGCTCTCTTCCCCCTTCTCGCAACCCCATCTTCTCAGCCCAACAACTAACCCACACATCCACAGCTCCCCCCGCCGCCAAGAAGCGCAAGACGGCCCCCGCCACGAACAGCAAAAAGACCGCGGTGCCGGAAGAAGTCGCCGACGACGAAGAGCCCGAAGAGGACGAGGAGAATGCCGCGGCCGCGCCGGGCGAGGACGACGAGGAAGAGGAAGACGGCGAGGGAGACGAAGAGGACGAGGAGCCGGAGGAGACGGCGAAGAAGAGTGGTCCCGCTGCTGCCGCGAAGAAGGCGGTTGGCGGCAAGGTGCCGAAGGAAGATGACTTGGCGGAGGCTGAGGACGTGGAAGCCGAGGCCGAGGCCGAGGCGGATGAGTAGTCGTCTGTGTGGCTGTTGCTGGGGATGGTAGAGGACGTGGGGTTGGGATCCGAAAACTTGGAGGCGGATGTGCTTGGTATTTGGTTTAGACGAATTGGTTGGGGGAAAGGGTTGGGAGATGACGGGGACTTTGTATCGAGTACACGAGAACGATGTGTTTCGCATGACAATAGATCTCGTTTGGACCTTCTAAGTTCCTGTGCTGTCTCGATCTTACGTTGGCAGACTTGTCCCGTCGTCGGTCTCACACCTTTCTAACCCTTATGTCCCAAAACTTATACTACAGATCTACTCAACTAAAACGGAGAAAGAAGCATGACGCCCGTTTGAAGAAAGCGGCATACTCCCCGCCGATCACCTGATCACCGCAATACTCTATTCTCGTCACAGTGATCAACACGTCAACTCTCCCTTAAGTTATTTAAGAGTCACTATAAAGTACTCGACGCCCGTCCCAACTATCTCCGCGTAGGGCTGGACTCACTCTCAGTATACAGCCAGACCGCAAAACTCTATGAGAATTTCTAGCCAAATCAGGTCTGCATTTCTGACACGGGGGTTGCTACACGCAGAGAACAAAACACTATACATAAGGTAGACCACTGATTTGCCAGGGCCCGTGATTCCGGTAGACCACAGTTCAATATTCATAGACAACTGATTTACTAATTGTAGACCACCCCTAATCGGGTAGTGATTCCAGGCTTTCATGCCTAAATCTTACGCCTGGACTTAGCCTGAGCACATACCTAAATCCACACTGAAATCCATGCCTAAACCCGCACCTGAACCCACGTTTGCATGAGACTTCATAAGAGTTCTGAACAACTTCCTGAGGTTTTTGAACCTAGAAACTACAGAATGTATGACTCTGTTCTTTCTTTACTAAGTATTTGAATTGAACGTTGAGGCAGGTTGTGTCAGTGGATTCAGGCCTGGAATTTAGGCATGAATATAGACATGAAAGCCTGGAATCACTACTTGATTAGGGGTGGTCTATGAATATTGAATTGTGGTCTACGGGAATCACGGGCCTTTGCCAGTCATAGACCACACCTAATTGGGATTTACAAACGAATTCCTATGGGACTTTCACCAACGTGTTTCTACACACTTTTCTCATGATTTAGACTTAGAAACGATAGTATTAGTACTAATGTAGATGTAGTAACATGTGTAGTTCTAGGAATCTAAGTGAAGAATCCCCAAAAAGACCTTCAGGGACCGCTTGTGACTGCTCTGTGATGTGTGTCTGTCCTCTAAGTCCTTCTTCTCCACGTCCTTGTGTTGACTGCAGTGATGAGATCTTCAATCATGTCATACGCACCCTCAAAGGGAGGTTTCAAGGCCATTTTGACTAGGGGCTTAGAGTTGTGGTGCAAGGAAAGTTGCAAACACCGTCGAGAAGGCAGCGAGGTGCATCACAGGCACAGGATTTATGACACGGCATGAAAACGCCGAAACGCATACTGAATTTAGTAAATTAGTATCCTATCAGGGGTGGTCTACGACTAGCAAATCAGTGATCTATGTGTAGTGTTTCGTGGTCTAACAGCACTCAGCAACGAAAATATCTAGAAAAACAGCCTCTCGTGTAGTAAAACACTCAAGGGAAGAGCAGACTCAAAAGCAAAGTCAAGGAGTTTCTTTCGACCGATTCAATCCCGCCTGGATGAGACTGACAACCAAGACCATAAACGCCAACAAAACCCCTGCGATCCCGAACCCTCCCTGCACATCATCCCTCACCGCCGCCCACACGACGCCCACCACAAACGAGACGCCAAATCCACAGCAGCTGTAGAGAAGCAATTTCGGCCAATGTAAGCCTTCGATGAACTGGATGCCCCATCCCACATTGCTACCCTTGACCGGACACACCTCGAGTCTGCACCGTAGCTTCTTGGGAACCTTGCGGAACAGCACGTCTGTGCCTTCGGCGTGGTCCGGGTGCTCGTAGAGGTGCAAGAGCAGGTTCGATCCCACCGGGGGGATGAATTCCGCGGGCATGGGGAGGTAATCGTACTCTGTTTTGAGATGCGCAGGTGGGATGGATGGGACGTGACGGACATCGGCCAGGTTCTGGCTTCTGTAGATCTCGAACTGGTTCGATAGTCAGCTTGGGGCAGTGGAAGATGCGTTCGGAAAATGATGCTTTGTATATAATATACCTGTGCGAAGTGCAGAGCTGTGAGTTTTTGAAGTGAGAACATTGAGCATAGATGACCTCGAAAGTCAGTATATCTTTGTCTGAGAAGCTGAAAGAACTGTCGATCCGATTGCAGGCGACAGACATCTGCGTGTTGTACTGTGAATGCCAGCTGCATGAATGGAAGACAGAGGAGCAGGAAGTTGTGATTCTGGTTTGAAGGTTGGCTGTCAACATGGCATTGCTCAATCCCGGTTTGAGGGGCGGTCGGTCTATGCTGTGGGAGACTCGACTTTTTCTCTTGTGGCACCAAGCGCGCCAAGAAAGTTGACATGTTTGATAATATGCTACTGGAAGGACGCGATCTTGACCGGTTATTTGTGACTGCTTCTACATGTCCAGTTGTTGCCATGCTGTCAAGTTGTATTCTGAGGCCTTCAAGACCGCCGGGAAGCAGTTCTGTGTAGTCATCATAGGATCGTAGGCCACAACACTGAACGGGTCAGCAACTTCGAACAGCGACTACCTTTCGCCACATACTTACACATGTCCACCAAAGACGGGTTGATCCCTCTTTCAGCTTTGAAGAGACCCAAGGAGAGAGAAGATTTTGAATTCTGATCCTAACCCTCTGATGGATCTGCAAATGGATTGGTTCTTGTGCACGATGGATAAGGTTTTCGAGGTTGGACTGCAGACACTTGAGTGGAGGACCCTCAAACAGGAACCTCCTGACCGGTTCAAATTGTGGGATGGTAGACTGATCTATGTCCTCTGGCTCACTCTTTTCAGAGGTTTCAGAATCTGATTCATCTCCCTTCTCATCAGGCAAAGAACTAAGAGGTGCCATTTGCTGTGACTCCAATGCAGAATAGTGTCTGCAGATTTCGCCGGATAGGAATGGCGCTAGTGTCTTGACTAGCTGGCTGGCACGTCGTTCAAGATCATTCTTTGCTGCTTTTTGCAGATTCCGCGAATAGCTCTTGAAAAATCTAAGGAGATGTTTTTCGGCACTCTTCAACGTGATACTGTGAACCAGCACAGGCCAAAGGCTCTTCAAATTTGGATCCTGTATCAGACTTGTGTAGAGCTCATTGACGATGAAATCAGGACTAATGGAGGACCAAGCTGTGGGGGTAGCTGCTGCAGTTCGTTCAGCAGCTATCCTGAGTTTGGATTCATCCCCAACCCTAGCAAGTGAGATACTCCTCCAATGCTCCACCTGACTTTGCAATTCCTCAACTTGCTTCTCCAACTCCTCTACCCTCTCAACTTTCTTCTGGCGAGACTCCCGTGCCGCTGCGGTATTCCGGGCACGCTTCAACTCGACTGTATCGGTAGGGTCTCTCACGGTAATGGGCGGTAGAGGCTTGTCCCGCTTGCGAGCGTTGACCCCGGAGACGGATGAATGCCGCGGTGTGCCCTGAGAGGCGTGAGGGGACTGGCCGGGAGATGATCGCTGCCGGGCCCTGCCATTCGTACCGATGGTGACAACGTAAGGCGAAGACTTGGTCAGATCCTCCGTGGGAACGATCGGCAACTCCTCGGTCTGCCCGCTGTTGTCTGGGAGTAGTGTTGTACCCGACTGGCAGAGCGTAGAGCCTGAAAAGCGTGACGAAATGCTTTCGCCATTTGATTCGGCATCCGAGAACAAGGTTGGAGTGCTGAGGCTGGACCCCTCCGAGAGGCGATTGAATCTCTGAGCATGATTCGGGCAGCAGGATCCAACGAGTATAGTTCTCTCCTGAATCTTATGATGCCTCTGGGGAGAGCCCGACTGGCATTCGTCAACGGCATGTCGATAGTATAGGCATTTACAAACGCTGTAACGTTCAACAAGTTGTATGCACATGACGGAAGGTTTAAAGCATTCACACAGGAATTAAGCGTGCGCGAATACTCCCCGTAGCCGCTTTCTCTCCGTTACTATGATTATCCAACCGGGAAGCTTGGAGCTCCTCACAAACATACCACACATAACAAAGACTACATTTCGCATAGATGCTTCCTGGTCTTCGTTGTATGTTGAGGAGGTGTGGTCGATCGCTTCCAGATGATCTCCTCGGATGGTACTGTGCTCCTCTATTACCCCGGTCCATGTTGGGCATCGCGACGAACGTCGGTCGAACCTACATAACCCTTATTCCCGACAACGCTGCTTCGCATCTTTGAGTGTTGTCCTTTTAGTGTACTCACCTCTCAGGCCAGCCTCTGCCAATCTCTTTAGGATGAACCGGCAGCTTCACCACTGCCGGAGGCGACGATGGACATCGCCCCAAAAGATGTGGAGCACCATGCTACAGAACTGACTACCAGCTCCAAGCCCTTCGATGAGACCAAAAACCTAGGCACCCTTCATCGCGGTCTGAAGGCTCGCCATGTCCAATTTCTTGCTCTCAGCGGCGCCATCGGCACAGGATTGTTCGTGGGTAGTGGACAAGTGCTCTCCCTAGCCGGCGCACTCTCGGCCCTTCTCGCCTACATGATCACAGGCTTCAATGTGTACGCAGTCATCAACTCGTTCGGTGAGATGGGCACTTACCTTCCTCTCCCCGGCGCCGCCCCTGTGTTCGCTGCGCGCTACGTGGATGAGGCACTAGGTTTTACGCTCGGCTGGAACTATTGGTATCAGTTTGCAATCGGCGTGCCGATTGAAATCAGCGCGGCCGCTATCGTGATTGACTACTGGCCCAACAGCGTGCCCACAGCGGTATGGATTACAATCATGTTCGTGCTAATTGTGGGCATCAATCTGTTTCCGGTCAGGATCTATGGAGAGGCGGAATTTGTGTTTGGTACAATAAAGCTCACGACCATTGTGGGTCTTATCTTACTGATGCTAGTCATCGACCTTGGTGGTGCACCGACGCGTCAGAGGATCGGATTCTACTACTGGCAGAATCCGGGGCCTATGAACGAATATCTGGAGACGGGTGCTCTGGGCCGCTTCCTGGCGTTCTGGAAGGTGTTCATTCAGGCGAGCTTTGCGTATGGCGGTAGCGAGATGGTGGTCGTTGCGGCCGGCGAGACGGAGAATCCCAGGCGCAACATCCCGAAAGCCGTGCGACGGGTGTTCTGGCGGATTCTGATCTTCTATGTCCTGTCTATTCTTCTCGTGGGCATGGTTGTATCCTCCGAGGATCCTCACCTCCTTAACGCGATCAGTGCCTCGGCGCCTGGCGCTGCGGCCAGTCCATTCGTGATTGCGATCCAAAATGGCGGCATCTCCGGCTTACCAAGTCTCATCAACGCCGTCATTCTCACATCAGCATGGTCAGCAGGCAATTCATTCTTCTATGCCTCTACTCGCGTTCTTTACGCAGCCGCACTTGACGGCAAAGCACCGAAGATCCTGCGCTATGAGCACTTTGGCGTGCCGTACGGTTGTGTCTTGATCACTGCCGCGCTCAGTTGCCTTGTGTATCTGAACGCTGGTGCAGGTAGCGCAGGCGAGGTGTTCTTCTGGATCAGTAACCTGAGCTCTGTCAGCACGATGATTGTCTGGTGTTCTATCGCTATTACATACCTTCGCTTCTACGAGGGTCTAAAACATCATGGCATAAGAAGAGATACATTACCATTCAAGTCGCCACTCCAGCCGTTCCTGGCATGGTTTGCGGTCGGCTTCTGCTCGATTGTCGCGCTCTTCAATGGCTTCGATGCCTTCTTCCCAGGCAAGTTCAGTGCAAAGACGTTTGTGCCACCATACATCGACATTCCAATTTTTGGGTGCTTATTCCTAGGCTATAAGCTCGTGAAGAGGACCACTTTTGTTCGACTGCATGACATGGACTTGTGGAGCGGCAAAGCCGAGATCGACGCCGAAGAGCCGTTGTGGCCGGTCGTAAAGCCGAAGAACTTTTTGCAAAGAATCTGGTTCTGGATCGCATAATCAATCCGGTCTCTTTGAGATGGAGTCATGGTATATTCTCCAGGGTCGTGCGCTAAAACTTTATTGCGCCCTCGCAAGCGCGCTTCAAGGATGGGACCATATCACATTCGAACACAGTACAGCCTTCAAGTGAGGCAGGGACTTTGACTTGACTACACAAGAGATCCAAAACCCTATGACCAACGATGGGAGCCGCCAAGGATGATAAGGCCTGGCCACTCACCAAAGCTTGTCTATGTTACTGGACGTGTCGCACCACGTATTAAAGTGAACACCATCCACGGTCACATTCACGCTCAGAGTATATAGCACGCGTGACGCATCCAAGTTCCAAGCAAGCAAATTCTATTGGTTAACCTAACACTCCATACTGCACCGTCACTTCAGCCTCGCGACCAAATCGGCATAGCAAGCGCCTCCTCGGTCGCAATTCCAAGCTGGAGTCCCCTATCAAGAGTTCCGCCCAACAGCACAAGGGTTAAGCCAGCGCTTACCCCTGCGACCGAGAGCAGGACAATGTTCAGGCAAACGCTCTTGACCACCATTGGCATGACCTCTGCCGCTGGCATCAGCGTAGGAAGGTTGGGTAGTCCGTTGGCATCGGCCGCGACTTTCGCTGCCTCCTCGTTGAGGGCTACGAGCTCTTCGCGCAAGTTGCTGTCCTTGAAGAAGATACCCTTGTCGTTGGACCGCTGGTCATCAAATTCAGAGTCTTTGTCCACCTCTTTGTAGTCTCGAGCTCAGAGAGCCATTCCTCATCCGACTCGGAGTCATAGTCAGATTCAACGGCGCTCTCGATGCTCTCGAGCTCAGGCAACCAGTCCTCGTCCGCCTCGCTGTCGTGGTCAGCGTTGTCGTCTTGGGTGACCAAGGCCATGGGGAGTGTCTCATGGGATCCCTCGAACATGAGATCGCTCAGGTATTCCATGACCGAGGCGACTAGCATGATGAAGAAAGCGAGAAGCTCGTGGGTATCCGTCGTCGTTATGTATGACGATTGCTTGCGGGTATATAGATGTCAAGGCAGTAAGGACGATGTACAAGCGGTTTGTTCTTCACCCACCGTTGTTGTGCAGGAGATGTGCACGGGCCCTTAGTACGAGAAGCATCTACTAGGAAGACCTTGGACTATTTATTTCTGTCATGTATTGTGGTCTTTTGTTCCTTCCCGTCTATAATGGATTGTTCTACGTCGCCGTTGATCAAAGCGAATCCATCGGGTGAAACCATTGAGCCAGTATTCTTTGTGGATGTTCGTGCATGATAGAACCACAATGGAATCATGGAGCTTGTCTAAGATTCCTAAGATATGTCGCAGACCGAATCATGAGAATTTTTGGGCACATACATTATTGACCGAAATGTCGCTCACAGCGAATCCAAGACCATCAGAAAGTGTTCCAGAGTGTCAATATCTCCCTAACGCAAAGCGGTCGCACCGGTCGGTCGTCAATATAAATGTCTTAGCCTCTTGTCTGAACCAGCTTTGTGTATGCTACCAATGCATGCGGCAGTGTTGAGCCTCTTCGCCATGGTCTCAATGACTGTGGCTATGACCTTTCGACGCTTCCGTCTCGGTAAAAACCCCGGCGAGATGTTTCATAAAGCTACTCAACCATTCACCGGCGGTGATGGCGTCTTTCCCCCTTCGCATAGCTCTTGAAGCCATCCAGCCTCTGACCAGCCATCTGAACAGATACTTTCCAATCCCGCTCTCCTCAACATCTCATCCTAGAACCTCTTCACCGTCCCTTCCTCCACCATCTCTTCCTTCCCTCCCTCCGCACACCCCTCCATCGTCCCCTTCCCCCTCAGCCCCTCAACCTCCTTATCCCTCTTCTCCCATCTTGCCTCCAGATCGAGGACTCTCGCACGTTCCCACAAGCGCAGCCTTCAGCTCCTTGCTGCTCTTCTCACCATAGACCTGTTGAAGACTCTGCCGCACCATATCACGTCGTGCGCGGTCCTCGTCGGCATCGGGATTGAGCACAGGAGAGAGCAGGAGCGAGGTCGGTGCTGTGGGGGTGGAGGGTAAAAATGTAGGATGGTGCTGGAAAGGAGACAGGTGGACATGGTGGGTGGGTACTCTACGCTATCTAGCAGTGTTCTGATAGGATTGTGCGATGTACTTGTGTTGCGCGCCTTGAAGCTGTCAATGGTCTTGCAGGGCTTGCTGGGGTAACGTCATACTCGAGGGCGATACAGGGGCCATTCGGGTTGTCGTTCCAGTGGATAGGATGGACGAAAGTATCTAGGCGATTGCGTTGTCCATTACGAGGGATGTGATAGTAATTACGGAGGGCAAGGCCGGGGCAACTACTGCCAGATAAGGGACTTCACGTGGTTACTGTGACTCAAACACTGACAAACCAGTGTGCCTGCATTGGTGGAGAAGAGGAGCTAGGCTGCAAAGAGTAATCAGTAATAAACGATCTGAACACTCATGATCAGAGGCCGGTTTAGACAAGAGTGGCAGGGCGGTGACTCCAAAAGCACGGCGAGGTCATAGAACCTGCAAGGTTAACATAAGGCCGTGTTTAATGCATCAAACCACATTCGCTAGACTAAGACATGCAACATCAAGTCAATCGATGAGAATGAGAAGGAAGCTTGTTTCGTTACCTCCAGTATCCGAAGACTACCCGAAGAGGCGTGCGCAGGGAAAGATAGGTTTACGCAGAACCTGCGCGTGAGCTAGCACTAGGAGCTACCAAACCACAGTCGAAGGACTGCAGCTACGTGCTGTGGTTGTATTCGAGCCGGCGCGAAAGGGAGACAGCTTGCTATCACGATAGCAAGGAGAACAAATGCTAGCTTGACGTCATCTAAGTTCATTGATCAAGTATGAGTAGACTGGTCGCAAGCGCTAGCAGCCTTTGGACCATCAGAGTGTTATCACCAAGGCTCCAGTCGACAGCTCCCCAAGGCTGCCCAGCTACGGCGCCTGCCTCGAAAGGGAGAGGAATCGAGATCGTGCCATTGGTCGCATCGTAGGCAAGGCTGAACACACCAACCATCGCTTGTCCCCCCGCAATCCAACACGCCACGTCAAGCAGCAGGTGGCCTTCCACTCTGATGCCTCTGGGCTGAGCGCCGAGGAGGAAGTCGATTACCGGCGCCACCTGGAAGACTTTGGCTTGCTCGGCGTTCGCCTGCGCCAATTGGCCCTCGGTGGGAAATGCCCAGAGCATGATACCATTCGCTCCATGGTTGATGCTCAGCGAGTTCATCGCGTACGTCTCGGCAACCGTTGGGTTACGGCTCCAATAGCCCTCGCCGGAGAACGATTGCGGAACGGCCCAGGTAGGCTTCTGCCGCCAGCCTAGGTACTCTTGGAAGTTGTTGAGCATATCAAGACGATCGGACAGGTCAGACAGCTCGCCGACGCAGTCATCCCACCCACAGTCACCATAGGTGCTGTTGCAGACGGTGCCCCACTTGCTAAAGGTGGCATTGATCCCGATGGGATAGGTGTCTTCCATGAGGCTGTCTGTGCCTTTGGCATAGGGCTCGAAGTAGTAGTTCTTGCAGTTGAGCACCAGGGAGACAGGGTGGTACTTGTCTAGCTGACCGATGGTGTTGTACGCTAGAGCGGTGCCATTGAGAGGGTCTGGATTTCCGTCGGGCTCGTCGGCTGTGTAGTAAAGGAGCAGGCCGCTATGATCCTTGACCAGATTGACTTGCTCAGTCACGGAGGTCAGCTTGAGGTAGGTACCTCGCATGTCGTACTGGAAAAGGAGATCGACGCTGTCCATATAGGATAGGGTGGTGGTCACGTTGTCATCGTACCCCCCGACGGGATGGATGGTCTTGAAGCCGTAGTCAGCATAGGTCTGAACGTTCTCAGGAGAGTCGAGAGAGATAAACATCAAAGAAACTCAGGTAAGACCTGGCCGGCAGAGTTGAGGCTGTGTAGAAACGGCATCTGTAGTTGCCATAACTAACTAGGCCAAAAGACCTCTAGAAAGCGATCTGACATCGCTTTCTCTACAGGTACCTATAAACTGGCTGTTTCCTACAGCTGCGGCATGCATTAAAAATTGCCTCAGCCTAATGGCCATGCTGACTTAGCCGGGCGAAGACAAGACCTCTTCTGTATCACCTCGAGGAAACAAGCAGGATCTAGTGTTTTATAACAGAGTGTCTTGGTTAATTTTTCAAAGCTGAAATAGACTCTGATAAAAACATGTGTGCAATAACGAATCTAACCCTACCATCGCACCTAAAATTTTAGTGCTAGGTAAAGTACAGTACCTAATCTGTACATACGCCTTTGCCTTCCCTCCTTCTTTTTCCCGCCTTACAGCAGTCTAGGCATGACCTCATATCCCGCACCAGCCCACCCGATCAGAGTCTCCTATACACTTCACGCGCCTCAACAACGTAGCATAACCCTACCTCAAGACCGAGCACTCCGCTCAGAAATTAGAACCCACTTCTCTCCGCTCCTCCCTCTGCACAGCAAGAAGAAGGCTGGGTACACGTCTGGTATTCACACGTCCTATACCTGCAGCGCTCATGGCTTCTGCTCGTGTCGAAGGTGAGGGAAGGGACTGAGCGTGCTACATCTGTTTAATCTTTTAACTATTCAAGATTCTAGAATGCGTCGAGTGGAATGTAAAATAGACGGTATATACAGTCCCGAAGTCTCATAATCCGTACTACTGGGGTTTTTCTTTTCGTGTCTGGTAGGGACAGGAAGGTCAATGTCATGGAGTTGATGACGGCTTGGTCTTTCGGTCTCTTGCGACGCGGAGAATGGACGGAGATGATTGGACGCATAGAATCCATGTTTTGGAGTTGAGAATTGAGGAAGGCGAAGAGACAGAAAGGGAAGGGTTCATGACTGTGCATGGACCTCAAACCCCCTTATCTCCGTTGCACAGGCATTTCGCGTACGCGCAGCCCTAACCCCGTGCCAATTGGCAAGCACTTCAGAACTTGACGCTTCGATGGGAGAATACATAATCTTACCATTGCAGAAGAACGGTGAGGAAGGGGGAATACAGGAATACAATCAATGAGACAGCAGCCGTGGATACTGCTCGGCTCCACGGCTACGTGGATAAGGCTTAAAGTATGTTAGCCCTAGATATGTCGGTCTCGAGCCCTTGAGAGTCAAGGGTGGGACGAACATAGAGAGAGGTAGCAAGGCTTGACCTTGTAGAGAGAGCGAGCTAGTTGGAGATGTGCTTTTTACGTCAGGATATACGGAATGTAAAGATTGTCTATAAGATGGGAATGGGATGGGTTCGGAGTGTGGGATTTCCCTGCTGTATACCTCGAACGATTGGTAGCGTTAAGCATCGTCAGTGTACTCAACTCTTTGAGTATCTGTTCTCATGACCCTAGAGCCTAACATCAATTCTTGCCACAATAATCCAGAGGTGGCGAAGCGCAAATGCTCTCCCTATTCTTTTATACGGGACTTCTTCGCAGAACCGCGGCCTTCAGCCAATATCTTGTGTACTGAACATTCCCGAAGGTCGCCGGTCTCCGTAATTCCAAGCTTGGTGCAGTCGAGGCAGAGACCCTTGAAAGATTTCATTGCATCAAGCCCAGCTTTCCTCACTATTCGTTCGAGATCGATGTTGCAGGCCGTACAAGTCCCTGGCCCGATAGACTCATGCTTGTACGCTTGAAGCCACCTACATACAGTCGAGATTGAGTTACACCTGAAGGCATTAGACATCGGCCATAATCCCAGACGTCTGAGTTCTGTGAAGTGTCTCCCGAGTTTGTGAATGTCGCCGTCGCCACGGACATTGTGTTGTTGTTGGCAGTCTAAGATAGGATCAATCATGGTCGCCATATCGAGAGATAGCTGACACTCGATCTCCTGTTTCTTGCGGTGTAGCAATTCTGGAGCGTACCATTAGTTTCAAAGACACTGACTGATTCAAACTTTAGGGTAATTTACCAGGAAGTCCATCGGGGAGAGAACCGTTCACCCTAGGCTTAATAATCATGCCGTTGGTACGGTACACGACCATTAATGAGACCTCCTTGAACGACGCCCAATCATTGAAAGCAAAGAATGGGAACAGCAAATCGCTCGCCTCATGCATCCCAATATCCCGCAATATGAAGTTGACCTGGTAATGAGCCAACCATGTGCTACTCCACAGCTCCAACGCTTTACTGCAGTCGTACTTATCGCAAAGAACACCGATCTCCATGAGCGTTGTGTGATGCGGTTTCTTATCCACCTCATGTGATTGATGGTGAATGATGTTGCATATCGTAATCATAGCTGCTACATCGTCTTCTGGGAGTGGGATCCGCTTTGGACTTGCAACACTGAGGCTTTGACCCTCTTGGAAATGAGGGCCAAACATGGCCTTAAACACGGATGATGCAAGACTAAGGGCCTTGGACGAGACTTGAAGCTCGGTATCGGCTAGAACAAGAATGAGATCTCCATCAAGATCTATGGTGATTTTGGAAATATGGGGAGCCGTCTCCATGGTGGATGAGGCCTCGGATAGATGGCCAGTATTGGGCGGTGAAGACTTCGTGTTAGGTTAGTAAATGTTGTATATATATGTAAGAGAAGCGTGGGAGTCAAATCATGTCGGAGCGAGAAGTGAATTAGAGAGCAACATGAGTCCGTATGACGATGAAAGTGTTTTCGATCGGCGAGTGATGGAGATACTTACAGAGTCTTCCAAACGCTGTCTTTTCTGTGCTGTGAAGAGCTCACTCATCGTGGTGACTGCCGATATGTGTCGAGACTCAAATCTAATCTGCCGAGTTGGCAACACTCAAGGGATAGATATTTGCAGGATGAGAGGTATCAGTCGTCAGGTTGTCGACCATGCTTGAGTCCCGAAATGTACTTCCCAAGAGATGAAGAAGTCAGGAAGGGCAGACACTGCTCTTTGGTATCGTGCAAGTCAAACGTTAGGTAGATGATGATGGCCGGTTAGCCAAGCGATTAGGAGCCCTATGACGTATTTGCTGTGGAAATTCAATGCAATTAAAGTTCGGACTTCTCCTGTGAGCACAGTCTCAAGATAGAACAGATCAAGGGTCACGGAGAATGGTAATTTCACGATATATGCACGTCAAAATCGAAATAGCTTAGATGAGATGTGCGGCAAAAGTTCGACTTCATTGTAATCAATGTATTCGAGTCATACACACCGCCAATATCCCGGAAAACCGTTCAACAGCGTGCCTGACACCTACTGCTCTGCTTCCAACAAGCATCAATGACCAATAATCATTATCACCTAGTAACTCTCCCATTTCTGTCCGTTGAGGGCTATTAAACGGTTAAACAGCTCATCTCTCAGGGGAAGAGCCGTCACTCTCCACGTCTGCCCCATCCTGTCAACAATCTCCAACCCATCGGCAACCTCTCGATCTGTAGCCCATCCGACAACAAGTTTGGCCTTCCAGCCCAGCCCACCAACCTTCTTCAACTCCTTGATATCGGCAATTGCAACACTGAATATCGGTTCGACGTTACCACTCAATCCGGTGCCTTCGGTGGACTGGGATGCGAATGAGACACACGGAGTCGTGGCAGTAGTGGTGATATACACGTAGCCTTTCTTGCCCTGGTACCTGCCCTTGAAGTCTACCGGGCCCGAAGGCTTTTGCTCTTCCGGTGTGGGAAGGACGCCGAGATGCTCTTGTGCAGGCTTCGACCCCAGATTTGCTCGTAGTTTGTCGATACCGAATTTTGTCTCGACGCTGGTCTTAGTTGTGCCTTTGAGGAAGCCAAGAATGCGTGAACCGTGCCGATGTTTCGGCTTCGCCTCCGTCGCCACGTGCGTGGATTGAGTTTCGGCGGTCGGGTCGGCGTGTATCGCGTCATGGATCTCTGCGTTTGATGCGTCCAAGTTCTGGAGTTGATCACCGTGAAGTGAGGCTGGCCGATCGGGTGGTGCTTCCTGAGAGTCAGAGCGAGGTGGTGGTGGAATGGGAGCTTTGTTGGCTTCTCCAACACGCAGGAGGGTAAGAGTAAGTTGTGCATTGGTGGGCACGCCCTTGAGGATCGTGCTAGGTCACTGTCAGTAGAGTAACGGGTCAAATATTACAGACCATGACCCACCGCCTAAGTTCAAGATATTTCGGCCAGTCTGGAACCAAGCGATTGAGCTCAGCGTAGGCTCTCATTAGTATGGGGTCTCCGAAAAAGCCTCCCCCAACGAAAAAGGTTGTCATCTTCATGAACATCGAAGACGAAGTCAAAAGTGCGACCGCTACAGCTGGTACGAGTATCCCAGCAAGCCTCATTCGTGCTGTGTCCTTTGGAAATGGAGGAGTGGGAGAAAGAGCGCTTGGAGAATGTGTCAGCATTGCCCTACCACAGAACGTCACGAAACACATACTTAGCGAATCGCTCCCACCCATCCGCGATATCACCAATGATGTGCATAATTGGTCTCATCTTTGTCCACATGGCCTCTTCCATGGGTTGTTTAGTCTTGTCATGATGAACCGGTGACGCTCCGGTGGAAGTGGAGTCTTTGGCATCGAGAGCTTCCAGGGTCGCCTTTGTAGGGTCTGGCGCTTTGCTATCAATCGGATCTCCTCCTGGCGTCGACTGATCGTGCTTCCCTATAGCACTACTCAATGCTATCGAAGTGAAGCTCGAGACGAAATTGCTCGCTTCCTGCTCAACAGCTTCGCCTTTATGCTTCTCCGGCGCTCCCGTCGCACTATCATGACTGCCGAGCACACCAGCTTTAGGTGATTGAACACCGCCAGTCTTCGTATTGACCAGGGCAAGAGGCGCCGGCGGAAAAATATAATGACGCGATGGGGGATACACGATCAGTACTATCAACGTTGTGAAGAAGAGAGGAATCAAGAAGTTGAAGGCCCATGCGAAGAAATAAGCCTGGACGTTCGGTAATTAGCAGCTATTAAATAAATAAAGAGGGGATACGTCTACGTACTGCACAAAAGGCAGTTGTGCGTCGGGGTTCCCTCCAAGATCTTAAGCGTGCAATATGATTCCCCGAGCCCATCAGACCAATGATGACAGTCATATAAAGTCTTTCGATGTTCGCTCGAAGCTTGTCGGGTGAGAATTCATCCTCATCGGCGATGTTGAGGTCGAGACCTCCGGGCGCTTCATAGTTGATTGCTTTGACATGGTACATTTGCTTTAAGCGGCGAGACGGTCAGCGGGTTCCCTGATTCTGTGCTAAGCAACTCCCCACCGTACCTTGTTGAAACGTCTGACCAGCAGCCATAGCTGCTCATTAGGAAGACCGCCGACGAGGGGTTTCGGAATATTCTTTGCGGGTTCTGTCCAGCCAAGGTCTTTCACTCCCGGCTCGTCGTGGTCGATCTGTGTCGCACCCTTCAAACCATGGTCCGCATTGGCCAGTGCATGACTTTCCGTTGGGCCATGGGACGGCGAGGTATGCGATGGTGAGGTATGGGACGGCGAGGTACTCGACGTAGGTGTATCCAGGACAGAAGAGCTGTTAGACGTTGAAGGGTGTGTCGTTTGCGGCCGTGACACCATCAAACCATCCCCCAGTGGAATCATAGAAGGTGGAGGTCCTTGTAGTTCATCATCGGGAATGGGTCCTCCATCTTTGAAGACATAACCAGGCATAGGCATCTTGAGCTGCCGACTTGAAGGATTGCGTTCGTTGTTCTGAGGGCGATCCTGAGGAAGGAAAGTTCCAGCTTTGAGGGACTCGGTTACACACAACCTACGTCATGGGCCTATTGTTGGCAGCCCAGCACTAGAGTACATGTGTTTTACCGAGTGCATCCTACCACAGCTATCGTTGTAGGACAAAAACTCGTTATCAACTCACATGTGATATTTCGTTCTTATCATCGACAAGCATCCTACCTTAGCGTCGACAGATTAGGCGAGTCGAGTCATGCTGTCATGAAGGTAGCTGTGTTTCGTGATACTTATACAACAAACGCCTCGCCAGAACAAACCACTTGACCTTGGTCTGTTATGGATCTCGTCATTTCTACACCTGACATACGCGCAGCTCTACGATTCTCCTTAACTGCGACTTGGCAATCACCTCCTCCAGTGAGCAGCGAGTCCTTATCGATAAGCGATGGGGACGGAGGCCCTCCACAAGGGAATAGCCCAATTCTGAGGAAGCTGGTAAAGGGCATTTTGTTCTCAAGAAGATTCGTCTTGAGCTATCATGCTATCATTGTCGGGCTACTGGTGATTTGTGCCATTGTTCATTGGGGCGACCAACTCCGAAAATGGAGGAAGAGGAGACAAACCAGAGACTCAATAACGGGATCGAACCATCATGACCCAGACCCGCAGCCGAAACGCTCATCATCACCGGACAAGCATGACCACAAGTCACCCAGTCATAACGGAACAACCTCATCATCCTCCAGCAGCACGCTCCATGGTAATGGCTCCCCTACTCGTCCCAACAAGGTCGACGACGATGCTACCGAAGAGACCGCCCTCCTATCGAAGCGTAGCGTTAGGGGAATCAAACCAAGATACCATTTTCTCTTACAAGTTCGTGCCTGGCTGAATTATCAACCTCGACATATTCCAATCATCAACAGAACCCTACCATCGAATGGAACTACTTTGGCCATTCTAGGCTTCGTCTCCCTAAATATATTCTACATCTTCTACCGAGTTCCGTTTTCTATTCCTATGGTCTTCATCTTCGCAGATAGAACATCCATTATGTTCGTGGCAAATCTACCCCTTCTCTACCTCTTCGCTGCCAAGAATCAACCAATCAAACTGTTGACCGGCTACTCATACGAATCTCTCAACATCATTCATCGTCGCCTAGGGGAGCTCATGTGTCTCTTAGCACTTCTGCACTCAGTCGGTATGGTAGTTGTCTGGTACACTCTTCTTAGACCGACTGGATTCGCTTTTGCCAGGTTCATCTTTAGCAAAATCATTCTCTTGGGTGTTGGTGCTTTCGTTGCATATGAGCTACTTTATTTTACTTCTTTGGGAAGCTTTCGTCAAAGGTGGTATGAGCTGTTCCTGGGCTTGCACATCTTCTTGCAAGTGGTGGCCTTGATACTCGTATGGTTCCACCATTCCAATAGCAGGGTCTACGTGGGAATAGCTCTGGCAATCTTTCTCGTTGATAGGCTCGTCTACCGCATGACACTCAAAGCCAAGGCCTTGCCAGCAGGGGTCAAGATCTTGGACGATGAGGACACGGTGGCACTCTCCATGGTTGTGCCACTCAGCGGCAGGAGAGGCTTGGGCACTGCGTTCGGCTCCAACATCACCGACGGCTGGAAGCCAACCGAGCACGTCTTTCTCACCGTACCATCTTTGGCTCGAAAGCACATCTTCCAAGCCCATCCTTTTACAATAGCTTCTCCGGCTCCAACCTCTTCCGATTCTGAAGCTTTCATCGATCTAATAGTCAGAGCTCAAGACGGATTTTCCGCTGACCTAATGCGTTATGCGAAGTCTCACAAGTCGGTCGCCGTCAGGCTTGATGGGCCGTATGGCTCACAGTCTGCCATCGAACTTTTGCGTCAAAGCGATCTTGCGGTGGTCGTCGCTGGTGGCAGCGGTATTGCTGTCGCATGGCCTCTTGTATGGTCGCTGTCTGAGTCTTCCCGTGTTCACGACTCAGAGTGTCAATGGCCTGGTTCCCAGCAGAAAGTTGTGCTCATATGGGTTGTGCATAAGCGATCGCATCTCTCTTGGATTGGAGAGGATGGACTACCGCAGCTGGAGGCGCGCGGCGTCAAGGTGATTCTTCCAGAACCGACAGAAGAACGTGGCCGGCCCAACGTTGGATCATTGATCGAACACCAAGTGGAATCTCGTCACGATATGGAAACTGGCCGCAACGAGAAGTTTGGTGTTGTATGCTCTGGACCGGATGGTATGAACAGAGCCGTCAGGAACACATGCTCTTCGTTGATAGCGCGAGGTCGGGATGTCAGTGTCGAGATCGAGAAATTCGGGTGGTGATGTTTTCATGCTGGGACGTTCTTGACTAACGGCATTCATCATGAGGAGTTGGGCCTGTAACCATGACCCCGAACCTCAACGAACCTATGGCCGACGGCACCCATGCTTCGAAATCCGCTACCTAGGGCTATGGAACCGTTGCCCGATACGCTCGTCTTCACTAGGCTCCGTCCATTAACCGACATACTATTCTAGACCGGCACCGAGATTATCAGGATCAATCTAGGCTGGACAGACACGAGCCTCTCACACTTTTACTGCATCTTCAATTAAATTCATCAGCGTCAGAGTCTCACTCGCAAGACGGCAACACAGATCCAAGATTGGGCAGCACGACACTGAAGAAAGCTGTTGCGGCAAGGACGCGCGGTGAAGGGGAAAGCCCAAATGGACGATTATGTTGATCGCTATTGTGGCAGGCGTGGTGATGAGTGTTGGTGGCTGCCAGCATCAGATAGCCGGACTTCGCTGCAATGAGAAAAATTGAAGGGGAATTCTTATTTCTCAGTAGCATGCGGTATACTTCAAGGGGCTAGCTGATCCGGGTAACGGGCATTCTTTGGATGGCGCTGGTCCTCAGTGAGCTTTGGGACGGAAGATCGAAATGGGCTTCTGAGTGAAAGAACAGGCATTGGTGGTTACAGCTGCGATTGGAGGAGGTTTTAGACGTCATTGACAGCCATAGGTAAGCAGCTAATAGAGAAAAGCGACCAGCGACAATAGTAAATCGCAAGAACTCCGTCTCAGTAATCACATATATCTGCGTACACTCTTTGGGAGCGGAGGCACCCCCTTTCTCCTTGACACCACGCCTTGAGAGATATCAATCTTCATATATGAATAGGGCTAAGGTCCTCAATGCTATGGGATTGCGGATACGGACTATCTGACTTAAAGTCATGTGTTGGCGCGCTACTAGCGTTAACGTTCGTCGCGTTGCCCACTTCGGTTTGGACCAGGATTTATACTCGAAGGACAGAGATGCTCTCCTCCGAGCTAAGACAGGTTCAACACGTTTGATAGATCACTGCTGCATCTCGCCTGGAACTTGAGCAACTTGTACATCATAAAACGTAGCTCCACGACCCGCTACCGTGGTTAATACTGATAAACGTCACCCGAAATGGCAGCAGAGTGTGCCAACCCTCTATACTTGCAATGGATCAAGGAATGGCTTGATCTAGCCAAGGAACGAAACTCCAAAGGCGTCACCACGTGAGTTGCTCTAGTTGTCCCGATCGCGCCGCTTCAACATGTTGGGACCTCTAACGAATACTGTAAAGATACAAGAAGGCATACGACTCGATGAAAGCATGCCCCCTGACCTTCACCCACCCCTCTGAAGCTCAGCAGCTCTTCGGGCTTGGACCAAAGCTATGCGATCGATTGACGGACAAGTTGAAAGAGCATTGCACCGCCAATGGCCTACCCATGCCCAAGCCGCCACACAAGGGTATGGTATAGAAGGCGGAGAGTTGCTTTGAGACGTTCGAAGGTTGAGCATCGATAGGACGCAAACGGCTGAGTCTAAACGAGTCCGAAGAGGCAGCGCCAGCGAAGAAACCCCGCAAGGCAAAACCTTACGTTCCGGCTCTCCGTTCTGGACCCTATGCACTCATTCTTGCATTGTCGACCATCCCTGAAGACTCGACGGCCGGTCTGACGAAGGCGCAGACGATTGAGCAAGCGCAGCCTCTGTGCGATTCGTCTTTCACTGCGCCGAGTGATCCGACGAAATTTTACACGGCATGGAATTCGATGAAGTCATTAATTGAAAAGGATCTTGTGTACGAGAGGGGAAGGCCATTGCGGAAGTACGCTCTGACTGACGAGGGTTGGGCGGTGGCTAAAAGGATAAAGAAGGCGGCTGGAGCCGGGGCCGGGGCCGGGGATGGAGACAAGATCGTTGATCAACCTGTTGAGCCGGTCAGGCCTGGAGGTCCGGGGGCATTCGTCGATCTGGGCGATGGGTCTGATGGAGACGATGTATTGATCGAGCGTACCAAACATCAAATCCCTGCTCGTAGAGCCGATTTTGACCTAATGAACGGAACTATTGATCAAGGCCAACGCCTTGGTGGCAATCCCAACGACAAGTTTGGCGTTCTCGAAGCTGCGAAAGAGCGGAACAAGCGGCGGAGTAAAACAGATGCATACGACTTTCTCGAATTGCTATCAAGTTCGCCTGCCCGTCCTCCTGTAGCAGCGAAAAGCACTGCCGTTGAACATGAAAGACTTCCCGATACTGACAGAAATGCTCATCCACCTACCACCAGCGCTCCTCTCAACAAGCAGCCCAGCAACCTATCATCCACAGACCCGAACCCACAACCCACATTTCAGCCCATCCGACTTAGCCCAGGAACCTTCACTGTCGAGCTAGTCCTCGACAACCGCGAGATCCGAGCCAAGACAGATCGAGACTACATCCAAGATGAGCTCCGAAAGAAAGGCATCAAGCCGATCATGCGATCCCTCGAGCTCGGGGACGCATTATGGGTAGCCAAAAGCACAGATCCCGCCGCATTTAGTCAGCACGGCGAGCAAGGAGACGAAGTGGTCCTCGACTGGATCGTCGAGCGCAAAAGACTCGACGATCTCGTCGGCAGCATCAAGGACGGCCGGTTCCACGAGCAGAAGGTAAGCAACCGCCCCCAACTCCACGCACCAACCTCAGGCGCCCCCCAAAGCAAAGCAGCACCGCCTTACACGAGCGCATGCCCACATCACCTCACCACCAACTCTAACAACCGCACAGTTCCGCCTACGCAAATCCGGCCTCAAAAACGTAGTCTACATCATCGAAGACATCGCCCTCAGCCACGAAACCGCCACCAAATACGCCGCCGCCATCGACTCGGCCATCGCGTCGACCCAAGTCGTGAACGGCTACTTCGTCAAACGCACCCTCAAACTCGACGACACGATCCGCTACCTGGCGCGCATGACGCGCATGCTCAAATCCCTCTACGAACCCCGCGCCTTGGCCCTCATTCCCTCCTCCGTCGTCACCGTTAAGACCTACCTCCCTCTCCTCACACACCTCCGCTCCGCACCCCTGAGACAAGGCGAGGAGTACCATATCTCGTACCCGACGTTCGCGGCGCTGGCGAGCAAGTCTGAGACGTTGACGCTCAGAGATGTGTTTTTGAAGATGCTGATGTGTACGCGGGGCGTTACGGGGGAGAGGGCGGTGGGTATTCAGAGGCGGTGGGGGACGCCGAGGGGGTTGGTGGAGGCGCTGGAGGCGTGTGAGGGGGAGGAAGGGAGGAGGAGGTTGTTGGCGGGTGAGTTGGGGGCTGTGGTGGGGAGGGGGAAGGTAGGGGCGGCGTTGGGGGCGAAGGTGGCGGATGTTTGGGGGGGAGGTGGTGGTGGGGGTTGAGAGGAGGTAAGGGTTCGGAGGAGGAGGCGAGGGGAGTTGTTCAGTACGGGTCGTTTTTCGTTTCCTCCAATAGATACAAGACTTGACGAGGGTTCGGAGATGGGAGATTCAGATCCCGTTCGGAGCTCAGCAGACACTTCTACCTCATACAGTCGAGAGTTGCGCATTGCCACTCAAAGCGGGATTCTTGCTCCGAAGCACTAGCTCTACATTCAAAGGAGCATCTCAGATAGTTGAACTCAAGCTCCATCGCTAAACATCATACACGTCTCCGTCGTCAATGGCGCTCTGCAGACCGGTCTCAACGGCATTGGTGACCGCACTAAACTCATCTTCATCAACCTCCTCATCGTCCTCTTCCTCTTCCTCCTCCTCCTCTTCTTCCTCCTCGTCTTCATTTTCGTTGACCCCTTCGTTCCCCTGCAAAGGTAGTGGCTTCGCAGCCGCAGGAAGAACGCCCGGCGCAGGCGATGGCTCCTGAGAGCGCGGCGAGTTTTCGCCTCCTACATCACTACCCGCCACGGAACTGCCACCCCCGCTCGAGCCGCGGCGCTGGAAAAGACTGTTGATCATCGCATAATTAATCTTCTTACTGAAGCCCCTCTCCTTCATCATCATAATCGTCGCCTCAGCCGGCGTGCTCGCCCCACTGATCCCACCGCCCTCCTCGCCGTCCAGCGCGTAGCGACTCAGATCACCCATCTTACCCTTCTTCCGCTTCCTGCGAACGATGACGCGCGCCGTGCCGTTCTCCTCCTCGAGCTGCTTCTTGAGCATCTTGGCCTGCTGCTCGCGCAGGTAGTCGCGGTTCTCGTGCACCCAGATGCGCTCCTTGATCTCGACTTCGGCGGGCGTGAGCAGGCAGTTGCTGACTTCGGGGTCGTCGGCGAACTCTTCGGGCGCGATCTCTTCCGTGTCGGGGATGTGCCGGTCGAGGCGCTCGGTGAAGGCGACGGTCTTGGCGTGCTCGAGGGATTTGCTGTGCGCGTCGGCGTGCTGTTGCGTGTTGGGGTCGTTGAGCCATTCGGAGATGTCGGATTCGATCTCGGTTTCTTGTCGTAGATCGGCGGCTGTTTGCGGTGGTGCCGGTTTCTTTTTGGGTCGACCACGGGGTCGCTTGGCCGGTGGCTCGTTGGTGTCATTTTGCGGAGGTGGTGATTGGGTTGTACTTGAGGGTAGGGCTTCTAGTTCGGAGAGGGCGTCGGCTGAGGCGGCTAAGAGTGCAGGATCGATGGGGATCGCTGGGATCGCAAAGCCTTCTGCGTCTACCCGCCCAGCACCTTGAGTAGTAGGCGGGGCACTAGACTGAAGCCTTCCAGGGTCATGCTCGTCTGGGATAACTTCAGGCTCTGCATCGTCAAGTTGACGTACTCGCTTGCGTTTCCTCTTGCTCTTCGGATTGCGTGCTTCGTAGAATGCGGGTGGGTCGTGAGCTTTCTCGAGGTCGATGGTGCGGAACTGCTCGACTGTTAAGTCGCTGCTTTCCGTGACCTTGAACTCATCCAAGCGCTTGTGGATGGTGAGATCTGTTACTTTGACAACGTAAACGACTTCCCGGACGGTCCGACGAAAGTTGTTCATTCGAGCCGCTAGGATGAGAGCAGCTCCACATATACCAGCCGGTCGACGCCCGGTTGTCATCCAGTCACGGTTCATTCGTTGTACGATATGAGCAGCCTCGTTGGCTACTCGCATCGTCAGTTCACCAAACTCCAGCTGTTTAGCAAAGCGATAAATGAGATCTTCCGGGTTGATAGGATTGATCAAGAAGTTACTCCCTCCTAATCGAAGTTCTTCGAGGAGAGCCTTGTACGTTTGACCAAGCTTGAAAACGTTAAGCTACAGACGTATATTAGCAGACAAAACAAGACGGTTGATGGAGAGGCGTGTACCATGAGGACATCTGAGAAGTCTATGAGCATATGTTGGTTAGTTTCTTGTCGTCTACAGGCGATGTACAGGCAGACTGCTGCAACACTTCTGGTCCTTCGGCCCTGTATGAAGTTGTTTGCAACGGCTAGTTTGAAGATCTGATTTCCGGCATCTGAGATGGACTGTGGAATCGTTAGGGCTGCAGCCAGCTGGCCGATATATCGTTTACCTAAGAAAACTCAACATTCTGGGTGGATAACGCAAAGTGATTAGAGCAGACGAACCGGCCATGTCGGTGATCTCCCTGCTCTCCATTCCGCCAGCCTTTTTAAATGCAGGCCCCATGCTCTTGGCATATGCCTGATCGGCGCCAACATGTTGGCCCTGAACCACTGCAGCCCCAGCCGACGACTCCCCAAAAGTGACCTCGGAGACGATGTTAGAGTCACTGATGACAGTACCGCAGCCTTCGCAGACTCGCTTGTCATCATCGTCAACAATATTTGGAGCTGGACAGGAAGGATTTGGGCAAGTATATCTCGCGGATTTGTGCTGAGGTCTGGCGTTCTGGACAGACCGAGGTGGTACTGATTTGGACGAGATTGGTGTCGGATTAGGGTTTTTGATACTTGCTAGACGTTCTCTCGGTACCCTTGGCCTCTGAGGCTTTGGTTTGCTTGACATTGTTGTATGCGCTGAAGGGAGCCAGCTAACGAAATATGCAAAGCACAGTACTTCTCAATCAGGTGTCCGATAAACTCACAGCTTCCTACACTTAGGAAGTATATTCGAAGTCTCTCTTTGCAAGATTGTAAACAATGGACTGTCCAGGCGAATAGACGATTCCGATGCGCAAGGCTGGTGACGAGAAGTGAGAGCTGATCGATGGTGCAGAGGCTGTAGAGATGGTTTAGTGGGATGGAGATGGAGTCACTCGCTTATGGAAAGGAATCAACCCCACTTTTCACTCCGCACGGGCCACAAACCTCAGCCAGAAAGGCATCTCACTATTAAAAGTCGCCAGTTCGAGTCTCATATCTTACACATACTGTATATTGTCGACCTTAATCATTCTC
This sequence comes from Acarospora socialis, assembly GCA_025617375.2. Classification (NCBI taxonomy): domain Eukaryota; kingdom Fungi; phylum Ascomycota; class Lecanoromycetes; order Acarosporales; family Acarosporaceae; genus Acarospora; species Acarospora socialis. Next base: position 3,651,065 of record JAMYGW020000001.1, on the reverse strand, counting down.
CATCATTGAGCTCTGCCTTTTACTCCTGTTCTACGATCGTATGTCCAGACTAATGTTATTACCTTCACCAGCCATGTCTCAACAGCTTCATATCATTTCCTCGCATTGTGCCCTTTGCCCCTTACCTAACGTAGCTGCCGGAATACTCTTGGATCGCGTAGTTTCAGGCCGAGAGCATCTCGCATATGTCGACGTCGAACATGAACATACATATACTTTGCGCAACGCTCCTCGCTGCACCTGACAATTCCGCAAACTTGCTCACGAGTATAGATTTGCGAAATTCATCTGTTCGATTTGGCGACAGTAGATCCCATATTCCTTGCGTAAGACCCATGGACCTTTCACTTACTGAGGGCTTATTGCGGTGGCGACTTCACGCACTAATGGCGCATCGCCGTTTATTGTTGGCAACAGTCGTTGGCAACGTCTTCTCCTTTATATGACTTAGATCTACAATAATCTCGCTGCTCTTGATTTCAGATATTTTGGAGACCAAGTAGCTCATTATTTGTTGTCCAACGATCTTCACCAGGATCACTGGCGTATCTACTTTCGCTTCTTTACATTCCAATCTCCGCTGCTTTCAAGGGGGTCAAGTCCTCCGCATTGCTGTCAAATTCCAGCGATTGCTTTGCAGTCTTCTGGGAACATCTTTGATCCCCGCATCCTCCTTTCCAAGCTTCTGACCTGTGATGTATCGGTCGAAGTCTGTGCAGTACGAACTGCGAACAGCCCCTTCGTTATCACTTGACAATTCGACCCGACCAATAAGCTATGATTCAGCCAAAACAGATAGTACGAGCACGGCGCACCTTCTTATCACAACCGTCGTGGCGAACAACATCCACTGCGCCTCTTGTGTTGCCTATATCAGGGAGGTTCTTCGGGATCTGGGCCCGTCCATCTGGAGCGTTGATATCAGCATCCTCTCACACCAAGTACAAATCCGTCATGATAAGAACCTATCAGCAACAGTTATATGCCAATCGCTCAACGATGCTGCGTTCGAAATCTACGACGCAACCACGACCGATAGCGCCGGAGTCAAGATATCTCAGATCCATTCCGACGCAGGTAGCGATGGCTGGCTCAAGCATGCGGTTGGGTACTGGAAGCGTTCATATCAGTGTACTTCGAACTCGTCCTGGCCCCTGAATTATGACAAGAGAAGCAGACATATCCAGAATTGTGACGCCTGTAGGAAGCAAGAACTCAGTGTTCGGGAGGACGAGTCTCGCTCCATCTCGCAGACCATCGGGGGAGAAAGGAAGGATGCTGGCTCGGGATCATTGTTTCTGTTGGCTGCCACCAGCAAAGAGGATACGGAATCTAGAGCTAGGGAGGTTCCACTGGGACACGTCAGTCCCCACAATGCTCTGCCCTCCTTACCTGAGCAGAACATCAGGTCATTCCCTACCTCTCGCGATCGAACCGGAGATGCCAGTGTTCAATCTGCTGTCGTGGTACGTAAAGATGAAGTAGGCGTCAACAACTCAGGGGCACATAAAGATGTAGAAGAATACAACGTTCTTCTCAGCATCATTGGTATGACCTGTGCTTCGTGCACCGGCACAATAACACATAGTTTGGAGGAGATGGAGTTTATAATCTCGGTCAATGTCACTCTACTGACCAACAGCGCTACTGTTACATTTAAAGGACCCAAGGAAAACGCCGATTTGATCGTTGACAAAATCACCGACCTAAGGTACGACGCTTCCATTGACAAGTGCTGGCCAAACAATGCCCCGCTGGCGCACAGACTTTCTTTTTCGAATGCCCTGATGTGGCGGGCAGTGCTCAGCATCGGTGGCATGACTTGTGCCTCTTGCACGGGCTCTGTGAGTAGTGGTCTTGCGGAGTTAAGTTTTGTCGAAAGCATCGCGGTAGATTTGTTGACCAACAGCGGAACGGTGATCTTTACCGGCAAAGAGCATCTCGATGAAATTGTTGAAAAGGTAGAAGACCTTGGCTACGAGTGCACCGTTCAGGAGTGTGTCCCCGATACTGAAAGAAGCGAAGGCATCCTGGTCGACCAAGGCAGATCAGTAAAGCTTTCAGTCGCCGGCATGTTCTGCGAGCATTGTCCCCAAAGGATAATTGAAGCCGTGAAAACTTCGTTCTCCGACCAAGTTCTGGTGGAGAAGAGCCCAACAATAAGAGATCCGATCATCGAAGTCACTTATACACCTCAACCACCGTACCTCACCATCAGACACATCATCGCTACCATATGTGATGTTAGCGACACGTTTAAGGTTACCGTCTATCACCCACCCACTTTGGAGCAGCGTTCTCGGGCTATGCAGCTTCATGAGCGGCGTCGTTTACTCTTTCGTCTGCTTCTCAGTTTCATTGTTGCCATCCCAACCTTCCTTATCGGTGTTGTCTGGATGAGTCTTGTGCCGTCAACAAATACGACACGAGCCTTCTTTGAACAAACGGCTTGGGCGGGTAATGTTACGAGATCGGACTGGGCTTTGTTTATCTTGGCTACGCCAGTTATGTTCTGTGCGGCGGACGTTTTTCATACTCGAGCCCTGAAAGAAATCCGTGCACTGTGGCGAAGGAGTAGCAGAGTGCCTATCATGCGCAGGTTCTACAGGTTTGGTAGTATGAACCTTCTCATTTCAGCTGGGACGTCGGTGGCCTACTTCGCTTCGCTGGCACTGCTTATCGTTGATGCCACGAGCGCAACCACAATGTCCGGAAATGGCACTACGTACTTCGACACGGTAGTCTTTCTGACCTTCTTCATACTCATTGGACGCTTCTTGGAAGCATACAGCAAAGCCAAAACAGGTGACGCTGTCGCTATGCTCGGCAAGCTTCGACCTTCTCAGGCACTGCTCGTCAATCCAAGCGCCTTGAATGCAGGTGCAGCAATGGGTAGTCAAGAAACCATCGACCAGCAAACTTCAACCAGTGGTCCTGAACAGGTAGACGTCGATCTGTTAGAGACCGGAGATACTGTGTTAGTCCCACATGGCATTTCGCCTCCTGCGGATGGGTTGGTGATGATTGGTTCATCGCAGTTCGATGAGAGCTCCCTGACTGGGGAGTCACGTCCCATTGTCAAGAATGCTGGTGATAAGGTATTCGCGGGATCTATCAACACGGGCAAACCGGTCACGATCAAAATTACAGGATTCAACGGTACGTCCATGTTAGACCAGATAGTATCGGCTGTACGGGAGGGCCAGACACGGCGTGCACCGGTTGAAAGGGTTGCGGATATTCTAACAGGATACTTCGTCCCTGTCATTACATTGCTCGCCATCGTCACTTTCATCCTCTGGTTCTCTCTTGGTCAGTCCGGCGTCCTGCCCGGAGACTACCTGGATACCAATCAGGGCGGATGGGCATTCTGGAGCCTCGAATTCGCCATTGCTGTGTTTGTCGTTGCATGTCCCTGCGGTATTGGGCTTGCAGCACCGACAGCAATGTTTGTCGGTAGTGGGCTTGCTGCTAAATACGGCATCTTGGTCCGAGGAGGGGGTGAAGCATTTCAAGAAGCAAGTAATTTGGATGTGGTGGTTTTCGACAAGACAGGTACCTTGACGGAAGGTGGGAGCTTGAAAGTGACAGATTACGATATGCTAGCATCTGGTGATAAGGAATCGATTGCCTGGGCAGCCGCTAAGACACTTGAGGAGAGCAGTGAACACCCTATTGCGCGGGCGATTGTCGATTTCTGTCACGGAAAGGATCAACCATCTATTCAAATTCTGGACATCGAGGAAGTGCCTGGGCGTGGAATTCGTGGCACAATTACCTCTCCATTCAACGCAATGAAGGTGCCCTTGGAGGCTGCCATTGGCAATGAATCCTTTATAGCCTCTCTTGGCGTTGACACAAAAAACTACTTCAATCATGCCAACGTCTCAAAATGGAAAACGGAAGGCAAATCAGTTGCCTTACTGGCGATGCGTAATGTCCAAGATCCCAAATCGAGATTCGCTCTCGCCGCTCAGTTTGCAACGACAGATCCTATCCGTCCCGAGGCTCCGCAAGTTGTTCGCAGACTACAGGAAGCAGGTCTAAGTGTGTACATGCTGAGCGGAGACAATCCAACAACCGCCACGTCGGTCGGTCAAGACATAGGCATCCCGACCAGCAATATCATCGCCGGCGTCTTGCCTACGGAAAAGGCGGACAGAATTCGATGGTTACAAGCGAATGCACCAAAGCGGCGTTACAACAACAAAATAGCTGGAGAACATGACGAGCGCAGAGGAGCAAACGTCGCCTTCGTTGGCGATGGCATCAACGATGCTCCAGCGCTCACCGCCGCAACCGTCAGCATCGCCATCGGCAGCGGTTCCGACATCGCCCTCTCGTCATCGTCCTTCATTCTGCTCACCTCCAGCCTCAACACTCTTTTGACACTACTCGACTTGAGCAAAACGGTCTTCAGGCGCATCAAATTCAATTTCGCCTGGGCGCTCGTCTACAACGTTTGCTTGCTGCCTATCGCGGCGGGTGTGATATACCCCGCAAGCGGTCACCCAAGGTTGGGACCAGTTTGGGCTAGTGCGGCGATGGCGGCGAGTTCGGTGAGCGTGGTGTTGAGCAGTCTGGCGTTGCGATCGAGATTACCTGGGGTAGGGTTTCGGGCGGCTAAGTAGAATGTTCGAATTAGGGCTTCAAAGAGTAACTAAGGTATGGAATCTCTATCTTGTTGGTAGCGCGGCGTTTATAAATTGTTAGGATGACCCCATGCCAACTCGCTGAAGCATGGTGCAGAATATGGTCAATGGTGGATCTACTATTCTTCTCGTGTACTCTCTAGGCCGTGTGTTCTGCCATTCCAGCCGCTTCTCTCACAGGTTCAGCTTAGAGCCTTCCCATATGAATGTACTTTATATAGGTCTAATTCTAGCTTAGCGGCTTACAGTCACAGTCATGGTCAATGTAAGACTGGGAAGCCTTCCGGAGGGGAGTTGTATAGTTAAAGGTCGATGTGATAGACAATTTTTCGGATGTTCAGGCTGTATGTACATTATGGTCATCCTCTAAGTATGATGTCAGTGAAAGCCAGTTGGACACAACATTTGCGCAAAAACAAAAAAGCAAAAATACATTCGAGCAGACCAGGGATCGAACTCGGTGTATTTAAGGAGGCTTTCTAAGTTCAGGGCATTGACGTTGGATCATGTGGAAAGATGTTTCATCGAAGTCCACTGAGCCAGGCTACCCGCCACCTGTATGAGCTATCTTTCCTGATCAATATATAACTTTCTCTCTGACTAACTAAGCAGCCTTGCTTGAAGAGAGCCATACCCTCCACACAGCCATCAAAACTGAGCAATATCCAAACTGTCTGGTAAGGTCTTGGGGGCCCTTAAGAGACTCCCAGTTGTCATTTACACATTCGAGACTGTCCTTTCCCAAAGCCATGGATATCTTGCTAGAGTATTTTATTCGTAGGATCTGAGCATTGCCTTCACGTCTATACGAGCTGCATCGGTCTACTTCTTTCTGCAACAGTCATTTCTAAGCATAAAGCATTGTTTCTAAGCAATCATTTCTAAGCATAAAGCATTGTTTCTAAGCAATCATTTCTAAGCATCGATCTCAATGGATTTCTGTAGGCGACAAACAATTCTTCAGAACTTTCAAATGACCACTGCAGCAAGATGCGTTCCATAGTTGTATAAATATCTTGGAAGCTGTTACTTTTTTTGGCTGGACACCGTCTCGCATCGTCCCAGAGTCAACTCTTCACCTAAAAATTCCCTTCCATCATGGACAACCACACGACCCCACCACCAACCGAACCCACCCGATTAAAATACCTCGTCACCGGCAGCACGGGCGGACTCGGCCGCGGCGTTCTCTCTCACCTCGCCTCCACGATCCCAGCCACCGACTTCGCCGCCACCTCCTCGCGCCCCTCCGCCGCCTCGCACTTCGAAAACCAAGGCCTCCAGTTCCGCCACGCCGACTACAACGACCTAGCCACTCTCATCCGCGCCTTCCGCGGCGTCGACAAGCTCCTCTTCGTCTCCAGCTCCACCTTCGACAACGCCGCCCGCACAAGACAGCACCTGAACGTCGTCGCCGCCGCCAAGCTGAGCGGCGTCGCGCACGTCTACTACACCTCCCTAGCCTTCGGCGGGTATGGTGATCGTTCGAAAGCGTCGGTGCAGGCTGCTCATCTGGAGACGGAGAAGTTCCTGAGGGAGTTGGGCGTCAGGCATACGTCGATTCGGGAGGGGATCTATGCGGATGCCTTTCCGTTGTTCATCGATTGGTTCCCGGCGACCGCGGAGGTGCTGCTGCCCGGCGACGGAGCGGTCGCTTTCGCTTCCCGGGCGGAGCTGGCCGAGGCCACGGCGAAGCTGATGCTCTCGGGCGCGTACGATGGACAGGAGATGGTGCTGCTGACGGGGCCGAAGGCGTATACGCTCGCGCAAGTCGTGGACGTTATTAACGAGACGACGAGCAGGAACGTGGGTGTGAAGAGAGTTTCCCAGGAGGAGTACGTCGCGGCTAAGGTGCGGGCCGATGTGGGGAGGAAGGGGGAACGATTCTTCCGGGGGAGGTTGAGCTGGTTCGAGGGGATGGAGGACGGGGAGGGCGCGTTGGTTACCGGGACGATGCGGGAGGTGTTGGGGAGGGAGCCGAGGGATGGGATGGAGATTGTGCGGGCGCTGTTGAAGGAGGATAGGGATTATGAGTGGCACCAGAATTATATGAAGACTGGGTGAGGTAGCAGAAGGGGAGAGGGGGGTGGGTAGTAGGCTTGGCTTAGTTCGGCTTTCAGTGCAGCGTGTGTGTTTGCATGCAGATCTAGACAAGAATCCATGGACGGGGGAACTCGGTTCTGGGGATCTATCAATCATCGCCTCCGTCAGAAGGTTGGCGAAGTGAGGGTGCGAAGAGTACTGGCCTTGGTTTGAGAGCGATGTGCTTTGAACTAACAATGTCCTAAGGACCAAGCAAGGCCCAAACTTGTTCACTGGTCTATGCAAGCTAAGCTGTATGTCACAATGGTCGAAGCCCCGAGATAAAGATCAGAAAATGGAATACGCCTCGCGTCACTGCGCAAACCAGGGAAAGCCTCAATCCCCGTCGTCGGACGTCTTTCACAATCTCTCTAGCTTGAGATCAAATGTCCAACGTCTACCAAGTACCTTTCAAGCCAGCTGGGCATCTCTGGGCCGGCGGCTCGGAGAGAAAACTCGGCAATGACCACTGAAAGCTGATCAGAACATCCATCATCATTCATTATACACCAGCAGTATGACTACCCTTGATCTTCCGCCCACGACTCTCCCCACCCCGCACCCCACCGTCTCATTCTGGCAGTCCCCGCCCTCCTCCTTCGCCGACTTCCGCTCCACCCCCTCCCTTCCCTCAACCGTCTCCACACTCATCATCGGGTCCGGCATCACTGGCGCATCCATCGCCTACAAGCTCCTCAAGCGCGATGCAGCCGCCGACATCCTCATGCTGGAAGCGCGCCAAGCATGCAGTGGGGCTACCGGCCGGAACGGTGAGACTTCAGTAGCAGGCGAACAAAAACCTCCGATGGCTCTAACGACGTTTTGCATTTTCCCGCTCATGACTCGCAGGCGGGCATTGCCGAGCCGGTCGCTATCTCGCTTTCGACGACGACTACGCTTCGCTCGGGCGGGCATGAAGCGATCAAGTTGGCGCGGTTCGAGGAACGCGGCGTCCGAGATGTGCATGAGCTCGTTGAGAGCGAGCGGATTGCTTGCGATTTCAGGCAACTGGAGAGTGTCGATCTCTTCTGGGGTGCGGGAGTGTTTGAACGAGCCGTGGGATCGGTGCGGGCTCGCGAGAAGGCCCTACGGCGGGAAACGCGTGGGGGTTTTCCGAGCTGGAACGTCCACGCGGCTGCTGCCACTCGAGAGCACTTCGGAGCGTCCAATGCTGCAGGTGCGATCTCGTACCCAGGCGCCACGCTCTCAGCCTACAAGCTGGTCTGCGGCCTTCTGCAACGGGCGATCCGGCGGGGGCTGAAGCTGCAGACGAACACGCCCGTGCTGAAGATCGGGCCGGTGCCGGAGGCGGCGGGCATTCGAGAGCAGAGGTGGATCGTCCAGACCGACCGCGGGCCGGTGGTGGCGGAGCGAGTGATCATAGCTACGAACGCGTACACCGGCCACCTGTACCGTCCGCTGCAGCACGTCATCATCCCCACCAGAGGTCAGATCGCGGCGGAGCGACCCGGCACCGCTTTCGCAGCCTCGCCCATCCCGAGCAGGTCGTATGCTTTGTATCATGCTGACGGAACGCCAGACTACTTGCTCTGCCGCCCGCCTGGCACCAGTGGGGAAGGGGAGCTTATCTATGGCGGCGGGCGTCGGAAGGCTGCCGGGATGGAGGTGGGCGTGCAGGACGATTCTACTATCCATCCGACTGTCTCGGAGTACTTAGCCAGAGCTGCCGTGGAGGCGTTTGGGCTGAAGAACTGGGGAATGGATGATCCGGAGGGCAGGGTGGTCGATGAGTGGACCGGCATTATGGGATTTACAATTGATGGGAAGCCGCTGGTTGGGGAGGCGGAGGGGACGCGTGGACTATAGATATGCGCAGGGTTTAATGGGCATGGTAGGTTCATGGTGTGTGTTCGATTGCGGCAGTAAGATGCTGACGGGGCTGGTCATAGGCATGGCGCTGGCGTTGCCGTGTGCAGAGGCCTTGGTGAGCATGGTGCTGGGAGACGAGGACGAAGAGCTCCGTCAGTGGTTTCCCGACAGTTTCCGTCTGTCCAGAATGGGATCTAGTGGCGAAGCTTTAAAGTAGTGGCTGGAGCCTCCTCTCCGCCTCGGGTGTCGGCTTACGCATCCGCTCAAGCGGATAGCATCCTGCTGAACATCTGCAGTTCCCTTGCCCTAGGCTTGTAGACCAAGGGACGGGCTGTACAACCATTCAGGTTCTGAGAAGTGATACTAAAATGTTATATTCACAGAGGAAGCTACGGCCTCCCGTCGTTGTCAATGGCGGCAAACTGACCCTCCGTAAGTATTCAAAGCAACAGAGAGCGACAGAAGTCCTGCCAGTTGCTCAAAGGTTGAAGCAGCATACGGATGCTAGGCTGCACCTGTAGTAATAGATGGTAGTGAATGCTGCATAACAGGCCCGTGTCCTCTAGGTTGACCATTGCTTCCTTGGTTGGGTCGTTATTTCCACGCCGCTTTCGATTCTCAGGCTCCCACGCTCAGTACACCGTTAGTACGGCCATGTGTGATATCCGCCATGGTCCCAGTAGCGTGTGAGATCTCGCTCAAGACTACTTCTCTCATGTGAACAGGTATGCCGTGAACAGTATGGCTGAATGTCTCGTAGTCATCATCAATGAGCCATTCCGTATCCTCACTCTCTGGCGGAAGGACGATCCCATTTCCTGCCTTGGGGTACGGGAGATCTTCGTCGTATCCAGTCTCCAGTGCCTGGTCTTGCTTTAGTTCATCTGTTACCGCGATGTCCTTTTGAGGTGAGGTATGTGTAGATTTCCATGAAGTTGTTAGATCCATTGCCGCTTTACCACCTTGTGGGAAGATTGGCAAACTTGGGTGAAGGTTAATCGCGTGGAGAAGAAGAGACACCAGCTGGTTGCGGGAAAGGGTGTTCAGATATGTGCGCCTCTGTCATAATAGCCGTCAGTGCCATCTGCAGTCACGGAATTGGGAACCCTACCTCTTCAACCGTCAAATCTTGACCCGCAACGCGTCCTTCCAAATCCAAGCCCTCCTCTCTCATGCCTATACAAACCGAGCAAAACCATTCCTTCTCTTGCACCTGCACCACCTCCGCGCCAATTGGTGGATCATGGCAATGCTGATGCCAAGGCGTATTACAGCCATCACAGAACACAATTATATTGCTTAGTGGACTGTGTCCTCTCAAACAGTTCTTACATATACTCGCCTCACCGTTACGTCTATACGGTCGACGGCGGCGTCGGCCAGCCGGTGAGTCTGATTCCGGAACAGCTGGTACGAAAGGCGTGGGCTTCAAAATCCGGCGACCGGACCTCGATTGAGTTGGATGGGGCGAATATGTCTCCGATGCATCCGTGTCCTGTTACAGACTTAGCCAAGCGCTGCAGACAAGCAGTATGAAGTTAGCTCGCGACGATGAGACCTACGTCGTCCTCGTCATCCTTACTCCCGCCGCGCTTCCTCTTCCCGCCCCTGCCTCCACCTCTTCCCCGGCCCCTCCCTCGGCCCCTACCCCTGATCATCCTTTGGTTCACGACATCTGACATAGCGGAACCGAGTTCGCTGACGGGTTTAGTATCGATATTTTCGACCCTGATGGTACCTCTTGCGGCCGGACTGGTTCCTTTCATACCTCTGCCTCTTTTTCTGCCAGCCATAGGTGACTGGGGAGAAGCGACGTTGTGGCTCATCACCATTTGCGACAGTACTTGCTCACGTGCTGCTTCCCAGCCGGGGGTTGTGCCCTTGCCAGTACCTGAGTTCACACGCGCTAGTATCTCGTGGGTTGCTGCAGAGAGTTGTGGAATCACGGGATTGGAGGCAACAACTCTTGGCGACGACAATGATATTGAAGTTTGAGCTCCTAATAGTGAGGATGAAGAGGCGAGGTGTGGCAATTGGTGCGTTTGGTGGTCGTTTGGAGATGCTGCTGCCCTATGTAAAGAGTGTACTTGCGGGTTTGAAGTATGATTAGCGGCTTTAGAAGAAGCCAAAGTTGAGTAGATCGAGTTGGAAGACATTGTGGCTATTTCTATACGATGCTTCACGTAGAAGCTTTGGATTGGCTGGAACTCTTGCTGCTCATGAGAGCAAACAAAGCGGAGACCTGCAGGTCACCAAAGGTTCGAGGTGAGGGATTTGCTTACTAAGCAGATCTAAGCCCTCCCACCGTTCTAAAAGGAAGCTTGTGTGAATAGTCAGGTTGAAATTGTTCATTTCGCTTTAGAGTCTACCCATAATCATCTCTAGGCAGTATATCTTGATCGTGTGGCTTTCTTGTCTATTGGTCCTTGACAAGACTCTCGGCGGAATCTTCTGCGACTCCAGAGTGCAGTCTTGCTGCGGTAAAACAAAAGTAAATTCTTCTTTATATAGCATGTCATGTCTACAACTCTAAGCAATGACGCCTTCGCCTTTTAGGCCCGCAATGTCCGACTCGCTCAAGCCAAGAACCTCCCTCAGCACCTCATCAGTATGCTGACCCAGCGTTGGTGGAGGTGTTCTGATACTCGGAGTGGAATACGAGTATTTCACAGGGGTGTTGACGAGCTTCATTGGGCCGCAGGTTGGGTGGTCGACCTCCTTGACCATGTTCCGAGCCAGTACTACACCGAGATGTTAGCTGTATTAGACCCTCACATCAAAACCCAACATATTCAGAAAACGTACCGTGCTCATGATTCATTGTCCCTTGTATGTCATTTACAGCGGCGTATGGCATGCCACTCTCGTCGAAGATGTCCAGCCACTCCTTGGTCGTCTTCCTTCTTGTTTCATATTCGATCATGCCTTCGAGTGTGACTCTGTTCTTGACCCGTAAGGAGTTATTCATAAATCTCTCATCCGTCTTCCATTCGGATTTGCCCATCCTGTCACACATGATGCCGAATAGTCTATCATTCCCACCGCCGATTAGGATGTCGCCGTCTGCAGTCTTGAACGCTTGGTAGGGTACAATGGATGCTATCGAGATGAAAGTGAGCAAGGGGAATGAGTAGGATTTCTGAGATTTTACGTACGATGAGCTGTACCCCACCTCCCCGAGTCAGGCTGGCCACTTATTAATGCTGAGCTCGCCATGTTCGCTAACGTTGCCACCTGACAGTCACTTAGAGCGACATCAATGTGCTGCCCTTTACCGGATCGTGCTCGTCCGAGTAACGCCGCCATGATCGAATTCGAAGTGTACAGTCCTGTAGTCAGATCGGTAACTGCGACACCGACCTTCACTGGCGGCCCATCTCTTGACCCAGTGATATGCATCAAGCCCATTTCCGCCTCGACCATTACATCGTACCCTGCCCTCTTCCTGTACGGTCCGGTTTGTCCATAACCCGTAATGCTTGCATATACCAGACTCGGGTTGATTTGACTCAGCGTCTCATAGTCCATCTTGTATTTTTTCAGCGTATCCGGGAGATAGTTCTCGACCAGTACATCGCAGTCCTTGGCAAGCTTGTGGAGGATCTCGATCCCTGAAGGATGCGCGAACGAGAGACCGAGAGACTTTTTGTTCCGGTTCACCTTGTAAACATTGATTTAGTCCAATGAAAATCGAGGTTGAAGGTAGCCCCGTTCGATTATCGCATACCGACAGAAAATATGCACTTTCCCCTGGGCCATCTTGTTTGTCACCTCTTATGTGCTTCGCATATGGAGGACCCCAAGCTCGAGTGTCGTCGCCTCGGGTAGGATGTTCAATCTTGATCACTTCTGCACTGAGGCAAGCAAGAGTCTCAGTATCTCAGAGTTTATACACGCGCCGAGCTCAGCGATGGTCATACTGGGCTTCATCACGCATACCCAAGGTCTCCGAGAATTTGCGTACAGTAGGGCTAGCGAATACATGTTAGCCTAGGAGTCAGTAATCTGGCAATTGAGGCATGCAACTAACGCCAGCAAGTACTCGTGTCATGTCCAGAACACGGATACCGGCCAATGGCAAGGTCCCAGAGTCTACTGCGGCCGTCGCAAAGCGCCTCGATCGGGAGCTCGTGGTGCCATTGCCGAGTGATGACCGTTTTGCAACACAGAGTATTCGTTGCACAGGCCGTCGTAAGGACATTTTGAGCTGCCGGTCAAACCTATGCTGGAGCTCGCATAGACAAGACTGTCAACAAAGGGGCCTTTTTGGAAAAGCCCCGCCAAGCTCCGGGAGAGTCGGTGTCTGCTGGACCGAGGCACAAAATCCCTAGTTACGGGCGACTGAGACTGACTTAACAACAATCAAGAAAATTTTCTGAATTTTGTAACATACAACAAAATGATAGTCCAAGAACAGCATGTGCATGTTCCACATTATTGTAGAACTTGCACACAATATCCTTGAATGATTCAGCTGAGATTTGAACTCAAATTCTAAAAGATGTAGTACTACATGATCTATGTGTTATCACTTACATCACTGAATCTGTTGATGTGAATTGTATAATATATATTAATATATATAGTTTCTATAAATGAATGACATTGTACAACAGAGTCTCACTGAGCATATATTAATAATGAATGTATATCATATAATGTAAAACTTTGAAAAGTCTGAGTCTGTAGTAAGAATTTTATATTTCATGTAAAACTGTCACTTATAAAACTGCACTAATATATGCACACACAAATTTATATTATCAACTATATTCAATAATCAAACATTGTCATACAAAGACAGCAAAATGAAAAACAATAAATGTTCTATTGATCTTGCTTTTTATAAAAACTGAATTATTGTGTTTTTTCAGAAAAATCACACTGCAAAGAAAATATCTCAGCTACTTGAAGAAGAGCACAAAATTGTGTGTAATGCTTATATAATTCAACAATATCTCAAAGACTGACAAATATCAAAAAAAATCAAGACAGATAACTCTTCTCAACTTGCTCTTTGTGTAACTGACACAACTGCTCTTTTCTTTGTCTCTTATGTTAATGACAAAACTATTTTACATATTGTGAAATAAGAAAAGTATAATCTAGAGTCTGTAAATCTTGTATGACTATGTAAAAGACTGAAATTTGTTCAAAGAGTCTTCATTTTTGATTGAATAAAGACAGATGAAAATCTTAGAAGAATAGTTCTTGAAGAATTAAATACAGAAATTATTGATGACTATGAAAGAAGTATATTATATACACACTTTTATATAAAAGAACATCTTGTTGTCAGATACTATATTTAAGTCATACAATATATATATATTTGTTTCTAGTAACTAATATAGAAATAAAAATTGTCTTTTTGTCATAATCAAAGAGCTCAATTCAGAAGATCATCAATATTGTATGAATGATTTGCAATGTTGCTGCAACAAATACATCATTTTAGATTTCAACTATATCTGATCAATTGATGATCACAATAAGCTGAGCATGTGAGATTTTCAGATTTATGCTGAAATAAATGCATTTTCTCACTATATTTCATGAATCTATGTTGACATCTCAAATTATATAAAAGTCAGTGTTGCATATCAGTATCTGAAAACAGTTAAAACAGTTGAATTTCTTCTGCAGATCTTATAATCTGATTGTGAAAAGAAAACAACATTGTGTGCTGAGATGCACACAGCATTGTGTTATACAACACAGTCAGACATTGATTTGATTGACTGTTACTACTATGATACAAGCACTGCAAATCAATGCATTAAAACTTGATGATCTTAACTGACAAAAAGTCAGATCTTTCACTGATGTGTAAATATTTTTTTATTTAATATTGCTTGTACAATGCTAATATATTTAAAATTACTTTCATCATCTCATAAAAGAAAGATTTTACAATTATTCATTTTCTGATGATCATATTATCATGCTAACTATATATATGTCAATTGTGCAACAAGAGATCTATGAATTTGTGCAACTATGAAATAATCACATTGTACAATGATAATTCAATTATCTCAACACTGTGACTAATCAATCTCATATGTTATATAATTATTCAGAAACAGTTGCAGTGAAGAATCATGACATATTAGTGAACATAAATTTCATTGATCAATTACAGACATCATATACAAGTTGAAATACATATTCTTAATTCACTAGTATTGTACAACACACTAATTTATAAATATTGATGAATATCTTTCATCTATTACTCTTAATTGATGTGCAGAACAGCTGCAAAATTTAAGTATATGTAATGTTTTAATTTAAGATTTCTTGAGTATGTAGAACTAAGAGTTTGTGCTTATTGATATAACAGCTGGTCTGAAATGATTCTGATCTTTAACTCTTAGATTGTTACTTAAGTTGAACACAATCATTTTCATAAAAAAAACAACTCTACTATATAGAACATTGCTTGATGTCTCTGCATTGAGCATTCTTGATGTCTTGATATCTTGATGTTGAGAAATCAAGTTCTTGACTTGTCTACTCATTATCAAGTTATTGTGCTGTCATATGACTGCTGTCTAACAGTTTTCTTTGTATGCACTCTGAGTGAACTCTTAATCACAGATTCACAAGTTTCTTTCTTTCTAAATATAATCATAACATCATTTTTTCTCTTCAGATGCTAGTTCTCTAGAGTTTATTTAAGTGAAAGTATATAACAACTCTCATCATCAGTAATGATGCTTTCTAAAAATTTCAATCATCTAAGAATTGCAAAGAAAATTCAGCTCAGTGATAGTCTCATCACATTCTTTTGTGAATTTTGTATCACTTGTGATCTCAATTGCTTTGTTATGATCAATGAAAGATCAAAATACAATAAGTATACTCATCATGATCATCTGTGCATTGTAGTTTCATGAAAGTCTCTCAACAGAACTTGTCTTTCACTCTGAAAGAAAATAAGTGATGTAAATATGACTTTTGATGTTCTTGCTGTCAAAATAATGTATTTTCAAAAGACTTTGAATCAGACAGATTGTTGTGTCACACAAAAGATTGACTGTCTTGCTGCTAAACTTGATAGTGATAATGATGAGACTGAGAATGAAGATTCTTAAACAATGTCATAACTTGTTAACTTGATGTCTTCATTCTTCTGAGCTAATGTTGACTTCTTTTCTCAAAATGTTAAAGTGTTCTTGTGCAGTTCTTAAGATTCTTTTTGAGTTTTCAGATATTTTCTGAGATATTATAATTTTTTCATTTTACAAGATAGTGAGCTTTCTCACTAATCATTCTCTTTTCTAAAATATTCTCAACTTTGTATTCTTCATTGAGTTTGACAGATGTTTTGATGATTTGAAGTGATATGAACTGATTGCAATGCTGTAACATGAACACATAAAATATTAAGTGTATTTTCATTTTTCTGAGTAAGTCTAGCTCATAGCTTAATTTCTTGATGTTTCATATGATCTTGAATGATTCAATGTTCTTGTTTTTCAGTTTTTTACTTCTTTCTTTGATTTGTATGTTGTCTGTTCTTAAATATATCTTTTTTTCTTCTTCAAATGATCTTGTCTTTATTGTTTGTTCTGTCTGCTGTTCAATTCATTTTGTTAAATTTTGATGCAGTTTCTTTATCTGAGCAATATCTAAAATTGCTTTTTGACTCTGTGATTCATGTTCTTTGAAATCTTGTTATATCTTTGAGTTGTAGTTATAATTCACATAGAAAGATGTTTCTCTCATGATTTCATTTCTCATGTTGTTGTATACAAACTGTATCATTAATAACAGTCATACTCAGTTGTTCTGATTCTTGTTGACATAGTGTTTTAAGTAGATTTTCACTGTTTAATTCATTCATTTGCTTTGTTCATTCATCTGTAAGTAATATGTCATTAACATTTTGTGCTTTATTCTGAGTTCTGCTGTGAGCATTTTTCAAAACTTGCTTGTAAACAGCTTGTCTCTGTCAGTGATAAACTCTTTTGATAGTTCATAATTGTTAATCAATTCTCTTAGTATCATGTATGTCAATATTGATGCTGTTGCAGTTTCTTTAAATGAAATAAACATTGTGTACTTGATCAATCTGTTCACTATAATTAATATACTGTTGAATTTCATTTTTCATGCTGAATTCTTCAACAGTGATAACTTCATAATGAAGTTCATGATAATTGACTTTCACAGTGCATTTGATGTGTTGAGTCACATTATTTCATTATATTGTTTATTTCAGTTGATCTTATTTCTTTGACATGAGTTGCACACAGCAATCATCTTGATGATTCAATTTCAAAAATCATCAATGTTACATCTTCTTCACACTAGATTCTCAGTGTTTTTGATTTTTAGATGTTCTTCAATCTTGTCATAATGACACATCTTAATGAGTTCTTTATCTGTCAAGAGAGCTTGCTTCATCTTGTACATTGCTGTTAAGTCTTTTGTGAGAACTTTGTTGTTGTCTTTGCTGAGAATTTCAGCATGTATCATCTGTACATCTTCATGATTGAGTTATTTACTCAAGACATTCACTTCATCATTCTCATTACTCTTCTTGTAATGAATTTGAAATTCATAGTTTGTCAACTGCTCTGTTCAATGAATCTGTCATTGATTAAGTTGTTTTGTTGTTGCAAAGTTTCTCAAATTCTTGTGATCTGTATAGATCTAAATTGACTTGTTTGTTTCTGTGAGATAAGATCTTCAATCTTGTAGTGTCTTTACTATTGCAAGAAGTTTCTTGTTGTAAATCTCATATCTTTTCTTGAGTTCTGATAGCTTTCTAAATTGATATACTATGAGTTTCTGTTACTCATTTTCAATTTAATATAGACATGCTTTTACTGTGAAATCTGAAGCATCAGTTTTCAGTGTCTTCTTGTATACTGAATTGAGTATTCTCAGATGTGCTATTTCACTAAAACTTTTCTTTAATATGCAGAACACATTCTTCTGCTTTTTATCTCAATGTTATTTTTTGCTTTTGTGTGTCAAATGCATTAGTGATTTCACAATTCTTGCATAGTTTGATACAAACTTTCAATAATAGTTCATTAATTCTAGAAAGACTTGTACTTTCTTGATTCATTTCAGTGTTGATCAGTTTCTGACTGCTTTTATCTTCTTTAAATTCTTCTTGATCTGTTCAGATCAAATTACATAGTTTAAAAACTCAATTTTCTTGATTTTGAATCTGCTTTTTGACTTTTTCATATACAAGACTTTCTCATTGAGCTTTATCAATATCTTGCACACATACTCTCAGTGCTTCTCAAGATCTTCTGAGTATATCAGAATATTATTGAGATATATGATCATAAAATCATCAAGATATTCTCTCAACATGTTGTTGATTAATCTTTGAAAGATGACTGAAACATTCTTTAGCTCAAACAGCATAACAATGTATTCATAGTGTTCATATCTTGTTCAGAATGCTGTCTTTCACTTTTTATCTTCTTTCATTCTAACTTGATAGTAAACATTCTTAAGATTTAAGCTTGTGAATCATTTAATCTTGTCTAATTAATCTTACAACTCTTCTATCAGCAGTAGAAAATAACTGTCTCAATAAGTTATCTTGTTGAGTTGTCTGTAATCAACACATAGTCATTTCTTGTCATTCTTCTTTGATATAAACAGAATTGAATATTCTGCTGATGATTTTGACAATTTTATGAATTTTCTTTTAAGATTCTTATCAAGATAAGTTCTAACTTTCTTAAGTTAATCTTCACTCATTGAGTATAGAAGCATTCACTTAGATTGTTTTTCATTCAATAGTGATATTTTGTGATCTCATGACTTATACTCTGATAAGCTCATTTCTGATTGTTTAAAAATCTTGTATGCATTTTCAACTGCACATATCTCTTTCATAACTCAATCAATTCTCAGATTTCTTTCACATAATCAGAACATTTCTAGCACTGCATTATATCTGATTAATTTCATAACATTAAATGTTATTTCTTGTGAATTTTCAAGAATTGAGACTTTCACACAGATTTTCTCATTAATTCTTTTGATGACTTCATTTGTCATTTGTATGTTGAATGAACAGTGCACTCACTGTGTCTCTAATTTCAACATGTTAACTATTTTTCAGTTCATAATATTATCATCTGCTTCAGAATTCATCAATACATTGATTTGATGTTCATTGATCATAATCTTGATTTATATTCAATAATCATTGTCTTGTCTTTGAGATGTCACTAGCTTCTTATTTTCTAGTCTTGTTGAGAAAGCTTTTCATTTTTTAATTCACTTAATTATTCAGTTCATCTTCAGAGTTCTTGAAATCATCTTGATTTTCTTTTGATCATGAGATTCACATACTTTAGACTGTGCTGCTCAATGTATCTTTTTGAATGTAGTCAGAATTCATACTGATTGTACTTCATCTACAACTAACTCTCAAAGACTTTTACTCTTTGCAGAAATTCAAATGATATATATTCTTCACTGAAGATTCATCTGTCTTCATTCTGTGTGATATATTCTTCAAGTAAGTATATCTTGATCTTGTGACTCTTGATTTTTCACACAAGAAATTCTGATATTGATTCTCTCATAACTGTTTGTATGTCTCTCAGTAGATCATTGAATTCTTTGCATATCTTTGCTTTCTGATCTTGAACTTCTTGTTTTTTCTTTAGCATTTTTTTGCTAACTGATGTCACTTTTCTCTGAGCACTTAGATCTTTCTTAATCTTTGTTTAATACTTTCTCAAGAATTCTGTCTCAGCATTGTTCAAACTTTCTTTCATAAGTGTATCACTATCAGAAAATATTCAAGATTTGTCAATCTGAAATTCATAATCATCAGTTTCTTTGATGTCATCTTCAAGAATATTGTTTTCTTTCTCAGCATCAAGAACTCTTTTCTTGATAAGAGTAGCTAATTCTTTTTCATAAGTTAATTGACTCATCATGTCATATCTGTTTCTTGTGTCTTTGCACAATCTCTGAAGATATCATTTGACTTTATTTTTTGTGTTTATGTGTACTCTGCACATGTTATTGTAACAGACTGTTCAGCTGAGAATGTTGTGCATTACACATATATTCTTTTTAACTGTCACTGCAACATTTTTTCTTTTTATCTAAGATCTGTTACATTCTTGAACAAGATGTCTGAGTTTTTCACAGTTGTAACACATTTACATCTCATTTCACAGTGTTATTTAAGACTTAGTGAACCACTCTGACTGACATTCATACTTTATTCATTTAGTTTTTCATGACTTCTGATGACACTTCTTGATTGTATTAAGATTTATAGAGTTTGTTTTTTTATATCTTATTAATAAAACATATCACTTAATTCATGATCAGAAGCTTTCTTCTTGATCTTTTATCATAAATGATATTCAATATTCTTTTTGTTTCATCTGTTGTTCTCACTGACAACTGTTAATGTTGATACTCAGATTAATCATTCTCTGAAGATTGTCTGATTGTTTTGCTTGAGCTATTTTGTCTTTGATGAACTCTCTCAACTCATAATAGTACTGATAGATAAGTGCTTCATCATTTCATCTGATAAGTGTTGTTAGTCACTGAAACTCTGTGATGTATACTGTCATCAATTCACTCTGTCACAAGATGTAAATCTATTTCTCTGCTGCTCTTTCTTCATTAATTACTTTAAAAGTTTTTCTTAACTCTTTCTTAAACTGTGCATAGTCATTGAACATAGACTCTGTATCTGTGTTGCATTCTTTGTATTTCTTTTTTAGAAACTCATGCAGCTTGAAATTAACTCAATTAAAGACTGCATTCACAAGATAGATTGCTGCAAACAATGTTTTCTCTTGATTGATTTGAAACTTTGACTGATTGAACTCAATATATAGATTGAGTTTTGTCACAAAGACTCACAATTTTTCTCACTCTTCATCAAAGACATTCAGTACCTGTATCTTAGATGCACTCACAAATAGTTGTATTATCAAGACTGACATCACTGATTGTGTCATCATTCTATTTAAAGTAAATAGTAGAGATGAGTTTGTCTGAGTTTGTCTCAAGAACAAAGTTAAAATGTTCTTCTGTGTGTCAGACATCATACTCATTATATTGTAAGAGTGTTCAAAGTGTAATGTTCTAATCTAAGATTTCTTGAGTATGTAGAACTAAGAATTTGTGCTTATTGATATAACAGCTGATCTGAAACAGTTCTGGTCTTTAACTCTTAGATTGTTATTTAAGTTGAACACAATTGTTTTCATAAAAGAAACAACTCTACTATATAGAATGTTGCTCAACATCTCTGCATTGAGCATTCTTGATGTCTTGATGTTTTAACATCAAGAAGTTAAGTTCTTGACTTGTCTGCTCACTATTGAGTCATTGTGCTGTTACATAACTGTTATTTAGCAGTTTTCTTTGTATACACTTCAGGTGAACTCTTGATCACAGACTCACAAGTTTTTTTCTTTCTAGATATGATCATAACAGTATAAAACTTCTTAATATTTGTGCAGAGAATGCTTTTGCAGATAAATTATGATTTTATTGTGAGATTTATGTTCAGTTGTACACAATTATACAATAACATATTCAATCAGAATTAATGTCAATTCTGATTGAATCAGTTAAATTATACAGAAAAATATTTCTGATCAGAATTGAACAGACTGCAGAAAATGAATTTAATGCTCAGTTAGTAGATCAGAAACAAGACTCAAAAGTTATATAAAATAATAATGAGATGAATATTCTCAGAGAAGTATTGAGAGATAAAATGATACTTGTGTTATACTGCTGACTAACTGTCTATCTAGTGAAATATACATCATTAACTTGATCATGATCAACATGAATTATAGAAATTCACTATTTACATGCTCTGTCACACAGACTATATGAAATAATGAGTAACTTTTAACATTAGTCTCAACTAAGATTATGAAAGCAGTTAAAACATCATATTTTTCAACACTTTCACTCAGTGATGCTGCATCTATTGACTTTCATTAACAGTAAGTTTCAGTTGTTCAACAAAGTGCTTAAAGATTTATCTAAATAAGAACTTAATTAATTCATCAGTTATCATGTCTTAACTGAGTACAAAATTCACATCAATCTGATTTTGCTTGTGCAGATTATGAATATGATGATAGACAATGTTAATGTGCTTTAATTGCTCATGCACATGTGCATTTTTAATCAAAATCAAAACAGTCTGATTGTCTTTCTTAAGCTAAAGAGATGAAACTGCTTGATGAACTTTATTTTTCTTGATGTTTACACAGTATAAATTGTCTTCAAGATACTTGTTTATATTCATGTTTTACAGCATCTATGTAAGTCAGACTTCAGTCTTTGCACACATTGATATAATCATGTATTCAGTCTCTGTAATTAAGATAACAATAAATTTCTGTTTTTAATTTACTCATAACACTGATCTATCTTTAAGCATATACATATGTTTCAGAATTAACTTTTGATCTTGCTTGTTTAATGCATAATTAAAGTTAAAGTATTCAAGCATAACTTGACTTTCACTGAGTTTATACACAATGTCAAAATTAATAATTGATCTTACATATTGCAGCAGTTTCTTAAGTGCATGTTTATGATGTTCTGTGAAATTACTAAGATATTGACTTAGTTAATTTAGAACAAAGATGATATTCAGTTAAATATGAATCATCATATATATCAGACTCTCAATTGCATGTTAATACTGTTTTTAATTTATTTTTTAATCAGTTAAATCAGTGAGATGAAGAGCATCATATTCATTAAGTAAGATTATTGTGATTTTATGCTTGTCAAATTATATGTGAAGATCTCTCAGCATCTTGTTTACATAATGAGTTTGATTTAGATGTAGAATTTTTTTTTTGTGATTGTGTGTGATTTATATGTCAAGAATTTTCTGTGTCTCTTTCAAATTCTTAACTTTGAACATTTTTACAAGAACTTTCTTGAATCAGAAAATGTGTGTCAGACTTACTAAGACTACAATTATATTATTTACATAAAGAAGCAGCATAATTCTTTTGACACTGTTGATGAGAAGACATGAGTTAACATTGTTTTAATGAAAGTTTAGTTTGCACAGATCAATGACACATCATTTATATCAGTTTTGTGTAGTTTACTTCAAATCATAAAAACTACACAATATACACAATGCACAGTTAAATGCAACTTGAACTTCAGAAAAAGCTGTCATGTAGATGATCTTTTTAAAAAAGAATTTTGTAAAAACATTGTTGATATTTACTTAATGACATTCAAGATTCTCAAGAACAACAATGACAAGAAAAACTCAAAGAGTGTTGAACTTAACTATAAATGTAAAGATATTCTTATAATTAATGTTATACATCTGTGAAAAATCTCTCATCATAATTTTTGTTTTAAACTTGTTCAGAAATTCATCAATGTTCAGTTTAAGTTTGAATATTTATTTGCTGATCACTATGTTTGTGTTCTTTGATGACATAATCTCTTTTCATGTTCTGTTGACTGTCAGAATCATTAATTCTGCATAAATAATATTTTTTTACATCTTTCTTCAGACTGAGTTTTTTACTGCTTTGATATAGATAACAGATGTGAGAATGTTAGATTTAATATTCTCAGTATTTTTCTCATTATTTGTAATGAACACTGTGAACATCAACATAACTCATGATATCTTAATCATGAATTTGTCAGAGTTTTCATCATTGTTGTTCTGTTTTCTCTTTGAGATCTTGATGCACAAGAATGTTTTGACTTTCTCAGTTAAAATATTCAGTACTTTGCTAACAGAAACTTTAATATGTAAAAACTACTTAATTTCACTCTGTTCACTTGTCTGTGATCTGTTTAAATTGACTGCAGTCAATTTATTTATCATATAAATGTCTGATGAAAATGTGTTGAGATTATCTGCAGTTAATTTGAATTTTTCTTTATCATTTAAATTTATGAATCTGAATCTGTAAGTTTGCTCAGAGATAGTAGACAGAGTTGTAAATGCTGTAAAATTCATGATGACTGCATTTTTTCATGATTATTTAACTGATTTTCATTCAGATAGAATGTTCAGCATTTATCTTTGCAGTTTAAGATCAACACTGTTTTTCTTTTCATTCTCAGCAAACTTCACAGCATAATTCTTAATGATCTGTTTAAGATCTGAAGCTTAAAGCAGATACTGTTTTGTGATTTTATTTATATAGTTCATGAAAACTTTCACTTATTCTTAATTCATGAACTTGTTCTGTCTGCTCTTTAACAACAACTTGAAATCAACATAGAAGTAATATTTGCAATCTCAAACATAAATGTAATCAATGAACAGCTGCACATCAGTGAAGATCTTTTTTGAAGTTATTTGTTTACTGTTGATTAAGAAATCAATTGCTGTTCAATTGTGAAGATAGATATCTGTTTGTATTGTTTTCACTTAGAATTTTATTGAAAGTTCTGTCTTTTTAATCATGATGTGCACTGAATTCTCAATGATATGAATAACTCTTTCAACAACATCATTCTGAATAAACATATAAAATATAGTGTACTGCAATGTAATGTTAAAAAATCTGCATTAGTTATTCAGAATTGATCTTAATTTTATAATATTGTCACTCTGTACAGCAAGCATTCTTATATTAGTCTGAAGTTCAATTTTTAATTGTCATTTTTGCAGTTTTTGTAAGACATTATTGTGTTGCTTCAGCAGTATTATTTATGTCTTTTAAAAATAGTTGTTCACAATCTTCAGAAAATACTGATGTTTCATAAATGACAGAGATAAGAAATTACATATGTCAATGAAAATCAAAATAAGAATATTGATCTTCTGCTTACTTACAGTGTGCTTTTGCTGATTGATAAACTTGATGACAGCACAAATTTCACACATATTCTTCTTGTCTTCAGCAATAAAAATTGACTTCTTAAAAATTATAACTTTGTAAAGATTGCAGAGCTTTGCAGAGTTAAAATGAATAAACTATTGATGTTACAGTTTGTAGATTTTGATCTTTTCACTTAAAAATGAAATATCAACAGAAAATAAAGTGTCAGCAGAGCTTAATAAGTCAGTCTGTATTTAAAAATTCACATTTAATACTGTAACTGAAAGAGTCATCTCTGAATTGAATAACACATGTATAACAAATAACAGAATGAACTTGTTCAGTTTTTTTGCAATGTATTTAATTATATAGACACTGCTTCACTCAGATGTTTCTATCATGACATTGTTATATTTATTTTATATGTAAAGACTGTGCTGATCAAAGCTTTTCTGCAATTTTATTTTACATATTTACTTTCTCAATAGAAGATTAACTTCTAATTTAAACACATAAAGTGTTAAACTCAGATTCACAAAGTTTTTGAATCTGTTCTATATCACAGTTACTTCATAGTAGTGAGAGTATAAGTGTTTTCTTTCAACTTTAATTTTTCAGCATCATATGTGTATCAAAGAGCTGCTGAAAAGTTGACATTAATTAATTATGTGTATGAAGTATTCAGAATTCACAACTCATTCAAAGCTAAATATCTTACTGATAACTTTCTTAAACAGAGTAACAATTTTATTGTCTTTCTCTGCATCAAACTCAGATAAGAATGAGTTATTATTTTTCTTAGTTTCAGCATCAAAAGCTTTATGCTTTCTGTTTCTGTGTTTAAATCTTATTTTGTCTTTATAATGTGAGTTGTCTGCAGATAACTTGTCTGACTTTTTAATTGACTTAACTATAATTAAAACAAATAACTTTTTTAACTTAACATTCTTGCAAGCAACAGAAAGATATTCACAGTCTTAAATGCAATGAAAATTACAACAGAGAAAACATTTAACTGATTTATGCTGAGAAGAATAATCATTGTTGAAGTTTGACAATCTTCAATAATGATATCTTACATCATACTGATATAAGTGTGTCAAATCTTTCTCTTTGTGTTGATCTGCTTACAAGACAATTTCAACAGTCTTTAATTATATTTTTTTCTCTTAAAGTTTCTGCAGACTTCTTTTGATGTTTAAGATGTTTTGAGTGTTGATTATGTTGCAAATCACTGTGTAGTTCTCAAATAATGCTTGAAGAAGTGTTTAAAATCATTGTTCAGACTTAAATAAATCAGTCATATCAGACTGAGTTACAGCAATTTTTCTGTTCAGCTTGCTGAAATGTGTTTATGTTTCATTGATGAATACATTTGTCAGTATTCTGTATTTAATGAACTTCATTAAATATTGTTTTTCAGTGATCTGCAGCTTCTTCTTGTATCTGAATTTCAAGATATTTTAAGTATTCTTTACATTAATCTTGTCTACAATGTATTTCTGATCATTTACATTGATATAGATGATGAATCAGTATAGAGTCTTTATGTTAAATTTTTGACTTTTGAAATTAAAATTACTAAATAAAAAGAAAAAGTCACTAACAGAAGTATTAATTACTGAAATCTCAATAATATATTACAGATCTTTATTTATCAGTCATTTTCTCATGAAAGTAAATCATTAATTGCAGTTCTTATGATTGAGAATTGAAACAGATTGTTGCTTTGTGAAAGAGTTGTTGAAATTCATGATGTAGCTTTTGATGATGATTGACATATAGTATAAGAAATGAATAAAGTGAAGTATTAAGATGTATAAAAGAAAATAATGTAAATAAGAGAAAGAAGAAGTGTATGTGCTTATTTGCTTAACTGTTGAGCATCATATCAAGTTGTTAGTAAGTCTTGTTTTGCTCAATCTTAAAGCTCTGTATTAAGTGTTAAGTATGTTGTTTTGTTTAATCTTTGAGCTCTATATTGATGATCAAGAGTGCTTGTTTTAATTTCATATTAAGCTGTCAAGAGTGTCATTTTACTCAATCTTAAAGCTCTGTATCAATGATCAGTAATGTTTGTTTTGCTTAATTTTTGAGTTCTTATATCAAGTTGTTGAGACACTAAAACAGTATGCATTTTCTTTAAGAAGCTTCTTGCTAATCTGAGTTTATAATTTATTGAGAGATAAAATGATACTTGTGTTATACTGCTGACTAACTGTCTATTTAGTGAAATATACATCATCAACTTAATTGTGATCAACATGAATTATAAAGATTTGCTATTCACATATTCTGTCACATAAACTATATGAATAATGAGCAATTTCTGATGTTAGTTTCAACTAAAACTATGAAAGCAGCTAGAACACTGCACTTTTCAACAAGAAAAATTAGATCTCAATATACAGTCAGAAGATCTTAAGAAGAACTTATTTGACTGAAATATCTTTTATATAACTTTTTTTCAAAGTACATGTGTTATATGACATCAGAATGTCTGAATTCACATTCACTGAATGATGTTAAAACTCAAATAGATCACATACAGAATGAAAAATCAAACAGTACTGTGATTGATGTGATGTCAAAAATTCAAACATTTTCAGTCAACAAATAATCATTGATCTTAATATCATTTCAACTTCATCACATCATACAACAGCATCATCAATACTATCACACATTTCTATCACAACAGAAACTGCATGACAAGCAGCTAATATATGAATTTGTAATATTTCTTGTTCATGTTTATATACAAACATCAGTTTTCTAAACTTACACAGCACTGTTGCTACTGATATCACTGTGTTTAAAGTGCATTGTATGATAGTAACTCTATATTAAGAGACTTATATTTATAAAAATGATCATGATAGACTTCATAAGATCAAGAAGTATGTAGAATGTGAAAATATTGATATGAAATGCTTTATTTATTGTTTTTTGCATTCAACATTGATCATACAACAACTTACATGTTGTAAGTCTCAATATCTATCTATTACAGATAGATTACTAAAGTAGATTTATGACAGTGTGAAATATGATAATACACAAGCTATTCAATGATAAAGCAACACAATATATCTCTATTGATGTCAAGACTAATTTCTGAAGAGTTTTATGTGCAGAGAAGTTTCATACTTATAGACTCTTACTTAACTACACTTACTAAGACATAATGCTGTGACTACACTTCATTATTTACTCTGACAATTGTCTTTTCTCTTAAATACTGATTCTTCAGCACATTGTTATAAGTATGATGTGTTAAGTAAAAGAAGAATGATATTTTCTAAGCTATGAAATCAGCTAGATATATAGATGAGAAGTAAGCTTCATAGCAAGATGAGTCACATTATAATGTAAGCAACAGCAAGATAAAGAAGACACAGCAAGATAAAAAAGACATGTTGATAGTTTTATGAGCAAATTCATAATAGTTTGTCAGCAAAACAGAATAAGATAACACTTCATCATCATACTGATATAGATCTTCTTCTTATATTCTTTTACAACAAAGTTGCTTTTCTATCTGTTCTGTCATTGTGTTCAAAGTTCTTCATTAACTTCTTTGTGTTGTCAAGATTCTTAATGTTAATTCAACTGTTATATTCAGATCTGTATTCTACTCATTGAGTTAGATATTTCATGATAAATTCATGATCTCTTCAATATGTTCATTTTCATAGAAAATGCTCAAGTTCTCATTCAGAAGTGTCAGACAACATAATAATGATGTCTGAGTGATCAGATTGAGAATGTTGATATAAGTTATCTTTAAGTTGTGAGACAGATTCTAGATGAGCAATTAATACAACATTATGAATTTTTCACATGACAGATAGATCTAAACAATAAACTAGTTGTTTTATTTGTTCAGTGATGCATAATGAGTTGACAAATTGCTGATTTAACTTCTTGTTTTGAACACTGAGTAGAGTGTAACTGTGATGTAATCATAGATTAATCATATCTTTCTCATTGAAGAAGAGAAACTGATGTGATTTGTTGTAGTAGTACTTCATGTGTATAATGACAAAGACAATAGCATCTTTCACATCAATGTGAACAGATTTGTATTGGTTCACAGTGACTAGTTTAACACATTTTGACAATTTCACTGAGTCAGCAATAACAGAACAGTGAGATAGAGACTGAGTCTTTGACAAGTTCACTGAGTTGATGATACTGACAACAGAATTGAGTAATCTTGTTGAGAATTGTGCTGAATAAGCATTTGTTTTGATGACATTAAGTTTGTTGACATGTACTAAATTGAGAATCTCACACATACAAAATTCAAAGAGAATTTAATTCAAACTCAAATTCATAGAACTGTATTTTGTCAAGTTGTTCAGTGCTGTCTGCAGACACAGTAAAATTGTTAATTATTTATTTGATTGTTTCAGTGTAGTGAGTCAGTGACATAAGACAACTTTCACAATCTGATTAGTAGTCTTGAAACTGTCATTGATTTGAGAATAATAGACTGTTGAAAACATAAAATTCACATGCAGTTGACAGAATAAACTCTTTCACAAAGCAGCTGTGAATTTTCAATTACAGTTGAATAGAATAGCTCACAGTAAATCTCAGTTTAGTAAAACAAGACAATTCATTAAGTGTATAGCTCAGTCTTTCATCATCATGATTTTTTGTTCTAATATGAAGATGACAGTCTTACTGAACTTATTAATAACTGAGAAAATAGTATCAAATTCATCAGATGATGTGAATGATGCAAGAATGAAATTAACAGTAATGATGTAAAACAGCTGTGAAGATATTAAAATGAGTTGCATTGATCTGTAGAAATGATGATGAGATGTCTGCATAAGTTAATATTGAGAACAATGATGTATATATTCATGTAGATGCTTTGATTAATCTGAGAAATATAAACTATCAATAAGATATTCATGTGTATGTGCATAGTCTGAATGTTTCATGAAGTCATGAATTAAAGTGAAGACTTCTTTATATAGATATGAAGATATGCATAGTTGATAGTTCTTTTCTATATCTTTATAGTAGATGAGATCTCAAATTTGCACATATGACAATGTTGCAGCATTCACAGTTGACTTAGGTGATTTGTCTGTATTGAAAGTGTTGTTTTAATTGATTATGTCAATGATTTGCTGTCAATGAGATTTCATGATATAGTTATCAACAAGACATTGTCAAAATTCTGACAATATTTTGATCAGACTATTCATGTAGATAGATATTGTGATTAATGTGTGTAAAGTGTTGAGACTGAATTCATCAGACTCAGATCTATATTTGTGACTGATTAAGTGTGATACAGTATCTTGACTTGCTAGTTGAAATAGAGTGTTGAGTATGATGTTAATTTTGTTAAACTTGTAGCAAATGTTCAGTCAGAATCATTGTAAGTATTCTGATGCTTGTATAAGTGTAATGTTTTAATTTGAGATTTCTTGAGTATGTAGAACTAAGAGTTTGTGCTTATTGATATAATAGCTGATCTGAAATGATTCTGATCTTTAACTCTTAGATAGTTACTTAAGTTGAACATGATTGTTTTCATAAGAAAAATGACTCTACTATATAGATAGCTTGCTTGTCAGTTCTTGTTGATCTTGCTGTTGAGTGCATTGAGTGCATTGAGTTTCAACTTGCTCAACTTGCTGTCTGCATGTTGAGCATAATGAGATATCACATGACTACTGTTTAAACATTCTTCTGAATGTATGTCTTTCACATATATGCATCAGTTTACTCTAAGTTCATTCTGACTTAATCATAACACTATTTTTTTCTTCTCAGGCACTAGTTCTCTAAAATCTATATAAGTGAGAATATTCACATTGTTTGCTGTCAGCAACAATGCTTTCTAAAAATTTCAATTGTTTAAGAATTGCAAAGAAAATTCAGATTAGTGACATACTTGTTTTATTTTCTTGTGACTATTGTGTCTGTTGTGACATTGACTGTTTTGTAATGAAATCTTGACTGAAATGCAATAAGTATACTCACTGTGATCATCTGTATATCAATGTATTGTAAAAGTCTCTCAACAGAACTTGTATTTTGCTTCAAAAGAAAATATCAAAGACAATGAAGAAAGTGAGTAAAACAAATGATGTCTTAACAACTAAACATGCTGAACTTATCACACTTTTCTTAAAAGTTGTGCATCTTCAGAAAACTCTGAATCAGATAGATTGTCATGTTTCAGTAAAGACTGACTGTCTTGCTGCTGAGCTCAGTAGTGATAATGATGAAACTGAGAATGAAGATTCTCAAACAATATCATAACTTGTTGACTTCATATTGTCATTCTTCTGAACTAATATTGACTTTCTTTTTCAAAACATTGAAGTGTTCTTGCACAGTTCTTAAGATTCTCTCTAGATTCTCAGATATTCTCTGAGATATTATAATTTTTTTATTTGACAAAATAGTGAACTTCTTCACTAATCATTCTTCTTTTTAGAATGTTCTTAACTTCATATTCTTTTTTGAATTTGACAGATATTTTGATGATTTGAAGTGATATGAACTGATTGCAATGCTGTAACATGAATGCATGAAATATTGAGTGTATTCTCATTTTCTTGAGTAAATCTAACTCATAACTTATTTCTTTGATGTTTCATATGATCTTGAATGATTCTATGCTCTTGTTCTTCAGCTTTTTGCTTCTTTCTTTGATTTATATGTTGTTTGTTTTCAGATATATCTTTTCTTCTTCTTTGAATAATCTTGTCTCTGTTGTTCATTCTGTCTGTTATTTAATTCATTTTATTAAATCTTGATACAGTTTCTTCATTTAAATGATATTCAGAATCACTTTTTGACTCTGTGATCTGTGTTCTTTGAGATCTTGTCATATCTCTGAGTTGTAATCATAATTCACATAGAAAAGTGTTTCTTCTGTGATCTTGTTTTTTGCATTGTTGTACACAAACTGTGCTGTTAACAACAGTCATACTCAGTTATCTTGACTCTTGTTGACATAGTGTCTCAAGTACATTTTCACTGTTTAATTCATTCATTCACTTTGCTCATCTATTTGTAAGTGATATGCTGTTAACATCTTGTGCTTTATTTTAAGTTCTGTTGTGAGCATTTTTCAAAATCTGTTTGTAAACAGCTTGTTTCTGTCAGTGATAAACTCTTTTAATAGTTCATGATTGTTAATTAATTCTCTTAGTATTGTGTATGTCAATACTGATGCTGTTGTGATCTCTTTGAATGAAATAAACATGATGTATTTGATCAATCTATTCACTATAGTTAATATACTGTCAAATCTCATCTTTCATGTTGAGTTCTTAGATGATGATAACTTTGTAATGAAGTTCATGATAATTAACTTTTATGATGCATTTAATGCATTTAGTCATGTTACTTTGTCATATTACTTGTCTCAATTGACTTTATTTCTTCAACATGAGTCACACACAGCAATCATCTTGATGATTTGATTTCTGAGATTGCTAATGTTGCATTTTCTTTGCACTAGATTCTCAGTGCATTTAACTTCTAAGTGTTTTCTGACTCAGTTATAGTGATATATTTTAATGAGTTTTTTGTCTGTCAAGAGAGCTTGCTTCATTTTGTACATTGCTGCTAAGTCTTTTGTGAAAACTCTGTTGTTGTCTTTGCTGAGAATTTTAATGTGTATTATTTGTACATCTTCATGATTAAGTTATCTACTCAAGACATCTGCTTCATCATTCTCATTATTCTTCTTGTAATAAATCTAAAATTCATAATCTGTCAACTGTTTCATTCAACAAATCTGTTGTTGATTAAGTTACTTTGTCATTGCAAAGTTTTTCAGATTCTTGTGATCTGTATAGATCTGAATTAATTTGTTTGTCTTTGCAAGATAAGATCTTCAGTTTTGTAGTGCTTCTACTATTGCAAGAAGTTTTTTGTTATGAATCTCATATTTTTTCTTGAATTCTGATAGTTTTTTAAATTGATATACTATGAGTTTCTGTCATTCATTCTCAATCTGATACAAACATGCTTTTACTGTGAAATCTGAAGTGTTGATTTTCAGTGTCTTTTTGCATACTGAGTTGAGTATTCTCAGATGTGTCATTTCACTAAAACTTTTCTTTAATACATGAAATGCATTCTTCTGCTCTTGATCTCAGTGTTATTTTTCACTTTTGTGTGTCAAATGTGTCAGTGATTCTGCAATTCTTGTGTAGTTTGACATGAACTTTCAATAATAGTTTGTTAATTCTAGAAAGACTTGTACTTTCTTGATTCATTTTGATGTTGATCAATCTCTGACTGCTTTTATTTTCTTTAAATTCTTCTTCATTTGTTCAGATCAAATCACATAGTCTAGAAACTTGATTTTCTTGATTTCAAATTTGCTTTTTGACTTTTTTATGTAGAGAACTCTTTCATTAAGCTTTGCTAATACTCTGTGCACATGCTTGCAGTGCTTTTTAAGATCTTCTGAGTATATCAGAATATTATTGAGATATGTGATTACAAAATCATCAAGATATTCTCTCAATATATTATTGATCAATCTCTGAAAGATGACTGATGCATTTTTTAACTTAAATAACATAACAATGTATTCATAGTGTTCATATCTCATTCAGAATGTTGTCTTTCATTTTTTATCTTCTTTCATTCTAACTTAATAATAGATGTCTTTGAGATCTAAGCTTGTGAATCACTTAGCTTTGCTTAATTAATCTTGCAACTCTTTTATCAATGATAGAGAATAACTATCTCAATGAGTTATCTCATTGAGTTGTCTGTAGTTGACACATAATTATTTTCTGTCATTCTTTTTTGATGCAAACAGAATTGAATATTCTGCTGATGACTTTGATGATTTTATGAATTTTCTCTTTAAATTCTTGTCAAGATAAGTTCTAGCTTTCTTGAGTTGATTCTTGCTCATTGAGTACAATGATATTCACTTAAATTGCTTTTTATTCAATAGCAATATTTTGTGATTTCATGACTTATGCTCTGATAAGCTCATTTTTGATTGTTTGAGAATCTTGTATGTGTCTTTGATTGCACATATTTCTTTTGTAACTTAATTAATTCTTAAGTTTCTTTTGCATAATCAGAGCATCTCTAGCACTGTGTTATATTCAATTGATTTCATAATATTGAATGTTATCTCTTGTGAATTTTCTAGAATCAAGACTTTCACACAGATTTTCTTGTTGATTCTCTCAATGACTTCATTTGTCATTTGTATGTTGAATGAACAGTGCACTCATCATGTCTCTAATTTTAACATATTGACTATTTTTTGATTTATAATGTTACTGTCTGCTTCAGAATTCATTAATGCATTGATGTGATGTTTGTTGATTATAATCTTGATTCATATTCAATAATTATTGTCTTGTCTTTGAAATGTCACTAGCTTCTTATTCTTTAGTCTTGTTGAGAAAGTTCTTTATTTTTTGACTTACTTAGTCATTCAGCTTGTCTTCAAAGCTCTTGAAATTATCTGAGTTCTTTTTTGATCATGAGATTCATATACTTTAAACTGTATTGCTCAATGTGTCTTTCTGAGTGTAGTCAGAGTTTATACTGATTGTATTTCATCTGCAATTAACTCTCAAAGACTTTTACTCTTTGCAGAAATTCAGATGATATATATTCTTTGCTGAAAATTCATCTGTTTTCATTCTGCATGATATATTCTTCAGATAAGTGTATCTCAATCTTGTGACTCTTTGTTTTTTAAACAAGAAATTTTGACAATACTGTGTTGTCACTGCTGAAACATTCATCTTTAACAGCTGTCATCAGCTTTTTTAGCTAATTGTATGTCTTTCATTCTTTCATACTCTTATGTTGTGCTTTCTGTTTTCAGACTTGTGTCTTTTGCTTAAGTTTTTGTTTTTTAAATTGAAACTTTTCTTTCTTCAACACTCAGTGTTGATTCTTAAAGTGCTGATATGCTGTCTTCAGTCTTATATTGACTTCTTATTCATTGATTTCTTTTTGATTTATATTTAAATTCAGTGCTTGTCAAATACTATCACTGTAGTCTTTTTTTATCTGAGTTTCTTAAGTATTAACTTCTTTGATCTCAGCATTAAGAACTCTTTTCTTGATAAGAATAGCTAATTTTTCTTTGTAGATTGATTGACTCATTGTGTTGTATCTGTTCTTTGTGTCTTTGTGCAATCTCTGAGAGTATTATTTGACTTCATCTTTTGTACTCATGTGTACTCTACACATGTCATTGTAACAGACTGTTCAGCTGAGAACATCATGCACTATGCATGTATTTTTCTTGACTGTCACTGCAATGTTTTTTCTTTTTATTCAAGATCTGTTGCATTTTTAAACAAGATGTCTGAATTTTCTGCAGTTATAATACATTCATATCTTGTTTCACAGTGTTATCTGAGACTTAGTGAATTGCTCTGTCTAACATTCAGACTCTGCTTGTTTAGTTTTTTATGACTTTTGATGATGCTTCTTAATTGTATTGAGATTTATAAAGTCTGTTTTTCTATGTCTTATTGATGAAACATATCACTTAATTCATAATTGAAAGCTTTCTTCTTGATCTTCTATCATAGATGACATTCAATATTCTTTTTGTTTTATCTGTTGTTTTCATTGATGACTGTTAATATTAATACTTAAATTAATTATTCTTTAAAGATTGTCTGATTGTTCTGCTTAAGCTATTTCATCTTTAATGAACTTTTTCAACTCACAATAGTACTGATAGATGAGTGCTTTGTTATTTTATCTGATAAGTATCACTAACTGCTGAAACTCTGTGACATATATTGCTGTCAATTCACTCTGTTGCAAGATATAAACTTGTTTCTCTGCTGCTCTTTCTTCATTAATTATTTTGAAGACTTTCTTGAGTTTCTTTTTGAACTTGCTGAAGTCATTGAACATGAACTTCATGTCTATGTTGCATTCTTTGTAATTCTTTTTCAGAAACTCATGCAGCTTAAAATTAACTCAATCAAAGACTGCATTCACTAGATAGATTGTTGCAAACAGTGTCTTCTCTTGATCAGTTTGAAACTTTAATTAATTGAATTCAATATACAAATTGAGCTTAGTCACAAAGACTCACAGTTTTTCTCACTCTTCATCAAAGATATCTGATATCTGTATCTTAGATGCACTCAAAAGTAGTTGTATTGTCTGAGCTGACATCATTGCTGATTGTGTTGTCATTCTATCTGAAGTAAATAATAAAGATGAGTTTGTCTGAGCTTACTTCAAGAACAAAGTTGAGATGTTTTTCTGTGTGTCAGACATCATACTCATTATATTGTAAAAGTATTCAAAGTGTAACATTTTAATCTGAGATTTCTCAGATATGTAGAACTAAAAGTTTGTGCTTATTGATATAACAGTTGATCTGAAATGATTCTGATCTTTAACTCTTAAATAGTTATTTAAGTTGAACATGATCATTTTCATAAGAGAAATGACTTTACTATATAGATAACTTGCTTGTCAGTTCTTGCTGATCTTGCTGTTGAGTATATTGAGTGTGTTGAGCTTCAGCTTGCTCAGCTCATCATTTGCATGTTGAGTATGATGAAATATCATGTGACTACTGTCTAAACATCTCTCTGAATGTATATCTTTCACATATATGCATCAGTTTGCTTTAAGTTCATTCTGACTTAATTGTAACACTATACTGATATGATCAGCAAGTCTCTTTTGTCTGTTTTTATTACTAATTATATTCTTATCATGATCTTGTTGAAGACATTGGTTCAAGAGTATTTTGTGAAGTTATAGTGACTTGATGATAGCAGCATAATGAGATATATATTGTTATAGATAGTCAGTCATCTCAAGATACTTTTTAAGCTGTATTAAAATACATAAAAACTCAAGATTCATGATAGCAGAAAGCTTTGCTTTCACTATGATTAGTTTTAAAGCATCAACTCATTAATTTAAAAATTACATCAACAAATATTCTAGAAAGAACTTTTCAGAAGCTAGACAGATCTGTTTGACAGTTAGTTTTTGAAAAATATTTTGTAAATGATGTAGATGCTTCACTAATGAGACTGAAAATATGACTATGTTATCAACATAAATACAAAAATAGTCACAGTGTGATCAGAGAATTCAATCTGTCATTTGCTGCACATAGACAGATGTGTTACAGTACTTTATGACTGCTATTTTGAAGATTTTCTGATTTCAATATGAGACAACAGTCAGACAGTGATGATGCTCTGAATTGACTCATCACTGATAAAAATATATGCTATAATTCACTGTAGAGATAAATTTGATCTCTTGAATTGCAGCAAGAATATCTGTCTGTGAAAATACTAAATAAGTATTTGACATGCTGATCTTATTGAGTGCTTTAATATTGATGACAATGTAATTTTTGTATGTATTATTCAGTAAAGTATATCACACAACAAAACATAAAAATAAAAACAGCATGACAGTACTGATTCATTTCATTTGATTCTGACTGTGTAACTTATCAAAGATTTTGTCAACTACTGCACAATCATTTGCATCTAGTGAATATATTCTGACTTAATCAGACTTATACTGTTTCTTTCAGTCATTTAGAAGAGATATATTCATTTACTTTTTTTTGAGTATGTTGACAACATTATCATGATCTTTTCAGATTGAATAGTCTTTAACAATAGTCTTGATTTTGACAGAAGTGTTGAGATTATTATATATTGTGATGCTGTTAGAAAGTTTGCATTCTAGTGACTTATTCATACTGATATGAAAGATGATTGCTACTAATAGACTTCTCATAGTGATTTGCACTCATTTATGATAACATTAAGACAAAAAGACTAATACAGCATCTTCAGTTATAACTAAGTAACATTCTTTCACTTCATATTTGACAATCTGACTCATACAGGATTTTCTTGAAATAATCAGTGAAATATTGCTGTCATTTTGTATGTATACCTTTAACATTGCATGATTAACAATGTATGCATAAACTGCTGCATCTGCATGTTGACAATTGAATTTAAAGAGAAAATCATGATTTTGAGACAAATCAGATTGAATGACAGCAACTATAAAATTGCTTTGTGAAGATATAATTATACATCATTCAGATAGAATGATGTAACTGATTTAATTGATGAATTTGGTTGTAATAATCAATGAAATCTCAATATTCTCACAACTATCAATAACAGTTAACTTTCTGAGTAAATTCATGATTATATTTTCAGAAACTAATATGTTTATGTTGATAAGCATCTTAGTCTTGAGATCTTTGACAATATGAATCTCTCATGTAATAATGACAGTGCAGTTTTTACTCAACAGATAAATACTGATTTTGATGTATTGATCTGATTAATATATAGTGATGCTGAGTTCTTGTACTGATATTGACAATATCATAGTACAGATCATCATATCAAATGTTTGTTTTTTAAGAAACTGTCTGTTGATGAGAATCATGATACAATTGATGTTGAGACAAACAGATTAATTTGCTGCTGTAAGTGACAGTCATACTTTCATCATAGTATAGTGTCAGTCTCAAAATTCATAGTCATCTGAGCTGAGTCAGTTTGTAGTGATGAATTTAACATAAACAGACAATTTCAACATCATCAGATTTGATGTGATGATCTTATTAGTGATTTTACTGTGATGACAACTAACTCAAAGATGTCAGTGTAGTTGATTGTTTGATGCAAAAGATAGATGACAGGTGTGATATTCTAGCTTAGATAGTTTGATGACATGATTTACATCAATAAGATTCTCATTTTCATCAGTTACATTCAGTTCAACATTCTTTTTCTTTTCTTTCTCAACAGTGTTCTCAGTGTCATCAGTCAGATTATGAGTTTCATAATATGCATTCTTGTATGTCTGATACTTCTCTTGTTTGTTTATAGACTGTTGACTGTCTTCAACATGATAGACTCATGATTTGTTATACTGATATGAAGAATGATAAGATCAATATGACTGATATAAAGAGCAGTTTGATTGATAGAACTATTTTGAAATATTTAAATTGTAATGAGATCAGTTCTGATACAACTCAGACAACAGTTTTTCATTTTTAAAGATTATCTGTAGAGACTGATGAGATGTCAGTAACACTGATGAAGAATACTGATGCAGTTCATTAACAATGTTACTGTGATTCTGATAGTTCTGTTGTTAGTTATTTTATTGCTTGTAGTTATTAGAAGACTGATTTTTATAAGAAAATTAATTATCATAAGAAAATCAGTCATAATAGAATGCAGACCTAGATTGATTGAGTTCATTAAATCTGACATTGAAAGATTGAAATGAGTGATTTCTACTGAATAACTGAGACTGTTGCTGTGTTGACTGATTTGATGATGTTGACTGATTTTGAACATAGATATTGAATTAAATATTCTTTTGTGTGTTCACAGTCTCAATGAGACTCTTAATAGTAAACTTGTCAGTCAGTAGTGATAGATGTAGATGCAGCTCACTGTTCATATGCTTGTAGACTAAAAGAACTTAAAAGCAGTTGTTGATGACAATATTGGTGTTTTTCTCATGTAGAACAACATTTTGAATATAATTGATGAAATTCTTACATCAACATACATCATTAATAGTATAACATAGAGATTTTAGCATCAATAAGATGCAACTCAGTGAATTGTGAAATTTAGTCTTTAGTGTCTTGCATCACTTTTTCACATCTTTATTGTTGTTTTGAAGCTCAACTCTGATGAGATAACTAAACTTCTCAGTATATCAGTGATCTGTCTTGTTTAAGAGACATAATTTGAGATTTTTTTGTAGAATTACTGCATTCATGATAGTAGTCTTAACTTGTATTCAATTTGTAAAGACAAAGACATTGTAATAAATCTGCTTATTGTCACTAACTTTGACAGAATCAATGTTTGAATTGAAGTTGAAGTAGTTAATGTTCTGTGTTCAAAAATTACTTTTTGATGAGTCTTGTCTGTTCAGTTCATCTTAATTATCATTGCTGAGCAATTCAGGTAAATCTGAAGAACCTGATGAGTCAGTTTGATGTGTTACTAAAACTCTGACTATAATTCATTCAATCAGCTGATCTAGTTGTTTCTGAGTTATATTGATGAGATTGTTGTTTGATGAAAAATTGTTCAACATATTGAGCTCAGTGTCAGAAAACTGATTGATCAGTAAACTTGTTTTACATTGTATTTTCTTAATAAAATCAGATAATCATCATTCTTCAGACTGATATGAAGAAGTTAATCTTGATGAAATAAATGTTCTAGATGTACTGATATGTCATTTATTGAAGTAAGTTGCTTCTTGAAAGTTCTTAATCAATATTCAAAGTCTTTTAACTGTACAGTTATAGTCAGACTGACTCAGAACAGTATTAAGTACTGAAAGTGAGTTGAGTCAAGATAAATTACTGATAATAACATCAATAAAATCTTAATTCACAGAGTGTAGTTTATCTAAATAAATGAAGTTTTGTCTGATCAGTTCAGCTAATTGTCATGCAAGTATGATGACATTATGAGATAATGATGAATTCAGAATAAGATAAATGTTGATGACTTGATGAATCAAAAAC
This sequence comes from Acarospora socialis, assembly GCA_025617375.2. Taxonomy (NCBI): domain Eukaryota; kingdom Fungi; phylum Ascomycota; class Lecanoromycetes; order Acarosporales; family Acarosporaceae; genus Acarospora; species Acarospora socialis. Next base: position 3,611,118 of record JAMYGW020000001.1, on the reverse strand, counting down.
ATCAATAAAACTTAAATAGATTTGACAAAATGAGCAGAGCAAAGAGATAGATTCTATAAAATGAGCAAATTAACAAGATAAAGTAACAAAACTGTCACTGATCTCCTGATCTAGAACAATGAGACAGATATGAGATAGATGAAATTAAATAAAATAAAATAAAGACAACAGTATAACTATGACTCAACTCAGAGATCTGATAGACTTGATAATCAATGATGTTAAGAATTTTGATGTGATGAGCAATGAATCAATGATTGTTGTTGTCATTATGATGAAGCTGTTGATGCTATCAAATTGTTATAAGCACAATGTGTCAAGTGAAAGAAAAATGATATTTTCTAAGCTATGAAATCAGCTAGATATATAGATGAGAAATAAGCTTTATAGCAAGATGAATCATATTGTAATGTAAGTGATGACAAGATAAAAAAGACACAGCAAGATAAGAAAGACATGCTGATAGTTTTATGAACAAACTCATAATACACATTTATAATGCTGCATTGTTATTAAGAATTTGCTTCATTCTGAGAATCTTGCTAGATTAAATTGAAATGCTACTTAACATTTCTCATTATGTTTTATTTGATCTAAAAGAAATTTTCTTATTATATTCAATTGAATCTGACAATGTTATTCACAGAAAAGAAACAATAAAATGCTTCTTTTCTTCTTCTTTTTTTCTTTTCTCTTCATTTTTTCTTTATACATGTCATCAACAGCAAGCTTCATGTTAACATTATTGTAATGCATTTCTTTTGTTCTGATATCTTGTCACTTGTGTTATGTAAGTTGCATTCTTATTGTTGTTGCTTCACAGTCACTTCACTTTTATTCTTATTGTATGACACATTCAAGAATCATGTTCTCAGTAAATTTCTTAGATGTTTTTGCAAAACATATTAATTTTTTCTTTAAAAAAACAACATCAAGTCTGACAGTAATCAAAAAAACACAGTTAACTCTTGAAGAAAGAGCTGAAGAAGTGCTTGATATGTAATGATGAAAAGTGAACTTTCAAGACAATTACTGCTGAGAATCAGACATCAGACTTTATTTCTGATGAAGAAAACAATTTAAATCAATTCATCACAAAGAAGATGAAGCAGAAGTGTATTGCTGTTGTTAAAATGATGTTGAATGTGTGTTTCACTGTTGTTAAGTCAATCAATAATGTTGTCAGCATCAAACTCAACTTTTTCTTGATATTCAACAATATTTCAAGCTTCATCAGTCATCAACATGTCACAACAGTGCTGAGTAGTAATGACATCAATAATATGTTCACATCAATACTGAACTGCTCTCATCACAAAACTGATGTTTTAACATCACTTTTAACTTACTTTACTGATTCATTATTGACACTTAGCTGTTTCTGCTGTCTTTGCTGCAGTAAGAAAATTGTTGTTGATCTTAACTATATTTGTAATGTCAAGCTGAATGTTTACTGCAGCTACTGTATCAAAGAATATAAATCTTATGAGAGCATATGTTCAACATTTGTGCTACAGTGTTATTTCATTAATTTCTTTCAAATTTCAGCTGAGTTCTTTTCTTGCATTAATTGTTTCTTTGTCACTGTCAATATACTTAATAAAAATGATGTTATCAGCTCTGTGTTCATCAAGTATCAGAAAAACTACATCATTGCTATTATGATTCATCAGTATGTAACTGATCACAAAGATCTTAAGAAAAAACTTATCTCACAGATAAAGATTGATCTTCTTTAACTGACTGAATTTTGCTGTCAAACACATCTTTTTAAAAACATATTAGACTTTTTTTGAGCTGTGATATATCTTTATTTCATTTTTATCTTGACTACACACTGCTAATGCAACATAATTCAATTTATTATCTCTGATTCATGATCTGATCATAATTTTTGAAAAGAATAAGAAGATTAAAGAGAAAGAGAGAGATGAGATGACTTTCAATTATTAAACTGTTGTTTTACTTATACATAACTGACACTTTATTTCTTTTCTTCTGATGTATCATTAAATCTTGAATTGTCTTTAAACATAATAATTTCATTTCTTCTGTGTTCTTACAGCACTTTTAGTAATAACAGTCAGCATTATACAAATCATTTAAATTAACTGCAGTCATCTTCTGTCTCTTTTCTTTGCTCTGATATTATACTTTTATTGTAGTTCTTGTGTATCTGTCATGTTCTGTTCTGAAATTTATTGATTATATTCAGTAAAATAATTCTTTCATTTAATTTTATATCATAACTTGTCTTTCTGTTGTTGTTTTTCTAGAATTTTTTCAATTTTATACTTTTCATTCTTATTGACAAGTTTGAAAGATAAAAGCACTGATATTATATCTTTGTCTTTGTGTTGATTGTACAGCTTTAGATAGAAAACATAAAAAATATTATGAATTTGATAGATAAAAGATAGATATAGATAATATACTTGCTTTTTGACAAGATGTGCAATGTGAAAGAGTTCTACAAACTTATGTGAAAGTTTTTTATGAAATTGCTTTTGACTTAAGTTCTTCATTGACAATAAGACAAGATCACTCTTATTATAAGTCTTTGATTTGTGCTTTTAATTATAAGTCTTAACTTATGACATCACAGTGCTTTCTTATTGCTTCAACAGCTTTTCTTTAATGATATGCAGCTTCTTTATTCTATCTTTGACTGCAGATATTTCTTCTTTTCAGATGTTGTTCTCAATGCTGTAATGAATTGAAACATCATAATCTGTAAATACATAGTAGAGACTACATCTGAGTGTTGCTTGCTTTACATTTATATATGCAAATTCTGCAAGTAGTAATAGATTAATTCAGTTATCTTGTTTGTTGTTGCAATAGCAGTGAAGATAATGTTCTAAAATTTGATTTTAATGCTTGATTTGTTTATCTGTCTATGAATAAAAGATGATGTTAAGTTGATGCTTAATCTTTGTTTAATAGCATATCTCTGATCAGTAACTGCTCATAAAGATAGAATCTCTATTAAAAATAATCTTTTTGAGTATTTCATAACAGCATACTATTTCTTCAAAGAAAACATCAGCTAATTGTATAGCAGTAAGAATTTTATTTATAGAAATGTATCTTGTCATCTTAATATAACAATTGATCACAATTAGAATCACATTATACACACTGATATCACACTTACTTAACAACAATTCAGTAATCATATTCATGATTATTTCTTCTTAAGAATCATTTGAATGTAATAGTGACTGCATTTTGTCATGTGAACAATGTCTTGACATCTTTATTCTTTGACACACATTACATGAAAAGACATACTTCTTTGTATTCTTAGTCAATTCTGATCAGTAATACTTGCATGACATTAATTTTAATGTTTACTCAATATCAAAGTGTCTCATCAGTTCATCATCATGATGACACTTCAGTAACTCTGCTTTAACTGAAGCTTCAGATGATATATATAATTACTTATTATAGTGAAGTAATTCAGTTGAATTAAATACTCATCTCAGACTTTTAATATGACAACAGTGTTTTTCTTTTGTCTTACTGACTTTTTATGCTCATACAAGTGCATCTGTCTCTTGTAAAGAATGTATTAATAATAGAAAGAATTCATTACTGTTATTATATATCATTTTGTGACTAATCAATCTCTAAACTAATACACATGAAATAAGTTGTCTACAGTCAACAGTTTCAGCAGCAGAATTAAGTGTACTTGCTATACTGCATCTTTGTATGATCAGTAATTCTTCACTGTCTGATTCTTTCAGTATATGTTAACTGAATTAAGATTTTTTAAGTTTCATGTCATTTCACTCTTCACAAGCATAACAAACTGTCTCAAGACAACTGATAATCATCAAAAACTTAAACATAGTTGCAGACATAGCTGCTAACTTTCTTTGTAACATCAGCAATAACTTATTAAAACTTTTACTAATAGCTTTGACATAATCTGAGTGTCTTAATGATGCATTGATGAGATTTGTCTTGCTTAATTTATGCAAAATAACAAAGTTAAAGATAGCAAGCTTCACTGCTTATCATGTCTGTCTTTTATTTAATGTTTTAATGTTTATAAATTCACATAGATTATTATGATTCATTAAAACTTTCACAGATTGCACACTATCTTCAAGATAGTGACATCACTGCTTAAATGCTTTCACAATAACTAGAAGTTCAAGATCATGTGTTTCATAATTATTCTTCATTAAGAACAGCTTTTACAATCAGTAAGTGATGAGATGTCACTGCTCAGACACTTGCAACTGAATATAAATTTCTGTCACAGCATGCTCAAAAACATCAATCTTCATTTAGTTTCTGAACTCAAAATCAAAGTGAACAAGAACAGACACAGATATAAAAATCTTTTTAAGTTTGCAAAATGTCTTCACTGCATCTTCAGATCATTCAAATAATTCTGACTTCTTTTTATTCTTATTGTCTTTCAACAAATCTGTAAGTGAGTTCATAATTTGCAAGTAAACTTTTATAAACTATTTATAGAAGTTGACAAACTTTAAGAAGACTTACATCTCTTGAAAAGTCTTAAATACTAATTAATTTGCAATGATTTCTATTCTTCATAAGTTCATTATTATGTCAGTGATCAATATTATAAATTTTAAGAATTTCACAGTATTCATAGAGAAAATGCACTTCTTCAAGTTCATAAAGAGCTTATAGTGCTGAAGTCACTTCAGTATTTTACATACATGATGTTTGTGCTTCTCTTTTGATTGTAAGTATATGAGAATATTATTTAAATACATCACACAAATGAAATTCATATGTTCTGTAAGCACACAATTGATATAGACTTGAAAAGTAGTAGATGCATTGACAAGTTCAAATGACATGATTAAATATTTAAAGTGATCATAACATGTGTGAAATGCTGTCTTTCACTTGTCATTCATCTTTATACAGATGCAATGATAGACATCTTTAAGATTTAACTGAATGAAAATCTTTGCATCACTTAGTCAGTTCAGAATTTCACTTATTAAAGATAAAGAGTGATGATTTTTCACAGTAATCTGATTCAATTTCTGATAGTTAACACATAGTTGTAAGTCATTATTTTTTTTGAAGCAAACAGCATCAAAGTATCAGTCAAACTGACAGAATATTTGATTTAACTTTTCATTAAGATGTTGTTCAGATAGTTTCACAAAACATAAAACTTCTTGTTTAATAAATTATATAGAGATCTGTGTAAAGAGTTCTCATTATTGATATCAATAACATAATCATGCTTCTCATGAAAAACAAGATACTCTGTTTCAGTTTCTGAAAAGATATCTACATACTTAGAATATATTTGAGATATAAATAATGTAATGATCATACTTTGAAGTTGCACTGTCTGTGTCTTAAATACAACTTAAAGAAGTGCACAAATTATTAAGTCTTCAATAGTTTCTTCAAACTCTTCTGAATTTTTCAGTGTAAGAGCAGAGATTTTAATGTTAAAATATTAAATTTACAATTCACAGTTAATATGAACTTGCTTCTTCTCTAAAACAGATAATCTTATTACAAACTTGAGTTCATCTTTTTTCAATGCATAAAAGATGTGTTCACAGTCATACTTTTTGTTTCAACTGTCTTTTAAATAATACTTCACAAAATAAGCATCATAGCAGTATACTGAATGATTATTCATGAGTAAAAAGTTTGATACTTTCACATCAAGCTTCATCATCTTGTTTGTGACAACAAAACACTGACTTATCACATTCAATTCAGTGACACTATTCAAAAGAAAAAAAACTAAAACTTAATCTTCTCTTACAGCAACAGTTTCTTTGATTACAATATTAAATTTAATCTTTACTTTCATTCTTCATTGCATCATTGTAGAGACTTCAATGAGTCATTTTCTTTTTTTGACTGAGTCACTGAGAAAATGCAGATATTATTAGAATTGTTTACTGACTTAATGCATTCATCAGCATAGTGATTCTTTTCTTGATAATGATAATATATTACATTCAACTTTACTTTTAAGTGAGCACTAAATTGATCTGACTTTGCATCAGCATTGTTACATCATTTTAACTGTGCAGTCTCTGAAGTTCTTTGATTATTAAAAGAAAATTCTGTATGAGAATTGTTGTTTGACTTCTTTATTGTTGTAGTGTTAAATTCACAAATATTATTCTTTAACTGTGCTGCTAGAACTACTAAACTATTTTGTTTATTTAAAAGATTTTAATAATTCAACAAAGTCTTTCTGATTTCTGATCATAGCTTTGTAAAGAAGTGTATTATTAGCTGTTTCTCATTATAAAGTGACAGCTGTGCTTTAAGAGTGCTAAGATATGCTGCAAAAATATGCACACTTTGATTTGATTTTTATACAATTTCAGTGTATACTTGTACAGTGTGTAGCTGACAATTCACTGAGTCTTCAACAAGATTGAGAAGATAATTGATAAAGTATTCTTAAGAGATTGTCTCAAGAAAAATCATTTTTTGATGTTGATATCATGCATTTTATAATTCATTCACTAAGAATTGCATCACATATAGAATCTTTATCTTGTCATTAATAAAGTTCTTGAGCATCAAGTGAAACATCATTTCAGCACTGCATATAAAGTTAAGATGCTCTTATACAGATTTTTCAGCATAAATATTTAGATGTTCTGAGTAAATATTTCTCTTAATCATTACTGTACTGAGAATAATTCTCTGCAGATTGCTTGTTAAAGATTTTGAATGAGATTTACTTTGATATTAAAGAATTATTATTTACTTTCACATTAAGTGAGTCATCAACAGATGTTTCATTGATGTCTTAATGTTACAGCACTTGAACTTCTCTCTGAATAAATATAAGATAATGTTTTTTCAAAAACAAGTTTTTTTTCTTTTCTGCTCACTTCAACTTAACATTTAGATTTTTAAGTATTGATGTGAAGTAATCAGTTTCATGTTGTACTCTCTGTGATGAGTTTATTAAAGATGAATTCATCACAAGTGAATCATTTAAATCTATGTGATCTCAAGATTGATTTGATGAGTTCAGCATATTGTTATTGCTTCAATGTTGTTGATTTTACATTTGTATATCATCACACAACAAACTGTCAACTGTAATGATAGAGAGATTAGAATTGTAAGTCTCAATGTTTATTTATTACAGATAGATTATTAAAGTAGATTTATGACAGTGTGAAATATAATGATACACAAGCTATTCAATGATAAAACAACACAATATATCTCTATTGATGTCAAGACTAATTTCTGAAGAGTTTTATGTGCAGAGAAGTTTCATACTTATAGACTCTCACTTAACTATACTTACTAAGACATAGTGCTGTGACTGTGCTTCATTATTTACTCTGACACATGTACTTGTTTTTAAAGAGATGCAGTATTCAACTCTATAATCATATCTTTAACAATTTTAAGATCTTTATTTGCACAGATCTTGTATCTAACATGTATTGATGAAATCATATCATATATAATGTCACATTTCTCACACTTGCAAATGACTGAAGCAAAGAAGATTCAATTTATCTTGAATATAGTGCAGAGAACATCACAATAACTCTGAATTTGTTGACTTATTTTAAGTTTACATTCAATAACTATTTAATGTTTTTAATAGTTAAAAAGAAGACTGCTGTGTTGTACAATGTTGAGTTTATAAAGAAAGAGATTATCAAAAAGAAAAAGTTGTTCAAATCATTCATCAAGAAAATCAAGAAAGAAAACAAGCTAAAAATCAAACTAAATATCAATTCATCTTCTGTTAAGACAGAGACAGCTGTTGTAAGTTGTATGATATTGTTTTAATAATATATATTGACTATTTTCATACAGTCTTCATGCACATCAACAGAATCTCACAATTCTGATTTAGATCTAAATTCAGATTTAAATTTATCATCAACAGATTTCTCATCTTTTACACATTGTACAAGATTGTCAGCTGCACTAAACTAAAATATTTCTTGACTAAATTCTATAGAATACAATATTCAATATATAATATTTTGAAGCTTTGCAATAAAGTATATAAGAACTTTAAGAATTTGTTATAGAGTATTTTACTCATATGAGACACTCAGATCTTAAAAATGCAAAAAAAATAGTAATTTATTTGCTATATACTGCTGAAGCTTTGATCTTGTGATCAGATTTAATAGTTTTTATCATCTTTTCTACTTCTGATGATGATACATTATCTGTATTTTTATTTTATACAGTGCACTTAGTACTATGATCATTTCTTTTACAATTTTCACAGATTTTTCAAAATCATCTCTTTGATTGTCAACACTTCACATATATTTTTTGAGTTTTTCTCACACAATAATTACATGATTCTTCTGCTGACAATTTGTTTCTGTTGTATGATGTTAATTAATTTACTGATTTTATTCACTTTTATAATTCACTTATTTTGACTGAATAAGAAGACTTTTTACTATTTGAATATCATATGAAGAAGCATTTATTGTAAAACTTTCATAGAGTTGAGAATTGATGACAGAAGATTGATTTATTAGAATATAGTGATCTGAATGAGTTGCATGAGAGAGAAGTTACAATTTTTAATATACTTATTTTGTACAACATGAAGAAGAGTTAAATCAATGACACTTATTTCATCAGTGCTGCATTGAATGTGAAAATTGTCAATGACTAAAAGAATAAGATTAGACATCATTGCACTGATCTCTCATTCAGCTTCAAGTGGTCATCTGTGTCTTTCTAGATATTGAAATGGTCACTAATTTAATTCTTGGTTGTTGTTAAGTCAGTCTTAGTTGCCTGTACTAGTGACCTTTCTCAACATCGTCCAATCACGATAGCTGATTGATGCTAGACAATGTTTACTGGCATTGTTGAGATTGTTGGCTGTAAGTCGTGACTTGCGATAAGATTACATTGTTCAGATATTCCTCAGCTAAGCTAACGACAGCCAGCCGTCTCTGCCCTCGAGAACCAGGATGACAGCTCCAGCGGTGGCGGCGGAACGTCCTTGACCATCTCAAATTGTGAAGCCGTACTCGAAGATGCCCACTTGGGGGATAGCATCAGTGTCAATGGTTTGCTGCCCTTCTCTGATTTCTGCAAGAAGATACTGACCAGAGCTGTAAGGCACATGTCTGACGATAACGCAATTCGACAAGGGTTCTTTCAAAGTCGGCGTCTCTCCCGAAACCCTCCGCCGCACAAATCTTGGCTCTCTCCAAAAGGGAGGCAATGTCAACCTCGAGCGTGCAGTTTCCGCTTCAACGCGAATGGGTGGTCATTTTGTCCAAGGCCATGTAGACACTATCGCTACGATTCTTTCCGTCACTCCAGATGGCAACGCCCTCGTCTTTCGCCTTCAGCCGAGGGATAAGTCGGTTCTAAGGTATATCGTTGAAAAGGGTTACGTGACGTTGGACGGGGCAAGCTTGACAATCACGCAAGTACAGGATGGTCCTGAGGGCTGGTGGGAGGTCATGCTCATTGCCTATACCCAGGAGCGGGTCGTAACTGCAGGCAAGAAGGAAGGGGAACTGGTCAATGTAGAGGTCGACATGATTGGCAAGTACGTTGAGAAGAGTGTTCAGGGCTATCTAGAGGGGGAAACGGGCGGAGATATGGCTATCTTAGAGAAGATGGTGGGCAGAATCGTGTCAGACAAGCTGAAGCAGCAAGGGTAATTAAAAGCTTTCTTCGCAAGCTCATAAGCTCTGGCTCCCTCCAGTCGCGATCTGCCTACACCTAAACTCGATACTACGACATACGAGATATCTTCGGCGCTCAAAGCCTAGAGACAGTCACCCTGTGATATGTAATTCCGTGCCCAGAATATGAGACCACTTCGAAGCGGTTCTAAGGTCACCACACAGTCGTATCATAAACGGCTGCTGTCAAATTCTGAGGTGAATTACTGCTTGCTACAACACAGGTGTAAAGTAACCTGCTTGTGGTCCTTTAAACAAGGTTGCATTGCACCGGAGTACACAAGATGAGGACTCGTCCCCACCAGTGGAATCGACAAGTACCTTTGGATCATTGCCTCAACTCCGCCTTTGCCGTACGGTTCCACCCCAAAGCTGATACTGATGTACAAGAAAGTACTACTTCGCTTGTGCACCACTGCACGGAGTGATCGGTAAGGGATCTGTCTGCCGTGGCAGATGACTGAGGGGCTTGCTTCAACCAACACTGGTCCCTTAAACCCGTTAATTCCATCGCGTGGTTTAAACTCATTCATTGCCTTCCATCTCGTCATCTTCTTCTAGATCTTCACTATCCCAGTCATCGTCATCCATACTCAGATCCTCGTCTTCAACGTTCTCGTCAGTAATGCCTGCTTTACCCTGGCTCCGTTCTTTCCGCTTTCTCTCAACGTTCTCCCGCTGCTGCTTTCGCCTAGCCTCCTTTTCGGTCCTCCTCTGTTCCCAAACCTTATCCAATTCCTTCACCTCTTCCTTTGACTTGCTCAGATACTCGTGCCACATGACTTTGCCAGTGCAGACGCCCTCTTCGATCTTAGTCATTCGTAACCTCATCCGTGGGCCCAACTCGACAAGCTTTACTGCTCGCTTCTCAACCACATTCCCAGACCGTGGGTTTGGACGTTTCCCGGATTCGCTCCTTGCGTGTTCTAATTGCTTTTTGCTCATCACTTTGCGCGCGTCGACTTCAAGGACTTCGACTTCCGCGTCTGTTTCGGGCTCACTCTCACTGCCCGACGTGAAGCCACCCCCGGCCCCCGACGGGTCGAGGAGATAGTCGGCCACATCCTCCATCCGGCTGAGATTTGGCAAGTCTTTTTTCTTACTCCGTTCGTTTGAACTTATCAGTTTCTCTGCTGCATTGAGTCGCCGTATGCCTCGGGAAAGCCCGGTGCGCTTGGTAGTAATCGCATAATGTCGGAGGTTGAGGGTATGGGTGCCACTGTCCTGGGTGGATGAGGGAGGCTCACGGTTTAACAGCAGTACACGTCGGATAGATGCTAGAGGCGTTGATTGTGGTGAGATCGGCGGAAATAATGATTGGAAGACCGTTGTTGTTAGCGATTCGAGGTGTTTAGGTACTGCGGGCTTTGCGCCGTCAGTCGAAGGTGGAGTTGTGAAGTTGTTCATGACAAGGAGCGGAGCA